>VXBR01003723.1:2632379-2727367 GCA_013400215.1 Cisticola juncidis | reverse complement strand
GGGGGGGGTTGGTTTTGGTTTTGTTTGTTTGTTTTGTTGATTGGTTTGGTTGGGTTGGGTTTTGGTGGGGGTTTTTGGGAAATTTTTTTTGCAAAAATTGCAAAAAATGTTTGGAATGCTCTGTTTGCAGCATGTGACTTGTACCTCATTCTCTACACTGTTTAACAGCCAGACAGTGTGGGGTTTTCCAGGGTTTGGGGGGTAGTGTGGTTCTGAGCAACATAGAAAGTTTGACACAGGTGAAGACTCTGTGATGTGGGTTAAAAGAAGCTGCCCAAAAGATCAGTGAGTACCACTGCCAAGAGGAGCCTGACTACTCCAGGATTGTGAATGTGTGGGTCATTTGCTCCATTTTTCCATAAGTTTTAAAAATATTTTCTGCTAATAAAGTGAAATAAACCAGATATGGAGCAAAAATAGCTCATGTTTAGCTGGAGACTTTTCCAAGAAGTTATTTGTAGTTGAACTTGTTATGACAGATATTTATTTTCTGCTTCTATTTCGAGGAGCAAGAGATGAATGAATTTTTACAATTTTAGAAATTAATAAACATGTGAAATACAGGAATTATTTGTTCTGTCAAAAATATTTGTTCTCATAGCTGCAGCATTGCAGAGCCATTGTCTCACACCCAGGGGGTGGAGAGTTCAAGTGGCTCTAGAAGTTATTAATAAAGTTTGTAACACATGTATGATGGGAGAGATATACACACATACAAACACGAAACCAGTTTTGTATTGAAGGACTGCTGGACAAGGGTGCCAAGATAAGGAATGTATCCACACAGGCATGTGCATACATGTACAAACTCAGACACTCTCAAGCTGCTTCCACCAGGCCAATCCAGCCCTTCCTGTGCAAAATTGCTGAGAGGTTTGGGGTGTTTCAGCCTGGAGGGATTTCAGAGGAAAGGGGCTTCTGAAGAAAATGACAGTAAAAATGTAAGGATTATTCAACAGTTCAAAGAGTTTGAAACAACTTCTTAAGTTTAACTTTGGACCTGCTACCAAGCTATGTTTTGATGCAAAGGTGAGACGTAAAATATGATTACTACAAGACATATGTATTTTAAATAAATTGGAAAATTACAGCTCATTTAATGTATAGCAACACTAAAACAAATGGTTGCTCATCTCTGGGAATGAATCAATGACCAAACTTATTGCCTTGTACAGACAGAGCTACTTAGTATTAAGGGTCTGTCCTCTCTGCCTGGTGTTTTATGTTTGGAGAACAGCCCAGCAGGGAATTACAACAAAGAATCTCTTAGCCTGGACATACAGAAAGATGCTTCCTTAAAAACTCTGAAAAGCAGGGGCAGATAAACTTCTGTTATCATTGCAGCACTACTGAATGTGAGTTACTGGTTCCCCTATAACCTGGGTATCTAAAGGTCTAAAGGAGCTTTAACGAAGTACTATAACACAGAGAGTGAGCTGAGCCTTGTAGGAAATAAAAGCAAATTTCCAAAATTACATTTAATCACTATCAGCTATTCTTCAGTGCATGAATGAATAAATGCTCCTGGATTAGACCCAGTCAGGATATCACATCATCATGTTATTCACAAGACTTTGAAAACCTGAATAACTCTCATCAGTGATCCTAATTATTCCTACAGGAGCTAAAGTTCAGTTGCTAAATAGAAAGTGTTGATAAGAGAAGAATTATTTTCTGGCACAACACACTTTAGCATCGAGCAGATAATGGACGACTGCTTACATTCCACTGTAATGATTTGGTATTAATTAAATTTATTTCTTAAGATTAATAGTGGGAATCTTTAAATTCTAATTTCTGATGGGTTTGATTCTGAAACTTACCCAAGTGTTTTAGATATTGTATTACTTACATTATATTATTTAGAAATTAGATCTGGTTCAATGACCTCAGGGGTTTTTTTGTTTGGTTTTTCCCCTGTGGTCACCAGATAAGTCCTTATCTTAAGGATGTAATAAATAAACCCAAGGCATATCTGTGTCTCTGCAAACTCCCCAGAAAGTCTCTTATAGCAACATTATACATTAGTAGAGGACATGATTTTTTTTTAATTGTCTTACACTGAAGTTATAAGTAGCATATATTTAAAGCTGGAATGTACCTGTGTCTTTATATGCAATAAACCAAATTACTTTTCCAGTCACTAAGATTTTGGGGTGTTAAACCACCATTATCCTTGTGATGAAACACCACATCTTCTTAATACCATATCTTGGCTTCAGCTTTCTATTAACTTGGGTTCTGGGATCAGTTCTTATCTCAGTTAAGTAAGCAAATATTATTTATTCCTTGGCTATTTCTCATAAGAAGATTAGGTGGTTGAGGCACTGAAATCCATACTTGTTCTGCAATGTTAGTTTTTGAAATCAAGCCTGAGGTGATTTCATTATTGAGGGTTTTGTCCCGTGAAAATGGTTACAATGGGTGTTGAACATTGAAAACAGAAATTAATATTGTAATACCGTACACTGATTTTTTAAAGATTTTTTTAGTATATAGATGGTCTTTCTAAAAATCTTCTGCATTGCTGAAAATCATAGAACAGATCCTAAAAAGCATGTAGAAACCTCAGGCAAAATTCCAACACCTTCAGAAAGAAATTAAGGAAAGCCCCAACTATACTGTTGGAGCACCTCAGAAGTGAAAAATTTCTGAAGGCTCATAAAATCAAATCCTTAGGTGCCCCTAGAAGTTTTCTATGTGTCATGAACTGACCACCAAGGCACTTCAGGCCAGCTGGAACACAAAAATCTAGAAATCTTTGCTTCAAAGTCCATTTGTCAGGTAAATTTATTGGTCATGATCGGAGCATATCCAATCTCTTGGGCTGTTTTCAGTTTTAAAATTATGGTGAAAACACTGGTTTCAAAAATGAGACTAGCAGATTCTAAGACCTGTCAGCATGAAAATATTTGGAAATACCCACCTGACTATCCAGGAGAAAACCCCAATCATAGTGGTGTGGGGTTGCTGAGTAAATATCTGTCTTGTGGGGGTCCTTCCTTCAGGCAGCAATGGAAGATTTGGGGTTCCATAAAGCTAGACACAAGAGATCCCTGATCTCTAAACCAGTTGTTGAGTTTCTCAGCTGAGAAAGAGGTTCTCCTGCTCCTTTGTCTCTTTTTGCTTTACATCAGTACTGTAATCAGCACGTGGCAATTGGAGAATGTGGAAATCAAAGTCTTCCAAGGGAAAGCAGCTGGATTATGCAAACTATGAGAAGGATACACGAGGGCCTTAGGTTTTTCATAAGTATGACTCCTATCTTCTCACATGGACATTTTCCTGCTCTTGTTTTTAAAGAAATTAACATTCCTTTTAAAATCTAGGCTCCTTTTTCAGTCGGCTGGGTGTTTCTCTCACAGGGTGTTCCAGTTAAAACAGTCAGCTGGAGTACTGCTGGCTCAGGTTTTGTCACAGCTGCCAAGACAAGTACACTGAAGCACTACTGCTGTTCAGATCAGCTGAACACAATATTTTCATATCATTCCTAGGTACACATCATATTAAAATAGAATATGTCCATTAAAATGGATATATAAGCCTTTTTTAAAAAAACCCATCTTTTAAATTCTCTTTCTCCCATGGCCAGTATCAAGGAAAAAATCATCTTGTGCTACACTTAAATATCACAAAATTCACTTGTATTTCAAAAAAACTTATGGTATTCATGGTCACGTATGTATGCATACAAATCTCCTGGAAAATATTACATCTGAAGAGCATAAATTCCTCCAAGAAGATGCATGACCTGTATGCCTTCAGGCCAACTTTTTATTCCCTCACTGTGAGACGAGATAACCTGCAGTTTGAATAAATTTTTACATTAATAAGGAAAGAAAGAAGCAGAACCCAACAAGAATTTGTGGTAAATTCACTGAGATTATCTAAGAGTAGTCCCTGAGTAACCTTACTGTCATCTAGTTTTAATTTTCATCTTTTTACCAATAGCCCTGTAAGCACTCTCCATTTCAGACTGAGTCTCTCCTTCTCATGCCTCTTTCATGTGATACAGCATCATTCCACATTTAACACAGAGAAAAAAGTTTATAGTCTTCTCCTATAAGTCTTTATTTTAGCTCCAAGCTTTTATCGACACTAGTAAAACAGCAAATTCAGCTCTCTTCACAAATCCAAACAATTAACCAGATTTCTTACCTTTCTCTAACATGGTTTGTGGCTCCTTTCCTTGCTGATAATGCAATTGTTTTTCCAAGAATTGAGCTGCACCATGTCCCTCAGCAACCATTACAACATGTACTTGGTCCTCTAAAGAATAAAACTGATTCTCCATCTCTGCCCATAATTCCTTGTTGCAGGCAATTCCCTAGCTACACAGTGTAGCACACAGTCTTTAATGTGGCACAGGCCAGAGCCTTACATAAATAAAATGAAATAAATCTTTCCTAATAAATGTCCAGTCAGGGAAAATTATTTGAGAACATTGGCCATTAAAGTAAGGATAAACTTTAGTACGGTTTAGAGATTTTTTTTCTAACAGATGTGCTGTTATCCCTCATTTGAAAAAGTTTAGATGTTATATGAGGATCTATTGTTCATTTTTTGGAAAGAAGAAGTGCATTAGATATTGGAGAAAGTTTAAAATGAAATGAAAAGTCTAGTTTCAGAAAGATCTTATAATCCAATTTACTATAACCCTGTACAGTAACTGCAGAAGAGCTATTGACAGACTCGGTTCAATGTTCTGCTGATCTCCCAAGGCTAGCACATAAAAGCCAAGGCACTCTGGAGGACAGAGTGCTGGTGGGTATCAATAGTGTCATGCCTCAGGGCAGTGGCAAACATGGCCATGCATGCTCAGCATTACTCCTGAAGATGTGGTCTTTGGGTCTGTGACTGTCCTGAATGGGCAGACAAAGCAAATACTGTGATGAGTTTAGGATTCTCTTTAGAGAATGGGATTAATTTCTGTTTTTTGCAAGCTAAGAAGCATTACTGCAAATTTTCTAATTTTTTTCCATCTGTCACCATACTGAAAGCAGTTTGCCAGGGACTGGTTCTGATTCTCTGCAGCCCTATGAATTCAAAATCATTTAATATATATTTGAGCTGGAGATGGAGTGTCTATACAAGTGTGTGCCAAAATGCCACTTTCTACACTGAACAGCACCAATACTCCTGCATAAAAATGTCACACTTCTGATGGCTGTGACAGCTCAGATGGGCTCCTGATGAGATAGTTTCTACTTGCTCTGGAAAGCAGGCTAACCCAGGAGATCTGTGAGAGCCAAGCTGCAAGCAACTGCTTGGACCACTGCTGGCATGGACAGTACTAAATTGCCATGACAGATGACAGCTTGCATCTGCTTTTCCTGAGAAATATCAGCTCTGATTGAGATAGGAGCTCATCAGAGGTAAAATTTCTATTCAGTACATGCCTTTTGAGGTTCCCATAGAGGCAGAAGTTCAGAACTGCTAACGAATCTGAATTCACACAAACTCACCTCCGAGGAGCTGGAGAAATAAGCAGTGAAGGACACCATCTTCCCCAAGCATGTTCTGTCTCCAGTCACAGCTCTTATTTAGTACTAGATGACTAGCAGGTAAGCTATAAGCCATATAAGCTCAAAGCCATATTTAGGAGAGGAAAGATATAATTGCCCTCAAAAGAATATTTTCTATAAGTCAGTTTGGACCCTTGATCCTCAGGAAGCTGCATCTGCTGGATCCCAGTGCCTTTACTGGAAAATCTGGACAACAAATCTGATGAAGAGGCAGAAAGACCAAGAGTGGTGTTCCAAAGGAAAAGAAATGCAAATAAATACAATCTGGGACACTACAGCTAGAGCTTGTAATGCTACCTGCTTGTCCTGAGGACTGCACCTGGAAGCTAAAGAGAGAAGGAGGGGTGAAGTTTTGTACATGTCTTTATAATATCATTCAGAATAATGGTTAACACAATCTGCAATATAATCTCCTTCATTGCTCCAGTAAGAAATTGGTATTTGTGTGTCTATGCTGAACACACATGGAAACAGGCAGGAAAAATAAACATAAATTAATAACTACATGATGCAATATACATGACAACGTACTAGGAGGCTCATTAATAATGGAACATGTGCAAAAATAAACTATAGCAGAATCCAAATAAAATGAACCTGGAGTGGTCTTGCAATGTAATATTAACTGATGTGATTAAACAAACATGTGACAAAGTAATAGTGCATTCAAACACATGCATTCAACTACTGTGGAATTCAGGACTGGCCTCTCAGGCTAAGAAATCGCAATTTTACATAAATACTTTTTTTGACAAGCTGATGCCAAGTTACTGGTAAAATGTTTTCTTAAGTAAGGATCTAAATACCGCCCCAGAATAGCTGGTGTTTGCAAATCACTATGAAAAAGAAAGCTTCTTTTGCTTTGTCAGTGATGCAGATCAACAATTTTTTCTTGTTAACTGGAAAAACATTTTTCACTGTCAGAAAGACGAGACCTCTAGATGTAAATGCCTCTAAAGTGTACATGGTGCTTAGGTATAAACTGTAAGATTGAAAAGAAGAAGAGAAAACACATAACCTAGACCTAAAAGATAACTTCTACTATTTTTACAGCAAATGAGCAAACTTACTGGAATCTGCCCAAATATACCATCTTTTGAAAATTCATACAGACACCCACTGGAATGCCTGCATGGTAAATCCATGGCTCAGCCTGTGTCACATGGGATTCACCTCCCCCTAACTGCCTCCAGAAGTTGCAGTTTCATACTGGGCACACAAGCACCTCCTGCAGTTCTCACCTCTCCCATCTTCTAACCACCAAAGGCTACCAAACAGAAATATTTACATTTTGCAGGGCTTTATGCACTGAGGATGATATTTAGCAAGTCCTCACAACCCCAGTGCATCAGTGTTCCTGTCACAGATCTGCTCTTCAGCTGTGTCAACCCAAATCTCCCACTCAGTCTATGCTATGGGAGGTGTCACACTTATCAGCAAAGACTGCTGTCATCACACTGCATTGCCACTCTCTGCAACAAGGCCTGCTCTGGGGTCAAATATGAGGCATGCACTTTCCTTTTTGTGCTGCTGTTTTTATAGTGATCTGGAGAAATCAAAACGTTAATCTCAAAAAAATAAAATTCTGTATTTCTCCACACCCCTCTACTCATGACAGTCAGTCACCCTGCTGAGCTCCCAGGTATGGATACACACCTCAACCACATCTCTCTTCCATGTCATCATGAAATCATGTGCATGCTGATACCCTCACCCCCTCAACCACATGCTTACTGGTGTGTCAACAAAGCTTCCTTTTATTTCAGGAATTTACTGCCTGTCAACAAAGTTTTTGGGGTTAAAAGTTCAAAGAGCTGGGATAGAAGATGGCAGCTGAGAGCACCGTGGATTTCTGTGCACAAATGATGGATACAGTTCAGTAAAAAAGATAGTGCAGTATACTGCTCACACAGAATTCACTGTAAAACAATCAACCATTGCACTGTGATAAAATTCATCTCCAGGTATAAATTAACCTCTACATAAGTATTTGAAAGTCTTTTTTTTTTTAATTTCACTGCAAACATCTGCAAAGGAAATAGAATCTGTATCTGCCTTACAATTCAAAAGGCATGCTTTTGTATGGACTGAATATTGTTATTCAGTCAAGCTGAATTTAAGATTATTATGTTTTATAAAATCATTAATATTTAGGGAGGCTATAAAGTTTACAAATGGGCTTCTAACCCACACAATGAGATTTTTTTTTAACAGGTTTTTTTTTTTACTTTTAGTTGTCTCTATTAGGAAGTCTTATTAGTGTGAACACATCCACACATAAATATGAGTATTATATACAAGCACAAGGAAAGACCAATAGATGGGGAAAGTTTATTCTATAGCTGAATTACTTTATTGCCTGCAACAGAGACAAGGAGCCAGGTGTGGTCTGTTGCATCTATACTGCCATAAACCAAGCACCTGCTGACTACTAAGCAGTACAAGAAATTATCATTGGTGTGGCCTGTGTCTTTCAGAATAGGGTAATTAGATGGATTTTAAGGACAGGGCCGTTTTGACCAAATATGATCAAATTTCAGCCATCTAATGGCCATTTAATGTGTACATTAAATTGTGCCCTTAGTTCTGCTTTTAGAAATTGTTACCAGTCCTTATACACAAAAAGGCCAGGAAGCAAGAATGCAAAAAAGTTATATCATATAAATTATTGAAATAGCTCCTACAAGTCAGTTAATGTACAAAATCCATTTGCTAAACAAGATCACTAAATAGAAATGGAGCATTTTGGCAAGAAACATCTGTAAATTTATTCATTTTTCTTTTCTTTCAAATAAACTAGTATATACCTAATAAAATTTCTGATACCTTTTCAGTGTAAGATTAAGCAAAAAATAGTATACCCAAACCCTGTGGAGAAGAAGCTGGCATAAAATCACAGATGTAAAACCCAGCAAGTAGGGTTTGAATTTCCAGTATAACAGTAATAAAATACAATACACATTACTCAGAAGCTTATCAATCATTCATATAAGAAAATAAACAAAATGAGCCCTGATTTATTTTGCAGGCAAATGCTGCTAAGAGTAAAACTGCCTTCCTAGAGTCAAATATCAGACCAGCACCCTCCAGGGAGCCCAATATTGGATGAGCAGGTACAGGTATTCACACACAATCTGCCCTGTGGGATTGATAAAGCCATGTGGTCATCCTTGCATCAGCTCACAGACTTGTCTGATGAGCAGAACTTGCCAGATGAGCATCATGTGAGATGAGTGTTGACAATTTCATGATTTGGCCCTGTGTGAGTCAGTATCACAGGATCATAGAACAGTTTGTGTTGGAAGGGATCTGCTTCCAACCTCCTGCCATGGTTAGGGACACCTTCTACTAGATCAGGTGGCTCAAAGGCCTATTCAACAGGACCTTGAACATTTCCAGGGATGGGGCATCCACAGCTTCTGGAAAACCTGTTCCAGCATCTCACCACTCTCTCAGTAAAAATGTTTTCCTAATATTAAACTGAACCTGCAGCCTTTCAGTTGAAAGCCATTACCCCTTGTTCTATCACTACATGGCCTTGTGAAAAGTCCCTCTCTGGATTTCTTGTAGCCCCCTTTAGGTGCTGGAAGGCTGTTAGAAATTCTCCCTAGAGCCTTCTGTTTCCCAGGCTGATCAACCCAAGCTCTGTCAGCCTTCTTCAGTAGGAGACATCCCCCAGCCTCCTGGTCATCTTTGTGGCCTACTCCAGACCTGCCCTAGCAGGTCCACATCTTTCTTGTCCTGAGGCTTCCAGGGCTGAACACAGCACTGCAGGTGGGGTCTCCACTGAGCAGAGCAGAGGGACAGAATTCCCTCCCTGGCCCTGCTGCCTACAGTCCTTTGGATGCAGCCCAGGACATGGTTGGATTCCTGCACTCTGAGTGCTCATTGCTGGGACATGTTGAGCTTCTCATCAATTTTCTCTGGAAACCAATAAAAGGTCTGTCCTATGCTAAGTGTGAGTATTTACAGGTAACTCTGGAAGGTATCCAGTGTGTCCAGCACACTACACAGCTCAGTGTCATTGCCAAACTTGATGAGGATATATTCAATCCCACTGCCCATGTCACCAACAAAGATGTCAGTGTCTTTGGAGAGAAGATATTGCCAATGCAGATAAATTCAAACCTCTCAGTGTCTGATTATATGAAGTGATAAATACACCCACAATTCCTGCAATGCCTATAGGACCGTGAATACTGTAGGATTTACTCAGGCAAAACACAGAATTTAATGAACAGAACTTATCAGTATGAAAGTCTTACATATATAAACATTACTAGCATTATGTTGCCAGAAGAGTGTTTGACATGAATGCTTATAAACAAAATACTAAAGAAAAAAAGCTTTTTTTTTTTCTTTTGCTTCTGAATTTCCTGTCTTCCTTCCTTCTCTCTTTGTAATAGGTCTTGTTAGATTGCCCTTCTGCACGTGAATCCACACAAATTCCTGGCAATTTTTTATACAGGAGAGCTACCGTAATTTCATGCCTCTTCAAACACACAGTAAAAGCAATCAAGTGAAAAAGAAATTAAAAACTAATTCTGCTATTTATTCTCCTCATTTATTTTATCAGTCATCCCACTGTCACACTGAATAATAATCAACAAGACTAGATAAACATACTTAGCAGAGGGCAGACATCTTTGCGGCTTTCCAGAGAAAACTGCAAGCTCCAGGCAAATACTGATTCTCAAGGAAAGATTGGATTAATCACAGCAAACGTGATGCCAGTGTTAACATTTCTGTTCACTCAGCCATCCAGGCAAGCTAACCATGATGCAAGTTTACCAAACTAATCATGTCAATGCAGGAGAAATTAAAAGGCTTCAGAGCAGTTTACGACCACAGAAAACTGCTGGTATGTGGAAGGTAAAGTAGACAGAGTGTCTACAAAGAGGTATAAGATTACAACAGAAGTATTGTGACAGACTACAGATAATTATTGCTTATAATGCCTGGCTGCAATTATTCAATTTTCTACCATTTCACATTTGGTAGCTTAGTGCTAGAACTAGGGATTAAGATGACTCTTTGGAGGAATTCCGTTTCAGTCTCTGTCACTTTGTGGTGTTGGCCTCCAATAAAACACAAGATCAAGGCAAAACCATTATGTACTTTTCATTTGAGATCCATTCTTGCTGGGAAAACTGCCCAAGCAATTTTAGCCTTAGAGAATCTTAAAAGCCTAAGGGGTTTTTTGTGCTTTCTGTTTGCTTGTTTTGATCTGTTTGTATGATTATTTGTTTTGGTTTTTTATTAAATCAGTTGTGAAAATCAGGAATTCGGCAAGGTTATATACCCACTGTACAGAAATTTGTGTGTTGAGCAGTGTCTGGATGCACATTTAAGCCTCAGCTGTAATTTGTGTGAAGCATATCTCTAAGACAGTGGCATTCCTGCATCTCCTGATGGGCCAGCACACAGCCAGCTCCAGACGGGTCATTTTGTTCAGTGCAACAGCAGAATAACATCAAATGGACAAAGCAGAACAGAATGAAATGTCCCTAGTCTTTCTAGGACTAGAATTAAAAAGGTATCTTAAGGCATTTGTTGCAATTTCTGTAAGTGCCCATAATGTTCCCTAACTCCTTAGTAAATGAAAATCACACAACTAGAAGCTCTTTAAAATATCTCTATATATTCATTTGCCTTTGCATCACTGTCTGACCACCTTCACAAACCTGGCCCTTGGAAATTTTGTTCCCACAAAGGGAAATTTTCTGTACCCAGAAAATTTTTCTATCATTTTCTGTACAGAGTTCTGAGACACCATTTAGGATATTGACTTAGGCCAGGGACCGTCTGAAGCCAATTTGTACTCCTTTACAGTGAGAGGGAACAGGTTATCATGTACTGTGCCTCTGAGTGCAGTATTTCCTTGAACCATTCTACTGAAGCACACCTGTCTGTGACATTTAGAAGACTGGTTTTCATTAGATGCCAAGGCTCACTGGAAATTAAACACCAAGAAGAAACACACTGATCTAGTGAAACTCCAGACATCAGAGAGCTACTTCCTGACAGCTTGGCCACCACCTCCTTGCATCCCTCTTGAAAAGCTGGCAAGAACAAGACCAGTAGCTCTTCATTTTTTAGCATTTCTAAGTATAGAGTTGAGACTAGAGGATTCTTGCATTTCACAGCACACCCCATGTACCCCAGCACAACAATTCCATTCTTACTCAGCATAGTATATAATGTTTCCAGTGTGGTCAATTTTAACATTACCTCTACTCATCCTACTCTACTTCAGAAGGATCCAAGGAAGAACTAAGGTAGATCCACCTACCTCTGCACGAGTGCTCCACGTTTCATTGTACACAAAGCACTTATAGCATCTTATGGCAGCCAGTGCACTCAAATACAGTGAAAATCCCAAACCAGCTAAATTTCACCACAGTTCATCCTTTCCCTTTCCTCCTGGGAATCAAGCACTGTATTCTCAAACTTTTTATTCTAGGCCCACATGCCTCCCCATGGCTTTTCTCCTCCAAAACAGCCCAGTCACACAGGCTGTCTAAGTCCCTCATGAGATGTGACATATGACAACTGACTTAGGAGTCAAAAGGCCACAGGAAGTGCTCTAGAAGATATGTAGCTACCAAACAGCCCTGAGAAGCTGGTAGTACTCAGTCAAAATTGCCAGAGAACCCTAGCTTTACTGCTGCTTCTTTCAAAACCTCCAATGCTTTTGTAACCTCACTAGATGACTATCTTATGTGAGTCATGTAAATACTTTTTCCAAATATAGACACAAATATCCTTATGAAAAACACCCACTGCAGACAAAGTTTCTATGCAGGTTTAGTAATAATATTATCAACTAATGGTGTCCTTAAATACACATGAAACATTTCACAGAACAACTGATTGATTTTTAAAGGAAATTTGCCTTTTCCCCTGGATACAGTTTTCTCCTAGAAGAGGAAAAGAATTATGTCGTCCAAAAGGAGCATTATAAATTTTACTACTGGGCTAAATACAATGTGTATATAAATCTGGCAACTGTGAAGTCTTGTTAAATAGATAAATGTTTAGGGGTTTAGCCCTGCCATATATTAAAAGGACCTTCCCCTACACTCTTCATCCTGACTGCTGCAAGCATTTTAATGTTGGAATAAAACTCATTTTATTGCTTGAAAAATACCTGTGGAAAACTAGGCTCTCAGAGTTAAAAAATACTTGCCTCCATAATTTAATCTAAGTCAGCAGCAGCCTGCTAGGTCTCCCAGACTTAGAGAGGTTCATGGCCATGTCTGAGTCTCTTCCAAAGTACTCATTTAGTTCTCCAATACAAGAATGGGGAAAAAAAAAAAAAAAAAAAAAAAGCAAGCAGCTTTAGCTCTTTCTGTATTACTGTTGGGGAAATCCTTGCATACAAGGACATACCCTGCTAGCCACTGGTCAGTATCTGTGGATTTCGCAGTGTTTGGCACTCCAAATCCAGAGGTGCAATGGAGCCCTACCCCAAGAGCTCATGGTCTATCTGTAATGCATCATAATACACATTCATGCCAATGCCAGGAGCTACAGCATAGAGCCCAGATCAGAGAAATTCCTCTTATCACTTCTCAACAATGAAGACTTTCCTAGGCATCAGTTCACACTCATATTTTTCCTATATTTTATTTGATAAATTATATATAAGAGTGGATGTGAAGTCAACATGATCCATATGTTAGTGAATATACAGCATCACCTCTTCACCACTGTAGCCACACAAATTCCTTTAGTTTATAGTCTTTACCAAGGTAAATCAAATTTAATATTAGAGGAACATGTCATGTCACTTCTTCAGAAACCACCATTCACAATTTAGAATCCCATAAAAATGATAATAAGAAGAGGAATTATATTTCTCACCAACTGCCACAGTTGAAATGAAGCTTATTCCTTTTTATTAAGCACTTATAAGGTCCTCATACCCTCTTATCTATTGCCTGAGGCACTCATTCTTTCCAAGAAAAATCACTATTAATCCTTGTTTGTGCCAAGTCCTCGCAGTACAACAGTGTGTCCAGAAAAAGGTGCCCTTTAATAAAAAAGTTTAAGGCTATTACAGTTGGAATCAGTGTGGGCTTAAATCACTTATGGTTTTGCTTCAGAATGCCTAGAAAATTCTTCATAACAAATATCCCCAAATATTATGGTTATTATATCAGAGGTGGTACAAAAGCAGAGAAATCTAGCCAAAAAATTAGATTATATGTTTTGGAGATTCTGGTTATAGACCTATGAATCTTTACAGTTTGTTCATTGGTACATATTGAACAGAGCTTAAATTTATCTGACTTTTTGGTATTTTGCAAATTCCATCTTGAGGAAAGATATTTCTCTAATGTGGGAGATGCTTCTGTGGTTTCCATGGACTGCAATTCTCCTGCATTGGGAATCACTTCTCTGTGTCAGAAATTTGCAATTTCTTCAATTTCCTGAAGCACTGAATTCCAAAATCGCAGCAAGCAGGGAGGAAGATTGCCACATTTAGAATCCCTCTTCCTCTGTATGGAAAGGGTTTGTGTAGGTCAGATACCCATTTATAGGAAATAAAAGGAGAAAAAGTGGTCATGGCAAAGACCTGACCCAGACAGATCACTGAGGCAAACTGTAGGCAAAAAAAAACCAAAATTGCAGTGCTGAAGCAACAGGAATACCTCTGCAAAAATGTGGTATTAATGAAGCTTTCTTTCCTTCTTTCTTTCTTTCTTTCTTCTTTCTGTCTTTCTTTCCTTCTTTCTTTCTTTCTTTCTTTCTTTCTTTCTTTCTTTCTTTCTTTCTTTCTTTCTTTCTTTCTTTCTTCCTTTCTTTCTTCCTTTCTTTCTTCCTTCCTTTCTTCCTTTCTGTCTTTCTTTCTTCCTTTCTTCCTTTCTTCCTTTCTCTGCTTTTCTCTATGTGTCTGTGTTTGCATACTTACATTCTAACTAGAAAAAAGCCCAGAATAATCTGAAGTTTCAGACTGAATTCCCTCAATGCTTCTGGCTTCAAAGTAGAATAAAATTAAGTAAGTGGTGAGACTCTTAGAGAACATCATCCCTGGAGTGTTTCTTAACCACATTTCTTCAGAAATGGGGGAAATAGTTCAGATTCCTCCTCTTCTCAGGCAATACGAACACACCAGGTTAAAAAATTATTTAATCTGCATAAACAGGAAATTCTGTGCGGGGTGCTCACTTCTCTCGAAGCTGAATAATTCTATATAAAATTTTTAGCTGTAAAGGGAAGCCCAACAAAAAGATTGATTGTAGGAAAGCTTGTTATTTAGGGAACGTATGCAGAATATCAAGTTTTCAATTCATATGTCACAGAAGAATTAAAGGTTTTCTAAAGGGACAACACATGACATTCCTATACTTGAATGCCACTAAAACAAGCACTTTCTGAAAGGCGCACTATTGCATTCCAGGCTGGTGCTCTGAATCACAAAGTCAGTTTGTGCTTGGATCTTTCATATGCCACATAGTGAGTCATACTCTTTATTTCCTTTTATTCTTACATATTTTATGCAAAACAGAAAATAACAGAAAGCCTAACAGCAGCTCCATCTTTAAATACCCTATGTTATAATCAGCTCACAAAGAGAAACAGACTCTCAAAACAACCAACATGCAAGTTTTTAATGAGCGAAGGGTAAAAAATGAGCCCAGATAAATAGGCATGGATGAAGTTTTACCCTTTTCTTGAACCTGGAAATCTCATCATAGGTCCATACCAGCACTTGGAGAAAACCTTAGCACTAGTAGCATCTGGACAAGTGCACAAAACATTTCACCAAACCTCTTGCACAAGACGATTCTTTCCTCTGGACCGAGAAACCCTGATAAATAATGATGCATATTATCAAAAATGTCCTGCTGAAGACCACCCTGCACAACAAAAAATATGGCTGTCCCATCCTTCTCCTCAGTAGGGCACAAGAGGCACAGAGGACCAGGTTTTTGCACCCTTTTTCTTGTCCCTTATCTGCCCACTACAAGCCATATTCATGGGAACTCATGTATTCCCATGTGGCTGTGGCGATTCCAGACCAAGTGCACCACTGATTAAGACATCTGTCATCCAGTGTAACACAGGAGGGACATCTCTGGGCTCAGGAAACAAAGGGCAGAGGAAAGACACTCTCTGTATCACCAGGATGTCTATCCCACCCCCAGCTCTCCTGAAGCACATATCCAATGCCCTTCAACAGACCAAGCTCTCAGGAGGCCACGCATTAAACTATTCCGAAGTCCTTGTTTCTTAAGGTTTAGGACATCTTCCCTGTTCTTATGCATCCTGTAGTTACAGATCTTTGAAACAATTTGATTTCTGGGAGTTCCCTGAAGGAGTCACACATGGGGACAGCTGCTGTGAAATGAAGAGGAGCTATGTCAAAGCTCATACACCCTAGTGGAGATGGCTTTCATGATGCTCCCCAATATTAACATAGATCAATCCTAAATATCAAACTGTGTAGAGCGTGGTTTTAATAGGAGTTTTAACCTCCTTTATTTCCAGCCTTTTCATGTAATCCTTGAAACACAGCAAGTGTGGATGTCTGTCACTCCTGCACTGCGAAGTGGAGCTTAAGCTCGAGCTGTAATTGTGAGTTAAAAGAATTTTACTAACAACCACAGATACTATCTGAAGAGTGGACACAAGGGAGAATTTTCCAGTGGAGTGCAAGTGCAAGTTTATGACAGGACAATATATCAAAATACTCAGGACTGTCTCAACTACAACCTCAAAGCAAAATCCCTGTGCCTTGGGACAGGATGAAGAAACCCTAAAGGCAGATTTATACAGCGAGAGATGTTAAAATCTTTTCATTTTCTTTTCTAGTTCCTTTTCTAGTCTCTTTTTGTGACTGAGAGAAGTTCACATCTGAATTACTTAAATACAGGAATTTTCAAGGCAAAGGAGAGAGACCAGTAAATTAGTTAATTCCTCTGGCTCATTACATCAGCAGCATGATCAGACAAGCTGAGACTGGCTCTTATTGCAAATGTACAACCTAGGAGGAAAAAAATACCACTGTGAAGGTTTGGACCTTTTGTTCTTAAAGTTGCTTTAAATTAGAAAACCAGACTCTGGGAGGCTTTGTACTGTGAAAGTCCAATTGTTAAAGAGAATTGGGGGTGGAATACTCACATTTGCCCATCAAGTTACTGAGCTGTCCATCCCATATATCTCAGTTTGTGTCCTTTGTCCAAAGTGGCTCTTATCGCCTGGGGCCACAAAGGGTAGAGAGAAGGGACATTTATTCCACAAGTACAAAAAAACACTTTGAAGACACAGCTCTTTGTTCACCTTCAAACACTCCTTCTGGTGTCAGTTAAGGAGTATTGAAATTTCTCTGCTTTGGTTGTTTAAAAAAAAATTGCACAGGTGGCTGGGAGACAGAACAAGCCCTTGTCTGATATTTCTGCGTTGCTTTATGTTGCAGGAAGGCAGTGGTGAACAGTGGGAACCCACCCCAAGAGGCAGAGAATGGGTGCCAAAATGGTCGTGGTGCCAGCCCAGGCTGGAGGAGAGCTGTGGCTCCTTGTGTTGCTACTGGTGCAGGTGTTGTTGCACAGGCCATAGATACCTGAGTTCTGCAATTCATATTCCTCACCTGGTCGGTGATGAAATGGCCTTATTAGCATTTCTCAGATTTATTCAGTATAAATAAGCAAAAATCTCAAAAAACATACAGGTGCTTGAAGCAGTACAGTATATATTTTACTCAACACAGAAATGCAAATCTCTGCACATCATCAGCTACCTAAATGCCAGAGGTATCTAAACTTCCTCCATGACACCTGTGCTGAAGCTGGTGCTTCCAGAAAATATCAACTGTCAGGCAGGTGGTCAGTGCTTGTGCAATCACTGTTAATGCTTTCAAAGCCTCTTGGACTCTGCATGTGCACAGACCAGAGCATGACAGACAGCTCGGGGCTTCACAGAGACAGCAAACTCTCACAACAAATAGAACACACACAGGCACAAGAAGCCTGACCAGCTGAAGCTATGGGCAGAGGGACCACAGATGGACATTTACTCATGCAATATGAGATTAATCTCCTTATGTACAATTTTTTGGTTCCTCTACCACAGGTCATGCGTGAAAAAGGCAATAATTGCATTTCCTTGGCTGTTAGAACTGCAATGACTTATGCTCTTGGAAGCACTGATGAGAGATTTGACTCTAGATATCAAAAATTGATTATTATTTTGAACAATGTCAGATTAGCAAACTATGCTGAAAGGTGGTAGGAAGATGGAGACAATAATCCAGAAAAAAATTAAATCTGAGAGAAAATTAAAATTATACCAGGCAAAAGAAGCACCACCATTGTCAACATAAACACCACATTTATCTTGAAAATTCAACAGAAGGTAGAATTCTTAGTAGAAAACACAAGTTTAGATATTAAGTGGGAGAAAATGTACATATATGTTTACATCAAATTTTTTTGTTCAAAATCATCAATGGACTTGGAAGGCAGATGTGAAGGATCAGGAGGGCATGAAGAAGAAAAAACATCAAAATAGTTTGGCATCCCTCCAAAACTAGTTAGAGATATTCACAAATCCTCAGGGACCATAAGATTCCCCAGTTTTAATGATAATACAGTCACAGTACCTCATTAGCCTTATTATAGAAAATTATTTCTCTGCTCGAGATTTCTAGTCATGAGCCAATGACTTTGACTGTGCTTGGAAACAGGAGCGTTCCTCCAAACTGTGTTTAAAATGCTTGTGTCACCCAGAGGTGATGCATCAGCAACCTATGTTGCTATGAATATTTTTGCAAGGACTGCCCAAAAATAAAACTCTCAGACGCTAACACAATTCACACAGTGGGTGTGATGGAACTGAAAGGGAAGAAAAATAATAAGGAAAAAAAAATGAAGGAAGGAACAAGGTTGAATCTCTATGGAAGATAAGGCAAGATGAAAACACAAATTAAAAGCAGTGGGCAAACCAAGCTGAGCTCTGATCCTCCAGCAACATATTTAATCAAATTTATTGCTTTAGTGTAACTTCACCACTGTGTTTTGAGAATCATGCTAAGGCTCTTCTCAAGGCCATAGGTAATGGGACCTTTCATGTCCAAAAAGGTTTGAAAACCAGTATCTTTGAGAAGTGGTTTTACATGTGATCACATAAGAGCACATTGGGTATCTGCATGATATCTGATGTAGCAGTGGGTGGAAATTGGGAGTAGATCAGGCAAATGAGCATAAACACGTGCACATGTCCATAAACAGTTACGTGGGAAATCTTTGAACCAAGATTTTTCTTATCAGTGCTAGGAGAATGGGCTTCAGCTCTGTCTTGTAGCAGTACTTGGATAGAAATCTTTACTGCTTTATTGCTTAAAATAAAAATTCAATAAGCTAAACACCTCTGGACAGTGCAAGAGATGGATTTGAAGTGAACTGATGTCTCCAGGAATATTCCATTCCATATCAGCTTATTTTAGCTCCTCCTTAAAAGCACTTAATAATATTTCAGAAGTCCTTAGTAGCTCACCTTTAGTTGAAATGCTTTAATAATATAAATTTATGCCTGAAGTTCTGTATTTGGTGAAAAACTGCACAAAGAAAAGGTCTCAGTACCAACTGAAACCTGCCGAGGCTTTTCCCTCCTGACACTCCTGGGTCATGGATTGATAGGCAGCCAGAAATGTTGCTAAATCAAATGAGCATTTGATTTGCTGGCTAAGCTCATCAAGCCTTTAGACTTCTTGCTCCCAGCTCAGCAGGTATCCCCTCACTGTCCTGGTTTACATATAGTGAAGATAATCCTTACATGAACAGTGAATCAAAGCTTGGTCTAACCTCCTCAGAGACATCCTCTAAGGCTGAGTGCCAAGTCCAAGGGTATAAACATGGGACAGGCCTTTATCAGTTTTGAAGAAGGCTCAACTCTCATATTGAATAACTGCCAGTGCACAATGAACATGAAGAATTTGTGGCACCCAGCTTGGGAAGTACTTGAACATGTTGATAACACCAAGAGATCTGGCTGGAGCTGCCCAAACTTCACTAAGGGTCAGCAGTTTTAGAGCAGGGTAAGACAATGCATTTTACTGAACTTCCAGGTGATGAGATATGGCCATAACATCCAAACAGGCTCTACATGGGATCTGCTTCATTTTAGATGTTCACCTTCATTCAAAACTGCTCATACACGTACAGAGAAGACTGGGACTTCTCCACAGGTAGGTATTTGCTCTTGTCTTAGTTTATCCACAGGAATAAAGTCTTGTGTTGCTGCTAGCCTTCAGTACCTACAAAGGACAGCTTCTCAAAAGGGAAGGAATAATCTTGCTTTCCTTACATCCCAGGATTTGAATTAGATTTCAGAGCATTTTCAGCTCAAACAGAGGAATATCAGCTCAGTCTCTCCATTCCAAGTCAGTTTGCAGTAGTGACACTGACAATGACAATTAATAGGTAACAAGAAAAATTTACACAGAAGTATCTGCCACTGAGTAAACAGGGAGATCCAAATAATTACGTTTAATGTATTCAATTTTGCAACTGCAACCACATTTGATGGAAAATATTCTCAGTCCTTTTCTGCCAATATCTATAATAAGAATCAGAAATGTGAAGTAGCTTAATCAGTTTGAGAACTTACTGACTCCTGAGTGTTCATAACAACTTCCATTTCACAGACAGAGCAATTGCCTTTAAGATGGACAAATACATATGTGTTTATATACACATTTAAAGTTTTAAAGAAAAGTTCTGGGATAAGATTTCTCCATTTTATGGGTTGCTGTAGAAACAGATTAGTCCTTTGGAAATAAAACCCCATGTTTGACTATAATGCAAAGAACAATCCCTAGCATGAAAGGAAAGAACAGCTGGGAGTTGGAACAGTGTAAGCTGACATGTCAGACAGTAGCCAGACAAAGTGAGCCAGGGACTGTCTGAAAAACAGAGTGGGGGGGAAGAAAAAGTAAGAACTAAGCACTGTCAACAAAGTCTGCAAAATAGTCCAGCTGTTCACTCTCATCATAACTAAAAAAATAAGGAGAGAATTCCAGGGCTGGGGATTAAATTTAAGAAGAGAAGTAAACCTGAATGGAAAAAGTGAATAGTATTTCAGACAAAGCAGACCCTGCGCGAAAGTCTTTGTTCAGAAACAACTTGGAAAGCACAACACTGGGTTCTGGGCAAAACACACATCCCTCCAAACCTTTCTTATAAAAGGCTAAAAGAAATCTTAATGCACTGCATTAAGCAGACTTTTACAGAAAACCTTGTTTGTATAATTTCATTGTTTTAGGCTCAGCATTAATGTCCTAGACAGATAAATAGATTTAGAGAATTTGAGAGAAGGCATATCCAGCACTGCAGAAAGGGCTAAAAGGTGAACAAATTTCACCACAAATCTCTGCTAAAACCTGAAATGAAAGCTCCAAGGACTTCTGATGTACTGTAAATAGTCAGCCAGTTCCTAGAGTCTTAAGTGATGTCTGGTCTTTTGTTCAGACAATGGACAATTGAATCCAAGATGAACGGTTCCCAGGATTACGTGCACGCTGAGCAGCACAGAGGGAAAGAGAAGTGTTAGAGAGGTTAATTCAGAGACATGCTTACCTCCCAAACAAAGGCATTCAGCAGTACAGAACCTGATTAGGGACTCTTCAAGAAATACAAATAATGTCATTCACATTGCATAAGCAGCTGGGACTATGTATATGTGCATAGTTAGAAAATAATAATGAATGCACTTTCTTCTCTTTGATTTTTTTTCTTTTTCCTTTGAATACTGTCTTCTGTCCAATGATCTCTCAGGAGCAAAGCCAGCTAAATAGCTAGCAAAATGATTGATTTAGGAGTTGCTTTGTTTCCATTGTCTATGAGATCACTCCAGACATTCAGCAACCTAATCTGTTAACTCCTGTATCAGTAAGTATATTACAAATTTGGAATAAAACCCATAAATGATTAGTGAGGGAACTTCATATTCTTTAGATGAAACTAATTATGAGTGTGGATTTCATTAGTGATAGGACAGCTCTGAAATATCATTCATAGTTATTCATCCATGCTCTGGTACCCAAAGATAACACTTGCAAATGTCATGGTAATAATAGGATAAACAGGTTGAACTAATATCCAGAACAGCATGTCATCTGGGTTTTCAATATTTACACTTGATGCCACTTAAATGAGCAGGATGTGATGAAGAGGAGCGCAAGATAGCCAAAGCTTTCATAAATCTCTGACTTTTACCATAGTCATGGTGCATTTGTGTATATCTTCCAGCAGTTCTTGCTTTTGCTTATGACCAGCAGCTTCATTACCTTTGCCAAACACGCCTTGAAGTATGCTAATCCACTTGAAGTGTTTTTTCTTTTTTAATTTATTTTTCTAGATAAAAATCCACTCCATCCATCTCTTCTGACTTGCAGTCTTTCTGTACGTTTCCTTTGCCTCTCTCTTTACCTGCAACATTACAGCTCTAATCATAAAAGGGCCAGGTTCCCAGGGAAACTGCGTGGACTGTGGTTCAGCCAGCAAGGAGGCACCTCCAAACAGGATCCTAGGCCCCATGTAAAGGATCAATCCCACAGAAATGATGTATACATACACAAAAGCCAGGCCTGCACCAGGCAAATCTTGCATGGTTTGAATTATGGGTGGGAGCATAACAGTGTGAAGTCAACACGCCATAGTGGAAGAGGTGTGGGCCTGTGAGGACACTGAATTTCCCTGGAGAACCATGATGACAGTATGACAGTAGCAGTCCTATGAAATTTCAAGATAAAAAAGTTCAGTAGCCTTCAATGAGTCTCCGTGATATTTCAAACTGCTTATGTAGCATGTATCAGCTTGGCACTGACACGGCTCACTTAAAATGAACCCAAACCTGGAGGGACATTTTAGGGTTGTAGTCAAGATTGGTAGAAAAATAGCTAACTTTTGCCAAGGTTAATTCTGTGGCATCTATTTCCAAAACATTCCTGCTGCTCTTCGAGAGGAGAAATCACTGCTTTGACTTTCATCTCCTTATGATCAAGATCACACATTTTACAGATCCTCATTCTCATTGGCTGCTTGAGACTTCTCCATGTTGTCATTTGTACCTGTGTTGTAACCCATTTTTTAGATTTGTGGGCCACTCAGTTGGCCCTGCACGGTGACTTTGGCACATGAAGGTTTTCAGAAGCAGCAGCCAGTGGCATGACAACACTTGTAGGTTCAGCATCTCGGTTGAAAGCTGTGCTACAGGGCCAGGAGAGACCGTAATTTAGGTCTCATCTATAGCGAAGATTCATCTATAATGTCATTGACATAAGAAATACCTTCACCATGGGAAGCCATGGGAATCCTTCTCCAGTTCCAGGTGGACAAGAGGTGTAGTTCCTCTTTGATACACGTGACAGTGTGGCCATACAAACACCTGTGTGCAGCCCAGGTATGGACCCCCAGAACAAATCTAGATGAGCAAGAAGGAGCAGGAAGAGTTGTGTAGCGTGGACAAGAGGGTGCCCAGGATCCAGCCCAGGATCCAGCTTTCACACTGTGCACATCTAAGGGGCTTCTTGCAGAGGACCTTCAAGATGGTCTTTTGGAGCCTAGCAGATGGATGGTGATAGTTGTGCACCTTTTTCTGGGTTAGAGTTATCCAAGAAAAATCCAGATCAGGTTCTGCAAAGCTTCTAGGGGATGCAAACCAAAGCATGAACAGGGAGACTC
This sequence comes from Cisticola juncidis, assembly GCA_013400215.1. Lineage (NCBI taxonomy): Eukaryota > Metazoa > Chordata > Aves > Passeriformes > Cisticolidae > Cisticola > Cisticola juncidis. The sequence goes on along the minus strand of VXBR01003723.1, from coordinate 2,704,155 downwards.
AGTTCAAAACCAGGCTCCAGCTCACTAACCTCAGACTAGCTCAGTTGGTTAGAACATGGAGGTAATAATGCCATGGTCATGTATTTGATCCCTTTATGGGCCATCCACTTAAAAGTTGAACTTGATAATCCTTGTGGATCCCTTGCAACTTAGAATATTCTGCAATTCTATATGAAAATGCTAATGCCAACACAACAATAACTGAATCTTGGACTGCGTCTTTGTGTGGGAGTACAGAGTACTGTGTATTTCCACAACATTTTATCCTTTTGCCCTTCAGAATATCTTGGCAGCATGCACGCTGTCTCCTGGGAACAGTGCTTTGCCTGTGTTTGCACCTGAATAATAGCTAGGAGTTACTTAGGAAAACGGTATTTTAACATGAGCCAGAAGCATGCCAAGATCCATTCTGAAAATTGAACATTTAAACAATGTAGATGACAGAGCCCAAGTACCTCAAATATGCTCCTTGGCAGGATTTAGTGCTGGTACAGATATGGTCCTGGCTTCACAGTGTCCCATTCAGGGTGCTCCCAAAACCAGGTTGCGGTACTGATGTCCTGATCCAAGTCTCATAGCAAAGCCATGAACAAACCCAAAGTTTTGGAGGGATGAATGTTACTTTCCTCATTTTGTTGAGCTATGCAGTACTAAGAAGAGTACTTGGCCTTTAGTAACAAAGACATAACTAAGGTAACATTTTAAATGTGATCTGTACTGAACTGCTGTGAATTAAAAATGCCTGAAGTCTGCACTGCTATTTTAGAGAAACTGTCAGAAGCCATAGCCTGATCACCTTTAACCAAGAACAATTAGTTCTGAGAGTGAATTGACAAAGTCTTTAGAAAAGTGGGTGGAATTGATTAGTTGTTGATGCCTCTTTTTTACTTTCTTTATCTTTCCAAGCAGTAGTGATTTCATCAGAATTACTGACATTAAAAAATACTAGAAAGAACATCAACAGGGAAAACACCACTTTTTCATAGTAGAAAGGACTGAAACACTCCTCTAGCTGCCCTTATGGTAACAACTGACATTTGTCCAGTGTACAGAAGTGTACATTTCATCTCCTCCCAAATTTTTGTTGACCTCTCTCTGCACACAGGACAGCATGACTAATCCTGTTAATTCCTGCTGCTCTTCCATCCTCAGGCCTCAGACCTATAAAAGCAGAAGGAACAAAATACACAGGCTCTACCTGCAGTACCAGAAAATGACCTTGAGGTCCTGCCCCCATATGCTTAAAAGTGGGGGCTTTGAGGACAAAAGATAAAAAGTCTGGATTCAGCTGAATGTGAATGCATTATGATATCTTTGTAATCCAGCATGCTGGCACCACAATGGCACCTTCTGATCTTTGTCATTATCTCAGCTGTCCATGTGAAATAAATGAAAGGAGCATCTTTACAGAGCAGACTGCCTGAGTGGCATATTCTTGCTAGATCCTACTGTGCCTGGAGAGAAATAATAATTTTCACACAAAAGTCACATACCCATGAAATGAAAGAGTGTGGCACTAAAGTTGCTCCAGTGTTTTAATTGTCAGGTTCTTTAAAAAACATACAGGAAGAAATTCCACATACTGCATTGGACTGATAGATAAAGTTGCAGCTGTTCCAGAAGATGACGGATGGACTCTATTCGTAGGTACACTAGGCTAGGACAGAAGAGAGATATGAGTTCTGACAGGACTGCCAAAGATTTCTGTCACAATGTCAGACGTTCTTGTTAATCTCCTGCTACCTCAGCTCCCCATCTCCAATCCTGCTGATGGATTATTTTCTTCCTTTATGCTGTAAGCAGCATATCATGTATTGGTACAGCAGCTGATGCAGTGGACAAAACCCGGACTGCGAGACCTGGGGCTGAGGGTGCATCATAGGAAACCAGCACAGAACAGAGTCAAAATGCAAATATCTCCCTAAATTGCATGTATGCAGTCCAATGTACTGTTTTAATGTGGTTTAATTAAGTTAGACAGTTTTTTAACCAGAATCCTGCAATATTTACTCATCTTAGCTGTCCACCTAGATGTTCACCTTAGCTGTCCTCTTAATCCAGGACACACATTTCAGTCCAATTATTAAATCTTTGTGGAAAGAAGAGCATCTTGTGTTTCATCTGTACTGACACTGCACTGGAACCTCACCTTTTCCTCATGCCAGGAGGGATTTCAAGGCAGATGCTACCAGAACACATTGATTTCCTCTAAATAAAACATTTAGTACCCCCGCAGAGCAAGTGGCTTTTTAAGCCACTGGGATATGGTGAAGTCTTTAGCAGTTCCATGCTCAATGAACCTCCAGGGATATGCTGTCAGAAGGGGCAGATGGAACAGGTGTGTGATGAGGTTGTATATTTTCCTGTTTCTTTTGGATTCCTTTATTTTCACAAAAGACTAGGTCATGCCCTGTGTGGCTCTTCCTTCTTTGTTATAAATTTCCACAATTTCTATCACCAGGGAAGCTTTAGTTCTCAGTGCCCAAAATTGGAAAAGAGCACATAAATTACTTGTACCACCCACCCTGGTGTTTTCCAGATTAAAATGGCTGTTGCTGCAACTGTTGCCATCAAGCATAGCCAGACCAGCTGTTGGAGCCGATAAAACACAGGCACAGACAAAAAAAAAAAAAAAAAAAAAAAAACAAAAAAAAAAAAAAAAAACAAAAAAAAAAAAAAAAAAACAAAAAAAAAAAAAAAGCAAATCACAGACAAAATTGAGCGCCCAGTAGCCTACCCCCATGCTCAGGCTGGAGCTCTACCCCAAGAGAAACAGAAGTTGGTGGTCCCTGTCCTCAGTAGGGAGTCCTCTCTCTCCAGCCACTGCAGCTTCTGGGTGCCAGGGACTCCCCACTCTTCCCTGTGGATGATAAGTATCATATTTACACTCTTTTAGAGGAAAATAACGAGGTTTTGTGGTCTGCTGAGGGCACTAAGGGATGAAAATTTCTGACAACGGTATTCTGGAAAGGCAACAGATACCATCATTCGTTAGAGCACCTGTTAAACCTCCTGGAGAAGAGGTCCATGGTCATTTGCTGATGAACAGCAGATGGGTCATCATGTTAGAGTTATGGTAGCCTCACTGTTGTGTACATTTAGCATTCCAGGAGAGGTACAGCACTGAAAGATTGCAAATTGCCAGCTGCTTTTTTCTTCATCTGCTCTTTCATTTCCATCCTCAGAAGTACGCTGGCATTTCCCTCCGACTCCCCATTTCCTTGTTAGAGCCCAGGGACTCATGTTACCAACCTGTTTCTGAACCTTGTTTTCTAGTTGTCTTGCATCAAATTTTGCCTATTTTAGTTGAAAAATCTACAGTCCCTCTCTAATCCCTGATTTTATAGTGCAGTGAACACCTTGGTCCCAACTCATTCTTCCAGTTATTGCTGGAATAGGCATAGTAATTAATTAAAAGTTTATAACAGAAAACAAAATAGTTTTTGTTGCTGCATAAAAATTTTTCATTCCATAGAAGGCAAGGGCTGAAAATGACAGTATATGGGGCCACTGTTACAGCTTTTTTATCTGTATATGTGAGTGCTACTCTGGGCTTCTCTTCTTTTTCTAATCTACATAGCATGGGCATTTTTATACTGTCTGTAAATTATGGATTTTCTTCCCAGATATCAGCACATCCTGCCAGGGTCTGAGGCAGTTAGCAATTACAGTAATTTACCTTCAGATTTAGCAAGGCTTTATGTTTGTGGGAATAAATGAATTTTTGATAGAGTAGCTAAACAACATCAACAAAAAGGTAAAGGAAAAATCAATCAGGTTGACTTAAGAGATTCCTTTCTTTTGTCTCCCTCCTTCCATTACTTAAAGAATGATATAATGTGTTTTGGATCAAATGAATGTCTCAGTTGAATCTAAAGAAACGGGGTTTTTTCATTCTCAAGTATTTATTTCTAAAGTTGGATTCATTTACTTTGGGTTTTTTTGCAACTTAAACTTATAAACACATAATTCAAAACAGGAACTGAGCTTAATTTCATTTTTTTTTTAAATCCACATTTTTCCTCCATTTTCATAGGTTAAACTATTTGTTTAGTTTCACCTGAATTAGCACATATTGGTTCTTGGTTTGGGGAACAAATAGCTATTATCACAAAAATGTTGTCATGCTCCACACATGACTGGAAGGGGTGTTCAGTGAGCGCGGTTTGGGGTGCATCAAGAGTGTCTGTCACAGCAGCTGCAGGGACAAAGCTGCACCTCTGAGCACATGGGCTCTTTTTTATCCTTAGGTGTGACATCTTGCCACAGAGCACAAAAAGAAATGGGAGTGAGTAAGGGATTTTAAAAGGATATTGACATTTCTAATCACAACCCATCTCGTAGCCTGCTCCTTTCCCATCTAGCAAGGCTCAAGCAGGTAAGAAAAACTGAAGCACACTGGAAAGTTTGCCCCAAACAAGAGATAAGGCCAAGCTATTTAGTCTTTAAAGCTTTGGAGCTGACTGCCCTCAAAGTGACCTCCTGGCCTTCTCTGCTGGCCTTTTCCATGTAGAGTTATCCCCTCTAAATCCCTGCACCACACACTAGGACCATTACAAGTGTCATAGTCCTCTCAAATCCCTTCTCTTCAGGCATTACTGTGTGCTAACTTTTCCCCAAAAAAACAATAATAAAAAACAGAAACAGGCACAACAAGAAGAAATCAAGAAAAAAGGCAGAAGAAGGGCATGAATTTTCTATCTGCTGAAGGAATACATCCCAGCAGAAAATAATAACAACTGCACAATTAGCAGAGAAGAGGTTACTGGTTTGAAAGCTCACCATGCATGTGTTACAGAGCCTTAATGATGACATTTATCACACCACAGTCATTTAAGAAGGTAAGTCCAGAAAATAAAATAATATATTTTGAAGGCAGCTAATGACATTAATTAATTATTAAACAATACTCAAGGACTATCCAAAACCAGCATGGTTTCTAGCAATGTCACATTCTTTAGAAAGCTCTCCCCATTGCTGAACAGTAGGAGTGGGGCACTGTGACACTAACCAGTAACTGTGGTGAGCAATAACCTCTTTTATGGAGCTGTGGGTGTGCATGATTAAAAAATAAATAGGGGATCCATTTTCCAGCTCCTAAGACAAAGAGAAGAAAGAGAAATATTGGTGAATGTGGAAAAAAATATTTCTTTTTCTTCTAGCCCAGTTAATTTTAATTTAGGCTTTTGTAAACAACAAACATAGAAAGATATATGCTTTAGATAATGTACCAAGAGGGAGAAACAAAGACTAGAAAAGATTTTAATATGACAAAGAATGCACTGTGCACATATGAGAGAACTGTAAAGTAAGGAGAGGGAAAGTAAGTGTTCATGGGACCAGACTGAATGTCTTCACTGGGACTGATCAGGTTATTTCAGCAGAACAGATTTTCCATTAGTAAATGTGATTACTTCTGTATTGTTATACTCTGTGGAAATATACAGAATTTGATTATTGTTTTGTGGGGAAAATCAAGAAAATATTTCTATTTTCCTTAAAATTTTGTTTTGTTATAGTGAAAATACATCAGCTCTTGCTTCAACTTTCATACTGTATTAATCTCATTTTTCCATATACTGATATTGTAATTAGTATTGTACAGCATGTTTGCCTTCTTCCATAAGAATGTTGTAAAAAATTAAACTTGTAACTAATTGAATTTAAGTATGCTGGCAACTTTATTCCATGAGACAGTCCAATATTTTATATTAGGATTTTGCTGGACAGCAAAAAACGAAGCATGGTCAAAAGATCCCTGTTGAAAGCAAGTCTGTCATTTAGGCACATGCAGATCTGGGGAAACATATTCTAGATTAACCCATATGCCCAGCAAAAAATTACCTAAGTCAATAATAATTTAGTAAACTCCTTAGGAATGCTTAGTCATTAAAATCATGGATAAGGGAGACTGCTGCCTGAAGGCATAGAGTTCCATCCTTGCTCTCCCCAGGCAAAAGCTGCACCTGCTCGTGGTGGTGGCTGTACCTGGTGGAGAGAAGAGGCTCCACACTGGGTGTACCCCCCAGTAATCAGCAGAGACAGCTCTGCCCAATCCTGCCTGCCCTGGAGGCACAGCCAGGGCAGAGAATATCCATATACACCACCAGGAGGTAAAATATCTGATCCACTTTCTGTGCTGGCATCCTTCAGAGATGGATGGTGGCGTCGAGATACTGCTTCACATCCACATTGGCATAGAACTGGAGGGATGGAAATGGGAACATGCAAAAGCTGTGCTTGAAACCCTGGGACTCAGAGATATGCTTTGAAAGGATTAAATGGCTAATTCTCACTGAAAAGAGTAGGAGTTTGGAATATGAACAGTTTTAAAAATATCATCCTTCCTTTAGGAGACGTTAAAATAAAATCCTCAGATACTCAGACCGAAAAAAATTACTGGCTTAGTGAAGTAAGCTTCCACTGGAATTTTCTCAGACTTTTGCTTGCATTTTTGTGTTGTTGAAGACAGCTGAAATGTAAACAACCTCCTGGAAATCCACCCAGAGTGTTAGCTGCAATTTTTGCTCCTAATGACACAGAGTTGCTGACAATCACCAGCAGTTGTATGTCTTTAAAGGCAGCTTGCCCCTTACCAGAATGAAGGTGCACTAACATTACCCCCCAGTCCAAAGGTGAGACAGCAGCATTTGCAGGTATACCAAAGCCTTGCATCTCAAGGTTCAGTCCAAGCATCCTTGTGGCCTTTGGAGACTGACTGGGCTGCTGGAGGGGAGCACAGTGCCCCAGGTACCACACACCCATGTTCAGGCAACAGAATTTCATCTTACATCTGTTTTAACAGCAGTGTCTTCTCTGCACCTAGCTCATCTGGATCCTACCATTGAAACAAATCATCCTTTTTCTGAATTGACCCAGCTGAGATTCTTGGTGCTTAGTAAATGAGGAAAGTACTAAAAATAATTGGTGAGACTGTGACAATTAGGAGGTGTAACTTCGACCACTGATCAGTGGAAAAATGCTTCTGTTCTTGGTCTCCTGTGAACTGCAGGCCAAAGTTTTTGCTAAAAAAACTTATGCTGAGGTCAAAACACAAAACAGTTCTGGCAGCAGCGACACAGTTGCAGCTCACCCTGGGTACTCAACTACTGGTAGCACTCACACCAACACACCTGTACACACCTATGTGTAAATATCTGAATGTGGGTGTTTGAATCTGGAGTGGAAGCTGCTCTTACATCACAGACACCTCTCAAGGAATCTCGTTGCCTACAGTAGGTGTTTAGCAACATTTGGTATGTGGCAGAGCATCTCACTTGGCCTCCAGCTGCCATTCCAGAAAGGAGTACCGCTTACCTAAAGTAAGTTGCCACAGCTGGCCATCCCATGCAGAAATCTTGGGAACCCCTATCATCCAAAATCTGTGTTTAAACAGCTGAAGCCTTTCCCAGAGCTTCATGAGCTGAATTTCAAACTGAGTAACTGTACCAGGACAGAGAATATTGGTTCAGTCCCTCTTCTATTGGAGCCAACAACACAGCAGACTTTTATGTTTTTTTAAATATCCGTTTGTTTTAGCATGTTCCATTTATTTGTTTAAAATAAATGTGGATAAATACAGAAAAACGTCCTCTATATAAAATATAAGATAGAATACCTCCATCAGAGGCTAGAATTTTAATTTAGAAATACTTAGTGTATTTGTCACTCCTTTTAAGATCCAGTTTGATTTTAGTTTAGATGACATTGTATTATTGAATCATTATTTAATCATTGTATTATTGAATCATATTCACTTGTACTAACTCAAAAGCACTACCTGTCTTTTCCAATAGAACTCTACCCACTTTATTTTCTCTTCCACTATTTAATTTAACCCACTGTAGATACCTGCCTGTTATTTCCTAAAAAATGTACTGCAGTTTGTACTACACCAAGAAAAGCAAGCAAAAAAACCCTAAATTCATAATACAGGAAACAGTTAGATGCTTTCTTTTTGTTTCTTAATTTTTTTTTTATTTTCTAAAAAAAATCATAAAATAATTGCCAACAAAACTGCTGAAGAGAATGACTTAGATAAATGACCAAAGTTCAGTAAAAGCAGTTTTGAAATGTAGTAGGACTCTGTTATTACACAGTGCTCTTGCTTACAGCATATTTTCTCTTTATTGTAAGGCAGAGTTTAGGCTGTATATATATCCTATTGAGCCAGACACTGCTTCTCTTCCATCTAACTCTTCTTTATATGATAGCATTTTACCTGCCAGTAGGATTATTATTAAGACATCTTCTCTGTGATTTGAAGGATTTGTTTATTCGAGCTTTTTAAAGACTGCTCCAAATTCTACCTCCTCTCCTTGCCATGACAGAGATCAAATCTAAGTGAAATTACCCCTGTGTTGTTTAGAGTTACATCTCCTCTTGTGATTCTGTAGATGCAGATGTAGATGTGCTTGCCTTACCTATCAGCAGAGTAGCAGGATGGATTTGCAAGGCACTCATGTCTCAGAGAGAGACCCAGTCCTCATCCACAGGGAAGGAGTCCTAATCTGGCAAAGACTAAAAGTACATAGGGAAAACCATACCATTTTAGGGTTTTACACTAAATGGTCCATGAAGAATCCAGGAGGGGATAGTGAGAGCCTTAAACAAAACAGCACACGGATGCTGCTGTGAGTCCAGGCTCACAGTAATCATCAGCACAGCCCTGGTGCAGCTCTGGGCCATGCCAGCATTCCTGCTCTCACCCTGGGGCTGCCCCCAGTAGTTTTTGGGGAGAAACAAGCTGAGTCACAGGCATACGAGCTGCAAGTTGTGCCATGCCATTCTTCAGCAAGACAAGAAAATAGTCCCTGACCCATTTTACTTACTGATATGAACATCACCTTAGCAACGAATCAATTTCCTGCAAAGACTCAGCAAAGTCCCCAAGCAATTTCTTCATCCCAACGAGTTCCTGGTCACAGCTCCCGGAGGGATTTTTTTCACATCACTTCACAACTGGCAAAAAGACTTTGTTAGATTGAGACCTAAGCAAATGCTGAGACCAAAACTGGTGATAACCTTTCTATGCTGAAGTAACCACTATGGTTTCATCAAAAAATCAGGTTTTTATTCCTTAACACAACAACAACAAAAAAACTTATATCCTTTTCCTCCATTCCTGATATTGTCTTAGATGTTTTAACAAAGCAGGCTTCTCCTCTGCTCAGAGCTTTTTAGAAACTTCTATTCTTCATTTTTCATTTCAGATGAAAGTTGTAGCTTTATCAAAACTTGACGAACCTAGTCAAGATGTACTAACCTCAGGTGTGAACCAGACTGTACAGTTCCATGTTCCCTGGAAATGTTTTATATTGTATGGCATGTAAAAAGCTTATTCATGGTCATTCACTTTCCTAGCAACTAAAACAGCAAACAGATATCTGTGTTGTGAGACAAACACAAGTAAAGATATGGAACCACCTGATTCCGTTATATTAGTTCATCGGTTTTGGACTCCTCTACTTGACACTGCCCAATTTTGAGCTCATCCCTGAGCCTGTCTTCTAAACTGGGCATTTATTCCCTGTTCCTCAAGCTCAGCTAAAGAGTCTCAGACAGGACAAGCCAAAATTGCCATTAGCATTTTAGCAAGTCTACTTTAGTAAGGGATAAATGTGAATTTAAGAGGGCATATGAGTGGATTTAAGAAAATACTTGCTTTGCTTAACTTTGCTTAGCAGTTCTTACCCTGACCCATGGCTTAATCCGGTGATAGTTTACAAGAATCACTCCCCCTGGCATCAGACCCATCATTCTTGCTTTTGCTGTTTTATTTCACCCCCTCCATCTTTTCTGGGAGGCTCCATACACTGGAGTTTGTTTCCCAATGCCGTTGCTGTACCCTCTGGAAAACCTTTCTTCTCTCTAATCCCCTCCATAGTACTGATTTCTCTTTAAACTGTTTCCTTAAAGCTTTCCTGTACACTTTGGCTTCTGATTAATATTAAGCACCATTTCTGTTCTTTTTATTTCCCCATCATTTGCAGCTACTTTGTGATAATACATTCCTGGTGCTTTTGCATCTTTTAAAATCCAACTTTTTGTTCCTTCATCTCCATCTCTGTCTTTGTATATTATTTTCCTTGCCTAGCAGCAAAAGTGGCTCTGTTTCCCAGTCATTTCTCATCTTTGTCCTACTAAGTTCTGTATTTTCACATCACTCATAAAGTGATCTGAAGTAAAAAAGAAATAATTTTTCTAGATGGAAGGTTTTTTCTTAGTGCTACACTGGTCACTTCCTGTACTTGTTGTTTTCTAGCCTTGGGAAACTCTATATAAGCAGGAAAAAAATCACTCAAAGTGGGGAAAAAATAGGATTTTTTGACCAGAATTGATGGTGCACAGTAAAGAGGAAGGCAGTAACCTCATTACTTACCATTCTGGACAGCTTTTGTAGAGGGTGAGAAGCTTCTGGGAAGCTTCAGCCCAAGTTCTATTCCTGTTACTCTGTGTCCCTATAGCAGCTTCAGCCATAACTGGATGTCACTGTGCTATTCAAGTGGCACAGAGCAAAAGATTCAGAAAGCAGAGAAGTATTCCCTTGTAAATTCTCTGTGTTCAAAATTACATTTGTTGTAAAAATCCTAATAAAAGACAAGCACTTCTAATAAGACTTCCAAGATCCCCAGACTGGGTTCCTGAAGAGGGAGTGGCAAGCTGAACATCTAGTGGCAACTTCCAGTGGCAACATCCAGCCCTTCTTATCTGCTTGCAGAAATGATCAGATGTACTGGCAATTACACAGTTACATCAGGAGTGCTACCAGCACAAATCTTTCCATATAGCTTTCATAACTAGATGCCCTCAGGACCAAAAAGAAAAATCACAAATATTGTGATGATGGCACATCTTTTTGAGGGCATATATTAGGGTGAGATCCCACTGACTTTTGACCAACCATTAATTCATTGGCATAGCTTGACTCGTATTTGGGATTAGTATAAAAATGTATCAGTGAAGCAATGGCTTGTATGTGGGGTGTGAGATTAATGAGTTTGAGAAACAAAGGGCTTGACAGCATGAGGTTGTCTTATTGGGAAAAAGACATATCCTGTAGCTTGGGCTCTGGGTTAATCCTCAAAAAGTCTCGTCCCAGAAGCCTGTAAAGGTTTTTGTATTAATTTAAGTTATTTCATTCGACAAATGAGCAACTTCAGGAACTCTAATCATTGTTAGTCCACATTGTGGCATGAAACAGGAAACTGGAGCACCCTATGCCTTCAAAAGTTGAAGTGAAAAACAACACACGGCGTATACATTATTCATAGAACATAAAATACGCATTACTAGAACAAGAGAAAGCTATTTTCTTTGGCACAGTAAAATAAGGCTGCCTGAAAAATATGCAGTGGTATGTCACTTGGGGAGAGCCCCGAGTTAAACAGCATTCCCCACCTGTCAGGACCCGTGTCTCTTTCGCCTGCTGCTGGAATGAGTGGGGATTTGTTTTCAGTAAAGGTTTCTGGTTCATCCACCATGTCACAATTTGCTTAATTTTATATTTGTGTTCTGTAATTACTAAAGTGAAAGAGATGGCAAAGTTAAAACGGAAATGAAACCTCAGAAAAATAAAATATTAGGTGAGGATAAAGCTTTTAAAGAACAGAGTCGAGGTACATTTGAAATCAGATCTATTACTTTGGCTTTCACATTTTGGTAGAAAAGTTTAAATTAAGATGTCCTTGAGTGTATCTTGGATTTTTGACTAATACATCTCTGAAGATCCCAATGCTGTGCATCTCAAGTATTGAAATTTGTACTATGAGCCATTAAAATAGGTGGGATTTATCTGAACTAACTTCATTAAATTAGGCACCAAGCTGAAATCAAACCTTTTGTTTCTTTCTGTAGTCAAAGGGAAAAGAGGGACATTGCCAAAGAATATTCATTCTCTTTTTTATGGGGTTCATTTCCCCATATCGTATTTGCTGTCCCAGGAAGGCATGAGCAGCTCCTCTAATATGCCTTTGGCATACAGACTATGCCTGGATTTAGATCTCTAGCTCACATTTAATGTTAAACTTGCACAGACTGACCAAAATGAGCTGAATCCCTCCCAAAGTGACAGTGTGAAATAAAAGGTTAGGTAAAGTCCAGTCTAGTTTCTCTTATGGTTTGCTCAGTGAAGGTAGGCAAGTCATTTCATATATTCATGTTTCTTTTCCTGCTTCCTTCTTTCATTTAACTAAACTAATAGCTAATACAACAGGGTTCCTGGCTTCTGTCTGTGTTGTCTAGACACTGTTATAATAACAGTGCTATAACAATGGTGTTTAAATAAGTCTGGATAACGTAGGACATCAGGAATACTGTGTTGCTTAGCCATTTACATATGTAATATTTTACTTGGTGGTGATATGCAACATGCAGTTGCCACATAAGCTTCTGTTTCCTCATCACTGTGCAGGTTTTTATGACCAAATGCAATATTTAAATATGTCTGTACAATGCATGAGGAAGGTCAGAAAGAGCTGCACATGTCCCAGTGAGACAGAAACAAAATGTTAAAACCTCGATGTTTTGTCATAGGTCTCAAATAATAAAACAACTACAGAAACAACACAGAAAGAAACCCAGAAAAATCATGATGGTAGGTTTACACAGCCTCATACTAGTATTTTCAGCAATAAGTTTATCCTAAGTCTTGCTCTTGAGCAACAACAGTTAATGGAAGTCCTGTGTCTCAGTTAGTGGAATTATATGAATAATGCAACATGATATTCATTTGCTTTTTTTCATCCCACTATTCTTCCACTAAGCCAGCTGCCAGCTTTAACTGTCATTTCCAAGGACCTGAGGATCAGGTGGGATTATATACTCAGGCTTTCCTGATTAATAACTGTGTGAATCAATAAGGGGTGAGCCATTTAGCATAATATACCTATGAAATACTAAGTTCCCAAGCTCAATTTTTAGTTCCTGTTTCTTATGCATCTTGATACATATGTGCCTGTTAAAGCAGAATAAACTGTCATGGCTGGGGAGTAGATACTGAGTACTTCCTTCTTGCTTTGACAAAATACATATACCCTTCAGGAATAAGACACTTTTAGAAGTGTTATTTACAAGACTTTGTTTTTCAAGAGTACCATGAGAGTTTCGAGCATTGTTATGAAGATGTTGAATTAGTAACAAAGAATTAGGTGCTACATTTTGCATTTTTTTCAGTCAGTGAAATTTCATCGGCTCTTCCCAGCACCAAGTTGAGCTGCATATTTTAAGATTAAAAATAAATCAGAAAGCAGCAACTTTGAAACAGAAAGTAGTTTTCCACTCCACAGGTATCTGGAGAATGGAAATCTGTCTTCTCCTACTTGTCTGATGCCAGTCCTAGCTCTGTTCTCACATCTAAACAGCTAAGAAGTGGGAAACTGTACCAGGGTAAAAGAGATCCGCAGAAGAACTTGAAACAGTTATCCTGAATCAATCACAGAATCACAGAATGGCTTGGTTTGGAAGGGACCTTAAAGACCATCTAATTCCAAGCCCCCCACGATGAGGAGGGGTGGCACCTTGATGATTGATATACCAGAATCCCCCTTCCTGCACCTGAGATTTCTGGGTTTGGGGAGGCAGTGACATCTCTCCAGCCTGCACAGCAAGCACATTTGAAATTATTGCTGCACAGGCAGACAGAGTAAGCAAAGATCTCTGCTGCCACAGTCCTCCTCAAAGGCTGAGATTGATATCACTTCTTCCCAGCGTTTATGTGGTGCCTAAAGGCAAGAGAGCTGCAAGAAAAGCAAGGGCATTTGACAAGACCAAGGACTGGTCAGATCTGCTGTGATTTTCTCTGTTTCCATCTCTTTCTTCCTTTTCTTGTGACTTTACTGTTTAGCATCTTTGTACTCTGGGGCTCAGTGATTTAATGTTCCTTCACTAATGGCAATTCAGACTTCATATTTCAGAAGTTACACTACAGCTCCACAACTGTACTTATGAAATGGGCAAAAGGGGAAAAAAAAAGCAAAGGTTACTAACCAGACATGTCTTTAGAAATACTGTTCCTAATTGGAGACCAGCACTAATGAACTAAATGGGACAATAAAAAAAAAGAAAAGGCAGTATTTGGAAGAGCCAGTTCAGTAATGAACTGTCAAGGCCCACTCTCTTCTCACCTAATTGAAATGCTGCTTCTGCTGCCTTTTTTATTGAGTTGCCTTTGGCTTCAAAATACTTCCCCCACACAGATTGACATGTGGATTTTATATTAACTTCTGCATTTGCTGCACATCACTTTTATAGCACTGTTAGATATTAAAGTAGGTTTCTTTGCCTATTTTTTCCTAACAAAAGGAAAGAAAAATTTGACCTTATTAATAGCAGTGAAAACACAAATTTTCAGGAAATTTTCAGGCCCATATAGCTTGGCCTACATAAATCAATTTGCATACAAGCACAGACTAGACATAATGGGGGAACTGGTTGTTTTATTCCATTACAGTGGTTAAACTAGATTATGACATTAAGAGATGGATTATTTTGTTTTGCATCCCATTTTCAAGTATTTTATATGTTTATATCTTCATATGTTTTTAAGTTTCTAAATGGCAGTTCAAGGATTGCTGTTCTATGCCAATAAAAATAAAATTTGATACAAAGGAAGAATTCACCCAAATTCCTTCTACTAAATTATGCTACTTATCAGCACTTCTGTTTCATAAAAAAATTAATAATTGCTATAATAATTGCTTCTCTCATGAGAGATAAAAAAGAAATCTGTTTACCCTCCCACTGTTGTGACCTTAGGATTATTTCTGATGAGAGAAAACACTCTTTTTTCTGTTTTCTTCAGTCACTAGAATTACCCTGAAAAGCATTTATGCAACAATAACGTAAACCATCTTCTCCTCTCCTAAGGTGACTACATTGCCTTAGATCTACAGGACAGTTTGACAGGGAGGAGAAGCTCCCTTTGTGTAGGGCTGCAGTCTCTTCTCACAGGTGCCCCCTCACCCCTTGCTGCAGCTGCCCTGTGGGGCCAGGGAGGAGTTTCCTCCCAAGAGGGAAGATTTTGAGCTTCCTTGGCATTTGTAACAAGCACATTGCATGCCTGTGAAAGGTCTCACTTCCAGCAAAGCCAGCTGCAGTTTTACTGCAGATTTCAGCAAGGTTTCCCTACTTGCTTGCTCTGTTGAAGTTTTCTACATGTAGCCTGCTGAATCTTTGCTCCCATAGCCTGGGATTGGTATTTCTCCATCATCATTTTATAAAGCTTCTGGTGTGTGACACTAGATTAATGTTTCCTCCCTGCACAAAAGCTGGGATGATGAAGAGGAGAAGTGTCACTGCCCCAAATCTTAACCCAGGGTGGAATCCAGATCAAGGGCATGAACTGTCCTGAGTTTAACATTTCTATTCTATTCTAAGATCAATATTTCTGAAACTAAAGACCTTCCTACAAATATGGATGTCACACTCCCATTAGAAAGAAACAATCAAAAGGATTCATTAGTGAAAAATAATTTACCCTAAATAATAAAATAAAATTATAATAAAAGAAAAATAAAAGAAAAAAAGTCTGCTACACACAAAGTAAATGACCCCAGTATAAAAGCAGCTCAAGAGTTCTTCCTGGATCTGCATAAATGAAGCTGGCTGAATTAATCTAAGACAGAATCCACCCTGAATTAATTACCATTATAACTGATCATCTTTCTTGAGCCTTGATGTTCATCTTGTTGCACAATATGATTTGCTGGCTATTTTGTATTTACTTATTGCCACTTTACAAGTCTGAAAGTTACTAACACCCCAGGTTTAGCATAGTTTAGTGCTGTCCCTGCCTGTATCATAATTGGTTTTTTGTATTTCATTACGTTTTTATGTGATTTTAGATGTTCTCACGAATCATTTACTTCATATATGTTAATGTATCATTTGCATTTCTTTGCAATCCCTTTACAGCTAACTGCTAAATATTATAGAATCAGATATTAATTCTATCATAAACTATGGTATTTAATGAATATAGGTTAGAATAAATAATAGATAATGCACAAATAAATGAATAATTTCTCCTTCTATAATATTGCCCATGGACAAATAGAAAAATGCTCTAAACATCCCAATGTAAGTAATTATTAGCTGTCCCCATATAACCACATAAAAAAAAGCTCAGATGTATAAAGTGATTTGCTTTAGATTCTAATTTTAATGACCTAACTCAAAACCCTACTGAGTCTACCCACTGCCTCCAATAGGATTGGAATCAGTCCCCAGAAGTCAGCAGGAAGCGGAAAGCAGACTCCAGGATCTCTGTTAGGGCCAGGCCTTCTAATTAACAGTCCGGAAAATGATTCATCATGATGAGAAGTATTTAATTTTTTTCATTGTAGCTAGAAGTAGGCTATTAACTTCCAGTGTCATTTTGGATCCCAAAGGATCCTTAACTGCCAAGGTTGTGAAGAGAGATCACACTTGTAAACTCTTACTGACCAGTTTTGCTGCTGAGATTTTATGTCATTTGCTGTCCAGCAGCTCATCATTTCTTTCTCCCAGCAGTTGCTGTCCGTTAGTATTTTCTTCTAGCCAGAAACTGTCTCTTGGAGACTGGAAAACTGTTTTGCATCCTGTCATCCCCCTCATTTTGGTAGTTTCACATCTGCAGTAGAAGATGTACTGCCTGAATATAGCAAATGAATACAGATGTAGCATATAACATCCCTCATTTATCTTTACTTGCTAATGATCATTACTAGCTGAAAACTGATGGATTTGAAACCAAAGCTCCAGCCCTCAGGTCATCAGTAATGATATAACCAGTGATGTTTGGTGACCCTTTAATATTTTTAAATGAGTGTACATCAGACTGTACTTATGTTAAAGTGATCCTTTAGTAGGAAAGGGCACCAAGGGGCAACATTTTCTTGCTGAGGGGAAAAAAATCTGGGGACTTAGGCAATGTTTTAGCCTCTCCTTTCTGCTCCCCAAGCAGAAAGGAGAATCCCCCCTTTTAAAAATATTTATCACACAGCAGCAGAAAAGATTCTACACCATAGAAGAGCCTGTTACTGACAAGGAGTGCTCTGTCAAACCTGGGACAGCCAAACAGCTTCCTTCAGGAGCCACAGGAAAGCTTTGGGGATACTGCATCTTTCTGCCAGCCTGCAGTTCCTTACAGACAGAGCCAAGTTTTTGGTGAATATAGTGTCAAGACTCTTGACAATATTAGCATTTACTCTGTTTGGGATGTGCAGATCATTCTCAGCTCCTTTTTTAGCATGGAAGCAGTGCCAAAGATAGATAGATCTCTTTCCTGTATGCCAACCCAAGGATTATGATACAAATTTTTTTGTGAGATTTAGCTCTAGCTGTCATCTCCAGTTTATTTTTTCAGAAGAAAGTGTGCAGCTGCATTTCAATCCAATCACAGTAAATACTATTCCACGAACAAGATGATCTCTACTCGCTTTACAGTGTCTAACTAGTGAATAGCAATCCTAAATCCACCGATAAGTATGTGTTGCCTTCTCTAAATAGGCTTTCTGCAAAATCCTAGGAATGTAATAAGCCTTCAGCAACCAAATTACTTTATTGCCTACTACTTCACATGGTGTTGAAAATTATTGAAGACAGAGGAAAATACTGAAACAGAGCAGAGTACAGGAACAGAATAGAGCTTCTGAGGCAACACAGACTGCTGCAGAGCTGCTCCAGTTCTGTTGTATCACCATGGAGAAGTTACTTCTCTTTTTCTATTTATCACCCATTGCTGATTTATCTGCCAGACCTTGTCCATCTTCCTGCCACATAAACAGGGAGACAGAGTCCAGCACAAAGGGCTGCTTGACATTAAAGAAATATATTTTAATAACTGTGCCTGTTTCCAAATTTGATATACAGGTTTCAGATAACTTCAAAACATGTCAACATTTTGAGGAGCAAAGTCCAAGATGATCAACAATGGACTTAATTTAGCAGTTTAAGAACTTAATAACTGGGTTTTTTTAGCCCTCAGCCTATCCCTCATAGCAGAGTACTGAAGCAAGAGTGTAGATATGTATTTCAGCACAAAACAAGTCAAGACTGAGACTAAGCCCACTTCATCCTGCACTTATTTAAAGCTGCAGCAGTTTGCACCAGAGCAGAAGAGACTCACACATCCATCCTGTTCATCTGTATGTGTCTCTTGCTCTGACATGTGTTGGCTACACTGCAGCACACTTAAAGTCTTAAGGAGATGAGCCAAGGGATCCTGATGTAATGGGAACCAACAGGAAAACTCCAGTGAAATACTTCAAAGGCATTAAGTAGTGTTCCTCTAAGAAGGTGACACAACTGACAGTCCATCTGAGGATGCTCTACACCAAGGCACTCAGCATAGGCAACAAATAGGAGCTAGAAGCCACCAGGCTGCTAGAAAGATATGACCTACTTGATATTATCGAAAATTGGTGGGATGGATCCATGACTGGAGTGTGACTATCAGTGGCTACAGACTTTTCAGAAGGACAGAGGGGTGGAGAGTTTGCCCTCTACATCAAGAAATTTAGAGATTGTAACAAGCTGAGAAAAAATAGCCATGAGCAGGTGAAAGTTTAAGAGTTAGAAACAGAGGAAACAAAGGAAGCCATATTGATGATGTCTACTAGAGGCCACCTGATCAAAGTGGACCTACTGATGAAGCCTTCCTGTTCCAGCTAGAGGAGGTATCACATCTGCAGGCTCTAGTCTTGCTGGAGCCCTTCAACCACGCCAATGTCTGCTGGAAAAGTAACACGGAGAGCTGTAGGCAATCAGGAAACTGCAGGAGTGCACTGAGCATAACTTTTTAAGCTAAGTAATGGACAGATACTACCTTAAGTCACATAATAGAAATATCTCTGCAAACACCAAGATCAGTGCAGAAGAAGGGCCAGGAGGTGCTCCAGGCTCCAGAGCAGAGATTCCCCTGCAGCTCCTGGTGCAGCCCTTGGTGGGGCAGCTGTGTCCCTGCAGCCCATGGCGGGCCATGGGGGAGCAGAGATCCACCTGCAGCCCCTCTAGGACCCCATGCTGAAGCAGGTGGAATGACCCATGAAAAACATGCACTGGAGCAGGCTCTGGGCAGGACCTGTGGCCCTGAGGAGAGAGGAGCCCACGCTGGTACAGGTTTGCTGGCAGGACTTGTGACGCCACTTGAGACACACACTGGAGCAGCCTGTTCCTGTAGGACTGAATTTCCTGGAGAGACCCATGCTGGAGAACTCTGTGAAGAATCACAGCCTTTGGGAAGGGATCACTTTGGAGAAGTTTGTGGCAGACTATCTCCTGTGCAAGGGATCCCTTGGGGAACAGGGGAAGAGTATAAAAAGTGTAAGTTCTCCCCCTGAGGAGGAAGGAGAGGAAGAGGAGGAAGAGGCTGTGTGTGATGAAGTGACCACAGCTTCCACCCTTCTGTGCCACTGAAGATGAGGAGGTAGAGAAAATGGCAAGTGAAGTTCAGCCCAGGGAGAAGGAAGGTTTTTTTAATNGGGAAAAGGGGGGGGTGGGGGGGGGGGGGTGTTTAAAGATTTTGGGTTTATTTCATATAACCCCAAATTTATCTAATGTCCCCAAGTTGGGTCTGTTTTGACCATCACAGAATTGGTGGGATGGTCAATCCCTATCCTCCTCTTGGCCCACAGGCCTTTCATTGTATTTTCTCTCCTCTGTCCAGCTGAGAAGGGCAGTGACAGAGCAGCTTTGGTGGGCACCTGTTCTCCAGCCAGGGTCAACCCACCACACAAACTTTTTTTCCAGGAAATGTTAGGTGATTTACTGTAGCTAATAACTACTTGGAAAGTACTTCAAAGCTAGAAAGCATTATAGCAGTGCTAGATATGGTAGCAGTCATCCTCCTCTGGTCAGCAACAGCTGTTATATATCAGCATTTTTAGGTGACATATCATCCCCACACTTTTTGCACTGTCAGGCAGACACATACATATGGACAGTAGTATAAGTAATTCACACGTAATAACTCATTCTTCAATCTTTCCATGAGTGGAACACGAAAAAGGGAGAAATATGTAAAAATTGACTTTTACAAAGCTACGTAAAAAACCCTTCATCCCAGCATACATATAATTAAAGTGATATTTTAAGTTTCAGTCAGGTACATTTCTCTGTCTCTCCCTCTCTTGGTTCTCATGAAAACTATTTTTTGTTATTGACTGGATGATCCTGATGCCTTGGGAAGCCTTGTGATTGTGATATGAAAAATAGAATGGATATCTACTTTTCAACATGTATTTCTACGTGTCCTCTATTTGTTCTTTGGAGGTTGATCTACAGAGTCTTTTCAGTATTTTGATTGATTGAGAATAATGTCAAGAGTGACCTTCACAGCAATTTCCTTTCTGCCAAATCTCTTTTACTCTTAATTAAATGTTGCATTGTAATGTGTTTGGACATATCCACCGACTTGTAGAAAGAAAAAAAAAAAAGTGTATTCAAGGAATGACCTGCCCAGAATAGATGCCATAAGTGATAAAGTATTCTTATTTCCTGTAATTTATTGCTACATATGACTGTAGCCATAGCATCAAGTGGTGAGATCTCATTAGGTCCCTTAAGGTCAGTCTAAATTTATGTTCACACATAGATATACACTGAAGACTGAAATATACAGGAAGTGCTTACAGCACTTGTTTCATTTTTCAAAATCTAAGTCACAGCACATATCACATGATCCCCCTTGACACTGGCACTGGTAAAGGTGCACAGTTTATCTTCCCCATACCCTCTGTATGCAATTTTCACAGCCTTAGTCACTTTGATTGTGGTCCATGGCAGTCAAGATAATTTAATTAACCCATTCCATGGAAAGTGGAGGGATTTTTCCTTCACATCCACAATCCACAAGTCAGCCTTCTCTCCTTCCTTGCTCACTGTTGCCCTGTCTTCCTCCCCTCCATCTCTTGTATGAGAAACATCTTTAACTCAACTCATGAAAGCAATTTTGGCTCTACACTAATGAACTAAATGAATGCACCTCTTGTGCACCGGAACTGGCACAGTGCAAGTGGCCACACCATTGGAAGTCAGGAGGAAAAGTGGGGATAGCAGGATGGAGTGGGAACTCTCCCACTAAGCAGTATCCAGGCCCACCACAATTCATATTGATGCACTGGGATTCATCTCACTTAATTGCTGCTAGATGGGAACAGGATAAATTTTAGGCTATCTCCTTCCTTGTATAGTCAGAAGAAAAAGGATGGCACCTCTGCAGAATGCTCCATCTCATCTCATCCCTCTCTGCTGACTATAGAGAAGATTTTCAAGATTGGCTTAAACTGGACTTGTACTGAGCAATTTAAGTGCCTAAGTAGGTGTGTCAGAGGAGACACCCTGGGGTGTCCTATCCATCAGCCTCAGATAGACATTTTGGATATCCCAGAGCATCCATAATGGTACTGATTCCTAAATGTGAGCCCCTACATCACTCTCCCAACATTTCCCTTTTGGAAGTGTAGTTACTTTAAAAATAAAGGGAATGACTCTTTGGTTACCCCTTCTTTCACACCAGTGTCAATCTGTGAAGCCAGGGAGTTGAAAATATAAAGGGAGCTCTCTATCTTTGTTCCAGTATCCTAGTCTACCAGGACTAGTCAAAGTGATTATCTGATAAGGACCCTGCATGTTCCTCTCTTGTGTCTGCAGAGAAAAACACTTGAGGGGGTTTGTTCCTGCTCTGAATCCCCATTAAAATCCAGCCCCACTGAATTCTGCTTACACAGAAAATCTGCCAATGGAAATTGTCATCATTGTGCTGCTAATTCTGCTTGGAGATATAAAAAATGTTATATTTGTGTTTTTCCTAATGGCTCCCTTTGCTAGGGATATCTCACCACACATTCAACCTCTCTTATCTCAGTGTCCAAAATGTCCCCAGGGTCTATAGTGGTCATGCACTCATACTTTAATTTGTAGCCAGTCACCTGAATGTACTTTAGAATGCCTCCCTACTTTTGCCAGGCTCTCTGACCAGGATATTCTTATATGACTTTGCAGTTATACTTCCTGGAACCAGGCATAACCTCCAGTACTTTAAACCCACATCAATACAACCCAAAAGATAAAAAAAGGCAGGGATATTTTTAGCAAATATGTTCCTGGCCAAACAGCACGGTCCCCTCATACCATAACCACAGATAACTTAGGAAAAAATCATCAAATAGGCTTGAGTGGAAAAAAACAGAAAAACAGCAAAGGAGAAAAACAATTGAGATTGAGATGCTTTTCCTCTAATGCACATGATATTTGTTCCAAGCACCGAATTCCAAGTTTACTTCTTTGACTAGAAAATTTTTGAACAATTTTCCCAGGTTACCTAAAAGACTCAGAAACACTGGATTTAAGAATACTGCTGGAAGACTTCTTTCACTATCTCCAGATAATGCTGCCTGAGTTTAAACAATGTGCTCAACTGAGGTAGGAATTGTTTTTCAACACAAAGTATCTCTTAAAAAAATAGAGATCTCTTATGTGTATCCTTCAGGCAAGACCTTTAACCAACTTCCACCACTTAGGGTGTTGTCTTAATACCCAGGCCAGTGAATCATTCCATCTCTGATCCTGTTTTTTGTTTTGTTTTTTTTTTTCTTTTTTTTCTATAGCATAGTGTGTTATTGTAGCACTCAGAATAATTCCTGCCAAATGGGGTAACTTCTGAATATTTTTTATCTCTGCAGTATCTCTCGCCTGTAGACACAGCCTATATAAATATTTCCTTTTTGTCCTCTGCAGTGTCCCAAGAGCTTCATCTAGATTAAACTGGATAGAAACCAACACAAGTCGAGATTACACCTCTCAATGGG
Organism: Cisticola juncidis; assembly: GCA_013400215.1. NCBI lineage: Eukaryota > Metazoa > Chordata > Aves > Passeriformes > Cisticolidae > Cisticola > Cisticola juncidis. Next base: position 2,681,368 of record VXBR01003723.1, on the reverse strand, counting down.
GAAATCCAGAAGGAATTCCCTCACTGTACAAATATGTGCAAGTAGGAACTGGTATTCCAGTGGCAACATTCTTTCATATATGCACATATATTTTCTGGGGCACTGAGATGTTGGGTGTCTTTTCAGTATGAGTATTTGTATAACCTTTCAACTATCTCTTCAGGATCAGCAAGCTTAAATTTTTAATTCCCAGGCAGAGTTCTGTCAGGAAGCTCAACACTGAAAAAAGCAGCGTCTCCATGAGGCTATGGCATATAAAAGCAGAATTAGCATAGAACCATAGAATGGTTTAGATTAGAAAATTTTTGGTTGTATAGTCCAGCTCCTTGTTTGGAGCTGGATCCAGTTTGCTCAGGTTCCTCAGAAACTCATCCAGTTGCACTCTGAGGATCTTCAGTAATGGAGATTTGACAGTCCCTCTGGGCAAGAGCTTTAAACCATTCATTACATGTAATCACAATTGCACATATTCTTATTTTTGGCTGCTAACCCTTGTCTTGTGCACCTTGCTCTTGTCTGTATCTATGCATCTCTGAGAAGAGTTCAGCTCCATCTTCTAGGCAGCCTCCTATTAGGTAGCTGCAGACAACAGCAAGATCTCCCCTTGTCTTGTCTTAAGCCTCAACTCCCCCCCAGTTTTTTCAGCATCTCCTTTTACATCCCATACACCAGACACATGACTTGCTTCATGATTTTCTGGTGTACTTCCTCCTACATTTACACATGTACATGTACACCTACATTTCTCTTGTGCTGAGGAGCCAAAATATGGGCACACTCTTCCAAATGTGGTCTCACTCATGCTGAGAGGAAGGAGAGGTTTACTGCCCTTGAGCTCTTGCTAATTTCTCTCAGCTTAGAATACAAAAGTACAGTTTTGACTGTGTGATCCAGAGAGCATTCAGGGAGATCTTATCTAACACTAAATGTGAAAGCAGAGCAGAAATGTTCTCGGGTTATCAAGACACAAGATTCCTCTCAATCAGAGATACCTTTCCCCTCCTCAAAGACACTCCATTTGTGGAGTAAGATTTAGATGGATGTTTTTTTTCCACACATCTGATTATTTTACCCATGAATTATGAACTTCATAGAAGATGCTGCCAAACAAAAGTTGCAGTCTATTTCACTTATGAAATAGCTAGGTTTAAGGAACTCCTTTGACTCTAAATAGTCTTTCATTTTTTGGCTTCCAGCTGTTACTGGTTGCTGCAGGCATTAACTATGCTTGATTCCTGTGCATAGCAGGACTCATTAGCAACATTCAGACAAATAACTATATGAGCAGATATGGCTAGTTTAAGCAATATTTGCAACAGAAAACAATTTAGATGCCATGAAATTTCAGCTTGATATGTCCGTGAGCAGGGCAGTGTGTGAGATTCTTTAAAGCAGCTGACAAACACAAAGCTGCTCCCAGCACAGGCTCACAAGGACAACAAATTTTGTTTTTTCTGGACAAGCTGTTCATTGATCATCAGTGTAATTTCAGACAAGAAGGAAACAGATTGTCTCTCTCTCCCTCACCACAAAGACATTAAATGAGACAAGGTGGGAAAGACTCTGCTCCACTAACAGACCTGAATAACTAAAGCAGCACAGTAAAGAGACTTGTACCAAGTGAGCTCTTGTGCCAAACCAGGCCTAACAAGACATGATCTTACTCCAGACACATTCTCTTTGCAGGTATTCATTGCAAAATATCCATGCAGTGCCATGTTCACCCAACCAGAACAAACTGGTTGTGTTTCCATTGAGTTAAGTAGCCTGAAAATACCTGCAGTGAGCCAAGGATACGCTTCTCAGGATTTGCATTCACTGAGAAATGTACAATTCCACATTACTGCTCTTTCTGCTGACCCTTTTTGCAAATATTTAATTGCTTCTTGGTGCTTCTGTAAGTATTTGTTTTATCATATTCTTACAGTATCCATGAAAGATACAGCAATTCTCTAGACATCTCTAGCAATCATCTCAGAAAGAGCTGTCCTCTCTCTTACTTCTGATTTAAGACAGGACTCATTCCAAGACAGACCAGGGCTGCACAATGAACACGATGCACAAGCAATTCAAGTCAAGAGAATAAGCCAAGGACAATACTGGAACAGTTTCCAGCTTTTTATTTAAGAAAAGGCCTCCAGTAAGTTTTCTGTGGCATTTCCAGGATGTGATTTAGTGAATTGAGCAAATAACTTACTCAGGGCAGCAGGTTGCCCTTTTACCTTTGATCTCTGCTCTGTAGGAGCTTGACCTCCATTGCTGTCAGGCATTTATCTTTTGCAGTTCGTGTCCTCATTTCTTCAAATTAATAAGAGCAGATGTTTTTGAGCATGTGCTCACATGGCTCCATTTGTAGGAATTTTTAAAGTAAACTTACTTTAAAAATATTCCTCTATCTTCTGTTTAAAAAGTTGGGAGTCTGTTATTGGTATTTTCACGGTGTTCTTAATGGTATAAATATGCTGTAGTAAGGAAGAAATGGACAGAAGTATATTCATCAGGCAGAAAAATAAGTTGTGAATGAAAGACTGTCTGCCTTCCCACAGCCGCTCCAGGACAATAAACATAAATCTCCATCAGTATAGGATATTAAACACAGTGATATGAATTGGAAATGCAATCGTATTTTATTATTATATAGGAAGTCACAGCAATGACATCTACCAGGGGTATCTGCTACAGCACAGCAGAAGAGGTCAACAAGAGCACAAAGCATGTCATCTACTACAAAGCTCAGAAGGTTTTGCTGTAGTCAACACCTTCCCCATCTCCCACCCCTCGCTCTTGCTCTTGGGCAGAGTGCAGACAGGAGGTCATTCATGATCCTCCACACATCTCTGTGTAGCCCTGGGAATGAACACTCAAACCCATTGAAATCATGTGGTCTGGCAAAACAGCAGATGCACTGGGTCACACTGAGGTCCCAAGTAGCCTGACATCCTGTCTCCAGCAGCAACACAGCAGATGCCTATGAAATAGCTAAAAGTCACAGCGATCATCATCACAGCTTCCCAGAATATTCTTCTATTGCTCCACAATCTGTAACACAGGAAGCCCCAAAGCCAAAGCTAGTGTCTTTATAATAGCTTTAAATATGTTTTTCTTCCCTGAACTTATCCATGCAACCAATTGAAACATTTAGCGTTTATGTAAATGTTTAGCATCTGCAACAGCCTTTGGCAATGCATTATACACTCCATGTTGTGCAGCTCTAACCACCTCCTTGTATTTGTTTTCAAGGTGTTAAATTCAAGTGTCGTTTGATAATCTCAAATCATGTGCAGGAAAAAGGCAGCAGCACCACCTCTGAGGCTGCTGACACTCACTAACCCATCTGAAGAAAGGAATACTCTCAGCCCACTCACTGGCATGTTCTTAAAGCAGATGGGCCAGGAAATCTCTACAGTGAAGGTAGATAGCTATTCTGGCTTATCCTAGCACTTCAAAGAGCAAATGGAATTACATATGGACATTTAAGATGGAACTTTATTGTCAAAAATTGCAAGATTTATCAAATCAACTCTGTTACTACAAAAATACCAGAACTACTGAAAAGAAAGATTTCATCACCTTTTATACGTCTTTGTATTGAAGTCCAGGATTTTGAGGTGGATTTTTTTCAGGTTGTGATGGTATTCAGTTGGAGATTTCTTTCTGGGTTGTTTTGGGGGGTTTTTGGTGTTTGTTGGGTTGGGGTTTTTGGCGTTTGCTGTTGTTTTAATTTCGATTTTTTTCGCTCTCATTCCTTACAAAATCCTAGGTCCTATGCAAGACTAATATCTATCCAGTCTGAGGCTTTATCATGTCCATCATGGACAAACAACCCTCACTTAGCCACCTCCATTTCACAGTCTTCAGAACAGACTCACTCCATTTCACCTCAGGTCAAGGCACATAACAGGATCTTTGTCACAAGGTCAATTTTCAACCATTCCTTGTTTTCCAGCTTATTTGCCGAGTGGTTTCTGAGGCTGCAATCATTTCTCCATAACACTGCCTTTCAATGATTTTCTTGAGTGCACTTGTAACATGTTGTTCTCCAAAACATTTTATCTACACTTCTGTTTCTCTATATTCACTGCTTATTGCTTCAACATCTCTTTTGTGGTCCAAAGTGATTCCATCTCTTCAACAACTATTTGTTCAAAAGAGTTATGTATATATGACACATTTCTTTTTCCTCTGCTTAGTACATTTTTCCAGATACACTGTATCTTTTAGTTGAATTGAGTGGGCTAGATCTCCTACCGTGCTGAAGATGAGGGCAAATCCTGGATTTTTGAAATCACATTAAACCTTTTTCAGTTTTAGTTTGGTTTGCTTTCCCAAGAGTTCCTACCTTCCCATTTTCTGTGTATATTTTTACTGCTACTCAGCACTGAGCTGGGCTTTCCACATATTTAACCATCCTAGTCATAAAAATTTTACCTGGAGTCTTAGCTCAGAGCATTATCATATTTGCAAAGCTGAAATCCACCTATACCCCACATGTATCTAGAATGACTGTCATTTGCCATTGTTTCTTCACCTGGTCATTCAGAAAGGTTAGGACATTCTTCAGTATTTCACTCAACTCTCAGCGTTGAATAACAGTAGTGTCAGCAAAGTCTGTCACCTCATTGTTCCAGCCTCTTAACAGACCGTTTGCAAATGTGGGATACCACAGCCTGTGGCTTTATTTGAGTAATTTTCCTTCCCTGTGGGAAATGAACATTTATTCCTACTTTGTTTCCTATCTTTTAGGGAGTTATTTATCCAATTACTTTATCCTTTCCCATCTTCGTGTCTTTAGCAGTCTTCAGCAAGAATTTTTCTTGGCTGCCTTTTGCAAATGCTAATAGATGATGACACTTACACTTATCCATGGTAATTTTCTGTTTTCCCTTATCACACATGTATCACAGCAGATAAGTGATCTGTTATATGTTTCTTGGTCAGCTAACGTCATTATTAGCCAAATGGTTCACATACAAGTTCAAATGCTGTTTATTCAGAAAAAAATACTCCCTGACAAAACCTTGAATAGTATTTTTTCTATTAGCCATTCTTACAATGTTAATTGTAAGTTCTTTCTGAATTCTAGGCTTAATGTCGAGTTTTCTTGGTGATATCCAGTCTTACCAGGCAGGATGTCACATTAGACAATCCCATTAGCCCTTCTTATAATGATCACAAGAGTCCTAAAAGCTACTGGCAAAGCTCAAGTGTCATACAAAATAAGTAAAAATCACTCTTGATGATCACTCTGTGATGTTAGTAAAAAAGAACACTTTTGTGAGGTTCCACTCTAAGAGCACTTGAAAGGAGTAAACCGTACACACAAGGGAAAGCAAGGAATGAAAACATGCTTGAACCGGCACCAAAATCATAAAGAAGAACCATTACTCCCCTGCACCCTGCCTCCTGCTGCCTGACATTTGACAGAAGAGGTCAGAATATAATGCAAGATTGACTAAAAGATGTCATGGAAGACAGTAGCAACAAGAGGCACTAGGCACAGGTGCTTGTAAAGTCTGAGAAGGAATCTAATTAAAATCTCTTGTAAAACCCAGAGGTCATTTGGTGCCTGAACTGATCAACAATGTGCTAAAAGTTGGATACAGAATCATAAGTCTAAAGCCATGTTTAACTAAGATACACATATTTTTTTTCCTTCTGTGAATGGAAGAGAACATAACGAAAATAATGAGTCTGGAAAGAACAGAATGGGGAGGAAAAAGCATGCAAAATAATTGTTGGGAATAAAAAACCTGTACACAGAAATACGAGTCTAATACATGCCTTGTGATTATCTAATTGTCACAAGAGTCATACAGCAACAGAATGGTTTGGACTGGAAGGGACCTTTGAAGATTGATGAGTTCCAAACCCCCTGCCATGGGCAGGGGCACCTTCCACTAGACCAGGTTGCTCAGAACCCTTTTCAGCCTGGCCTTGAACACTTCAGAGATGGGGCACATTATAAGCTCTGATTATAATCATTAATACAAACCAAAACTTTTGGTTTTAGTATCTTCTTTCTTGTGTAGCAGAACAAAGACAAAATTCCTCATGATTTTATGATCATACAAAACATGACATTTAAAAATCAGGTAGATAGACTGAATATCTGTCTGCTGCACTGTATTTTCTTCTATGTTTCTAGTTGCAGGTATGCTCAGAGACATTGTAGAATTCCAAAGTGTCACACTGCAGAGCACTTCCACTTTAATTCGCAGTCTTATCTCTGTTTATTTGTTCATATTCCAGGAAGTCTGATGCCTCCATAAAACTTCCAGTGCTTGTATATTTCAGGTCAGAGAGACAATGTGAAAATGCTTTTACGCTGAATACTTCCACCTTATTCCCAAATATGCTGTGGCAAATCCATGTTTTCAATTGACACCAATGAATGGACTAGATCCTTTGTGAATATGAATCAATGTAGCTTCATTGATTTCATTTTACTTGAGTAATTCATGACAGCTGAGAATCCGGCTCAAGACTTTAATTGGCTCTAAAATGTGAAAGAAAATGAAGTACCAAAAGAAATCAAACAAACACAGGTATATTCAGTCAATATTTAGTACACCATACCTCATACTCTTTCACAGCAGGTCTCTGCACCACCCAGCTCAATGTCTTTTTGATGTTGTATTTCAGTCAGTTGGGGAATGCAAATGTGTAATACCCAGGGAGAGTTGAAGTTCTGGAGACTGAGGGAACAGAAAAGAAAAAGAGGGAATTTTCTTTCCTATAAATGTTGCTTCTGTGAGTAATTGACTTGAATTTCCTGGTCCTCTCTAACTTGCATACAGAGAAGTGAGTCAAACACTGACTTTAATAAAATTCCTTATGACATCACTCTTGATGGCCATGAAATGAGCATTGGGCAACCCTCCATTAACAATGTTTACTTTGTTTGTGCTTGTTATTACACACTCCTCAATGGAGAGTGGGCTAGAGTCCTGGTTATTCAGGTGCTGTGCTTTGCAGACCAAGTTAAAATTAAAGTCCAGCTAAGCCAGGCATTGAACAAAACACAAAGAGAGACTTTGAGGACTGCAAAGAAAAACACACAAGAAAAGAAAGAGCAGTGCCCATCTCTGCAAACTCCCTGAGCACTCAGAGGTTGCAAGCCAAGCTCAAAGCCCTCTTTGAGGGCTCTGAACTGTGATTTGGCTAGTGTGACCAGGAAAGGCTCTGGTAGAGCTAAGAGCAGCACTCCAAGTCAAAAGCCTTCTCTCCAGCTAGACTTTAAAAAGAGAAGTAGAGTGAGGGGGTGTAGACATGAAGATAACAGTTGGAGACTCCAGTTTTTCATTTTATGGATATGGATTAAAGAGGACAACTGAGGACTGCAATTCCCTATGCATACACAGTCCTGCAGCTAGCAAAGGATACAGTTAGTTATACAAACCCAATGCTTGACACATTTTGGCCATGTGACAGCTCTTGTTCTCCATTTACACTGGGGCCATGTAGGGATTTTTGTATGCTCTTTTCAAAACATCTATTTTGCAATTCTGATCTTTCCAAATGCAGCATATGGCAACTTTCCAGGAGCTCAGGGCCCTATCAGATATTTATTTTAGGGATTTCACTAGAAAAACACAGATGTGGGAGAGTTGTCCAGGCAAAACATTTTTTTTCCAAGAAGATGCTTCCCCTGTAAGCCAATCAAAGCTATTAAAGTTTGAAAACATGTTGTAGTCAGGTGTCATCACCAGCAGGTTCATCTTTTGATTAATACAGCCTCCAAACTCCTCTGTGAATAAGATGAAAATGCATTCAAGAAGTCACAACCCCCACAATTAATCATAACATTTATTCAAGACAATTCAGTCAGAGATTGTTTTTTAGAGAGTAAAAATAACAAACTTCTCCCACCCATCAAATTTCTGGAATTTACTGCATGTTAATAGGACTACAAGTAAAGAAGTGAAGTTTTGTGGTGAGCACAGGAAAGCAGAAGATATCATTAGAGACATTTATTTCCCACCTTAGTGGGCCAAATTTTATGTCACTATAAATTGACTTTAATGTATTTAACTAATTATTGTAATTGACTTTATATGAGGTTTGGGGTTTTTGGTTTGTTGTTTTTTTTTTTTTTCCAGCTGATTTTGGGGAAGGGAGATAAACCTGGTTTGAAACTGAGAGAGACCAACGTGCAGCTTCTGCTGCTTTCTTCCCTTTCAGCAGCTTCTGTCTGAGACAGCTGTTCTTGTGTTTCTAACTGGTAGCTGTCCTACTTGGTCCATAAAGCCAACCACGCAGGAGCTGATGGTTGATCTGGCCCTATGTTCTCAGGACTTGACAGAAGCAGGATTTTGCAAAGTCTATGCCAGGCGTGACGTGATCCTGAATAACAAACCAATATTTACCCTCTCCAACAAATTTCTCTTCAAGAGGCAACAGTGCAAGAAATGCATAAAGTGATGTACTGATACCTAAATATATATTCAAATGTTTAATTCTGCCTTATATTCAGGTCACTGCTTCCTCCACAACTCTAGAACAATCTTGCATACTAATACTGAAATTTCCTAAATTCTGTCTTAAATAACACCAGATATGCCTGAGTGTTTTCAGGATAGATGAGGAGTTTATTTACTTGATTTATTTCAGTGGATTCTCTTTGCTTGTCTTGTCTGTAGAATGTCTAGGATTGCTACCTTATAGAGAGCATTTTAATAAAATGGGGGGAAGCTTCTGGTCTTCAGTTATAAAATCCTGTTGCACAACAAGAAAGGAATATATGATATATATGAATGGTTTCATCATTCAAAGGAGAAGTCCTTCAGGTAATAATCACCCTCTTTGGAAGGAAGCAAAGACTTGCTCAGATGTCAAAACCTGAAGTTACACTGCTGATTTAATAGACCATATTCAGTTTATCATAGCATAACGCATGAAAGCATGAACTAGAAGGGAACTTCCAAATTATTATGCCCAGTCCTCTTTAACTGCAGGTACCATGGGTAGCACCAGGACCATCCTCAAAGGGACCTTAAAAAGACATATTTGAAGTCTTTAAAATATTACAAGTATTCGTATTCACATCACACTATACTTCTAATTAAAATTTCTCTTGGATGTGGTTTATAATGGGTTAATAAATGATGCTTGGAGCTTTAAAGGAAGTATTAAAGAATGGATGTATCTTTGTGCATTCTAATGGCTTGATTGATTAACTCTTATGACATTCAGTATTGTCATCTATTGATGTGCTTATAACTGAGACAGCCTAAATCTATAAAGGCTTTACTGTCACTATCATTCATTTATTAACCCTTTACATCTCTTTTATTAACAGAACCTTAATATCAAATTAAGTTAACAATCTATAATGCTTTGGGGAGAGATTTGCATCAATCAAATGCTATGAAATAAATAAGAAATTGTCTCCTCCTATACTGCTTAGAACTATTTTTGAGAAAATGCTGAGATTCCTTTTCTATTTCTAACTTCTAAAAATGTTGAGGGACTAAAGAACACGCTGATCTCTATAACAGTACGCAATAAAAATCCGTTATGATGCTATGTTATTTTCAGGAAAGTTAAAACTTTTTTTTTTAATCTTTAGTTTGCATCAATGAAACTCTTTGGAGCAATCTACATGATTTAAGGACTTAAATCCTAAAATAAAAGGAAAGTGAGGATCTATAGACCCTCTCTGGATCACATTTAAGGGTCTCATTCTAAATGAATGAGCTCCACAAAGCACTTTTGAAAATCAAGTACTGTTGAAAATAGCATCATACACAAAAGGACTAGTACTTGTAGTTGGTGAATAAAATCCATATTTCTGTAAGATATTTCCCTTAACACAGAATTACCAAGAATGGTGGAGGTGGGAGGGACCTCTGGAGATCTAGTCCAAGTCCCTGCCCAAACTGAGGCCAGCAGGGGCATGATCAAGTCAGGTAGTAAATATCTCCAGGGATGGACACTACCAAATATCTTTGGGCAAATTGTTTTGCTCACTAATCCTTACAGTGAGAAACCTTTTTCCTCACATTTGAATGGAATTTCTGTGCTTCAGATTGTGCCCACAGCCTCTTGTCCTCTCAGTCAGCACCAGTGAAAAGAGTCTGGCTCTGTCCTCTTTGCACCCTGTTCTCGGGTATTTATAGCCATAAACTGATAACATCTCCCTGAGTCTTCCACAGGCTAAAAACACACAGCTCTTTGAGACATTTCTTTATGGCAGATGCTCCAAATCCTTGATTACTCGAGTTGCCCTTTGCTGAACATGAATGTCTAAGTCTGTCTGCAGTAAGCAGCCCAGCACTGGGCACAGAACTCCAGATGTGTCTCACCAGAACTGAGGAGGGGGCCTTAAGGACCACCTCCCTCATCTGTCTGGCAATGCTTTTCTTTCTTTGCAGGTGATCACAGCTGTAATCACAGCTTTATTCACTGCCTTTATGCCAAAGATGAGCAGGTGAACTCTATTCACCTAATTCCCTTCTACCCTCTCTACTTTCCACTGCTTTCTTGTGTGTATTTCAGGATCCTTGTATGCAAAGAGGGCCAAAGCTAAAATCTCCTTCCTAACACCAGTTCTCCTTGAGCAGCTCTCCCAGTCAGATGTGCCATGTTTCCCACTTCATGCATGGATCTTATACTCATTTCTTGACCCCTCAGTAACCATCCATGGTGCACACACTTCAATCCTAGCACTACTTTTGCCTCTGGAGAAGGAGAAAAGCATCCTAGCCCCCAGGCAGAAAATTCTCTGTATAAATATATGATATTGAGGCAGTTTCTCTCCCTATGGTATGGGCCTTTCTTTGATACAAGAATATATTTCCAAGAAATCGATAACTATAATACAACTGTCTTCCATTTCAAAGAATTGCACAAATGTAACTATAGACGATCTGTCTAAATTTCCTGTTCCTTTTTTCCCTGGAGTCTACCTATGAACTAAGAGAGAATTGGAACCAAGAAGTTACTGATTTATCTTTTTCCTGAGTGTTTACTAGGCTGATGCATTTGACAGTAGACTGCTAAGGAATGTTTTTAATGATGTTTCCAAAATACATCCTAAAGCCTCCTGGTTCAGTAATTACCAAGTAAGAAGGATGAGAGAAGGATTTTTTTCATTTACCTTAGAACTACTGCTATGGCCACCAAGTATTAACACAATTGATTCTGATTGCCATGGCATTCAGCTCAAACCAAACATATGCAAATCAGGTCTTCCTGTACTGTACCCTTTGAAAAGCAACTGTGCCAGTGTAGAGGCTGAGTGTCAGAGACCCAAAGACCGAAAGAAAGGTGATCTTGAAGATGATATTGGTCATTAGCTAGCACAGAAAAGAGCAGTCATGGGCTAAGTAAAGATAAATTATCACAAATTTATTTCACATTGTCATTTTTTCCCCTCATAACTTGTCATACAGATGCAGCTGAGCAGGAACACCAGAGCTGACATGTTCATTCCCAGCACCATACACTGCTTTGCATCAATGGAAACACAAATTAATAAGAGGTCCTGCTGGTCAGTGAGAGGACACAGCTGAACTGAAGCCTGCATTCTTCTGAGAACTATCTTAGTTTTGTGATGATTTCACAAAATTAACTAAACTTTTTGAACTTGAGTCACCATTCATCATGCTTGTCTGGCCAGACCCCACATCTGAAAAGGACCCAAGCAAGACACACAGCAGTGGGTGCAATATTTCTGTAAATTTAAATCATCAAGGAGGCAGACAGAATGAAGTGGGCAACAAAAGCTATGTCATCCACTGCATCTGTCTGGAGCTTTCTCTTGACTGGTTCCCCAGTTGAGCATAGGATTTTGTCTAATACCAAATGATTTCTGAAAATCTAAAATCTAATTTTTAGTTCCCTTTTTAACCAGAATTGCTTGTTACCCCATGCCTTCCTGAAGTGTGCTTTTAATTCACCACCAACACATGCCACCATTTAATTAGTTCTGATGAAAAACATGCAAAACTAAACTGCAAGGGTGAGAGGTGGTAACACACAGAACAATCTAGACAATGAACTCTGCACAAGTCCAAGCACAGCCTGTCTCTTTTTTTTCCACACAAACATGGAAAAAAATGGTTACATACGTGAATGACTAGAGGGTCAAACCAGTCTATGGGTCTTCAAGCTTCTGGTTGTTCAGCCTGCTGGGTCAGTACCATAGAATGGGAACTTAAATTACCATGACTTTCTGAATATGTCCAAAATTAGCTGACCGGGTGGCATGGTATTTGCCAAAAAGATTGCTTTGACAAGACATAGAGTAAAACTATTTGCATCCAATTTACCCAGTGAGGATTCTGCAATAGTTTTTCGTGCAGCATGCAGCAGAAAATCCTGATCTGAGCTTCAAAAACACACAGGATGCTGTTGTTAAAGTAATAACCACAGAGAAAAATAAGCACTACATTCTGCCTGCATTTAGCCTACGTTATGGGGTGTGATTACCTGATCATGCTTTCTCTATGTCCAGATGACTTCCTACAGGACTGCTGCTGAGATATAGAGAAAGTAAGGATCTTCCTTTTTCATGCATATTGAATTAAAATTGGCTTAAAAGCAGCAATCCTAAGCCAGTGTGCAAGTTCCTCTTCTTTTCCCTTATGTCCCTGTGCCAACAGTAATGCCAAGTGAGAGCAATCATAACTCTGGTAAAACATCAGTGAGCTGTTTGCACCATGTTGACAACTTTAATAATAGCCAAACAATTTGTAGATTGTCACAGAAAGAAAAGGGCAGACAGTTTTTCAGATTCTGCTTTGTCCTAGTGCTGCCAGCTAGATGCAACCTGACAGCAGTTCAGACACATGCACACAGGGCTAGGTAGCTGCAGGTAAATATAAAGCAGATATTCTGCAGGAGACAGTATGCAAATGTTGGGAGTAGGAAGGATTTAGCTGTAAGAAACTCAAAACTGTATGTCTCTGTCAGCAAATCAGTTTCCTCTTGGAGTTCTTACCCTCTCTTCTGCTGGGTTTTGTGTACGTTAATCAAACAAATTACTAGGAAAAATAAGCTGTCAGGAAACCAAAGAGCAGGACAACACCTTACATCCAAATCACATTTTATTACCTGCTACACATTCCCATGCAACCAGCCTCCTCCTTACCATCACTGCCATCACCACTGTCACCAGCTCCTGTGCTCAGTGAGACTATCTGATAGGAATTATTGCCAAATCAGTGTGGGATTTATTAGCTGCAGAGAGGATACTGTTGGAGCCAGTCACGCCAGATTATCATTTTAATAACTAGAATCTGTTTGATTTGTCAGGCCAGGGCAGTCCTTGTAATGTGGAAGGTTTCCCCACTCTGGTTATTCCCACTCAACCCCCACCTAAGCAGTGGCAAACACTGGAGAAAGAGAATTGTTTGTGTCCCATTCTGTTGTCACCAGCCACAGAAATTAAAGCAATATCCCCAAGCTACCCTATGGTACTTATTCAAGGGTCAGAGAAAAATTCTATTTTGAGAGAACATTAGAATGTAAATGGAAGTAAAATTCTCTGTTTCTCCCTTTCTCTCTTGCAGAACAAGTCTCAGACATTGTTCAGTGCTTCAAAGCTAACAATAAAAGACCGTCGTCTTATTCAAGTTGCAATGTTCAGTGCTTTTGTTCTCCAAATCTATTTTACCACGTGGAAAGGCTTTCTGAGGAGTTAATATACACTGTACAAGAATTGTCTCTGTATAAAAGAATTGCTACATTCTAAAAATAGTGGCAGCTCTGTTATATGTATTTCAGATTTTCTGTGATGTTGAGATCAAAGTTTGGAACTACTGGACTAAAAATCAGTTACCAAAATGAATTACACTAGCCTTTAAGCAAGACCATTATATGTTAGATGAATGTGAGCAAGGCCCACAGCAGGTAAATAGGTCACACCTGTTTTTTCCTAGATATAGTATGGAAAAGTGTAGTATATTGTAGCACAGGGCAGTGCAGCATAGCACAGGGTGCTGTTGTGTGGTATAGCATGGCATGGAATGGCATGGTATGACATGGCATACTTTAATGCAGCCATATCCTCCTAGAAGCTTTGCTGTGGCACATAGAGGGCAGGGAGGTGATTTAGGCCAGTCTTCATGGCTTCACCAAGGGCAAATTATGCCTGACCAACCTGGTGGCCTTCTACAGTGGAGTGACTACAGCAGCAGACAAGGGAAGGCTCCAGATGTCATCTTGTGTAAAACCTTTGACACAGTCCCCCACACCACCCTTTTCTCTAAATTGGAGAGAGGCAGATTCGATGACTCAACTGTTCAGTGGATACAGAATTATCTAGACAGTTGCACACCTATGGCAGCAGTCAACAGCTCAGAGTCCAAGTAAGCATCAGTGATGAGGGGTGTTGCTCAGGGGGTCCCTGTTGAAGTCAGTGTTATTCAATCTCCTTGTTAGTAACATAGATAAAGAGATAAAGAGCACTCTCAGAAAATTTACAGATGACACTAAGCTGAATGGTCCTGTTGACACTCCTGAAGGATGGGATGTCAACCAGATGGACCTGGACTCTCTTGGGAAGTGAGCCCACATGAATCTCATGAAGTTTAATGAGACCACATTAAAGGTGCTAAACCTGGGTTGGAGCAACCCCTGGTATCAGCACAGGCTGGGGATGAACAGATCAGAGCAGCCCTGCCCAGAAGGGCTTGGGGGTGCTGGTGGGTGAGAGGCTGGACATGACCCAGCCATGGGCACTCACAGCCCAGGAAGCCAAACGTGTCCTGGGCTGCATCCAAAGCAGAGTGGGCAGCAGGGCAGGGAAGGGATTCTGCCCCTCTGCTCTGAAGAGATCCCACCTGGATCCAGTATCCAGCTCTGGTGTCCCAGCACAGGAAGGACGCTGACCAATACAGGGAGTTTCAGAGAAGGGCTGCCAAGGTGGTTAGTGGGATGGAGAAACTCTCCTGTAAGACAGTTTGAGAGAATTTGGATTGTTCATTCTGGAGAAGAAAAAGTTTTGAGATGACCAAATTGCAGCCTTCCAGTACTTCAAAGGGGCCCACAGGAAAGAGAGACAATTTACAAGGGCATGAGGACAAGTGGCAGGGCTTCAAGTTGAAAGAGGGTAGGATTAGACTAGATATCAGGAAGAAATTCTTTACCATGAGAGCACTGAGGCAGTTGAATAGGTTGCTGGGAGAAGTTGTGGATGCCCAGTACCTGGGAGTGCTCAGTGTCAGGTTTGATGAAGCTCTGAGAAACCTGGTCAAGTGGAAGGTTTCCCTGCCCATAGCAGGGGTATGGAACTAGATGATCTTTAAGGTCACTTCCAATCCAAGCCATTGTATGATTCTCTTATATCATTTATAATATTGTAACATAAGTCCATGTCAATATCCATGTGTCTTTTGCATTAGATACTCTGTCATGTCCCCAGAAATCTCAAATCGTTAAAATTTGTCCTTCATAAAAAGACAATTCCTTGACTCTAAAATCTCATTATTTGTCAACTATTCTGTACATGATCATCCAGGATTCCTCATTTCCATCAAATCCAGAGAATTTTTTCCCCCAGGATTTTAAATTGAAAGAAATACAGAGCTCTTATAGCTGCAAAACCCACCAAACATACCCTGGCCATATAAGGGGTTGAGGCTGAGAGGAGACAGACAAGGGCTTTTCCTAGTCAAACAAGTTCCCAGGAGGAAGGACATGCACTTAACTCCAAACACTATCAACATCAGTTGTTCACTCTCTCAGACACCTCTCATTCATTTGCAAGCTGCCACCCACATCCACAGCTGAGCTGTTTTCTGGAGCATGTGCTCTTCATGATGGTGATCTCCCATGTCACAGATGAGTTAGCTCAGCTTTCTGCTTCCACAGCCAACATGCAGCTTGATTTAAAGCCTGGGATTGCCCAGTGCTGCTTAGCATTGCCCTGTGTACTTCACTGAGAGATAGGGAGTTTGTTTACTTCCTGCAGGCTGATTAGGCTCTGTGTTGATTCAATGTCAAGCAGCTTATTCTCCTCACAAATTGCGATGCATAACCAAACTGTCCTGGACATAAACCCCACATCAGCCCTGCTGGGATTTCACACAGGCAAAGCAATTTTATTTACATGCTTTTTTTAAAGCCACATCCAGTCTTTAGCCTAAGCAACAGGTTTTGAATCATGTTCTTGATAGTAGAAAGAAGTTTTGATATGCCTTCGGCTGACAGATCGGTCTAATTTGGATCAGATGAAGGTCCTTTATGTATTTGGAAATCTTACAGAACTCCATCCTTGCCAAGTAGTTTTCAATAGACCTTTCACAATACAGGAGCATGTTATAAAAATATTTCAGTGCTCTCAATTCTGGACATGCTCAAAAGCTGGCACACAAAAGGTGGTGGCTCAGTAGCTGTATGAATCAGTGACTTACATGGAGAAAAAGATCAATTATTTAAACTTCCTTTCCAGGAATATATGAAAATTGTTACCATGAAAGCATGGATGACTATTTAGATAGCTTTCCTGCAGCAGAAAAAAATAGTAGAAGCAATAATAATTAAAGCAATAAAGAGACATGAAATAAATTTTTTAGGAAAACTGTCTGCCATCCAGAGGGACTTGGACAAGCTCAAGAACTGGACTCATAAGAACTTCACATGGTTCAACAAGGCCAAGTGCCAGATGCAGCACATGGATAATGGCACAGGCTGGATATCCCCTGGTATCAGCACAGGCTGGGGATGAACAGATCAGAGCAGCCCTGTGAGAAGGACTTGGGGGTGCTGGTGGGTGAGAGGCTGGACAGGACCCAGCCATGGGCACTTGCAGCACAAAAAGCCAATCCTGGGCTGCAGGGAGAAGGAAGGGATTCTGCCCCTCTGCTCTGCCCTTGTGAGACTCCACCTGGAGCTCTGCATCTAACCCTGGTCCCCAACATCAAAAGAACAAGGATCTGTCAGAAAGTGTCCAGAAGAGGACACCCAGATGATCTCTCCTATGAAGACAGGCTGGTATATAGCAAGGGGTAATGGTTTTAAAATGTTTTCAACCATTTTTTAAATGTTGGGGGTGGTTAATTGTTTTAAAGGAGGGTTGATTTAGATCAGCCGTAATATAAGAAATGAAGGTTTCACAATGAAGGTTGCAAAACACCTAAGTTACCCACAGAAGTGGTAGAACACCCCACACTTTGAGGTGTTCAAGGTCAGTTTGGATGGTGCTCTGAGTAACTTGGTCTAGCTGAAAGTACTTCTTGCAATCCATAATATTTTATGATTCTATGACAATATGATTCTATATTGTGTGATAAAGGCAAGAATTTTTTTTTGCAGGGCTTGTATATAAAATGTTGAAAATTAGAAAGAAGCAAGACAAACAGGTAAAAGCTGAGAAGATACTTCCATGCAGACAAATCACCATGTACTAATAAGCCAGAAACCAAAATGCCAAAACCAAAATAAAGATGTGGTAGCCAATATGTCCTAAGGCAGAAGAGTTAGAGACATGTGGAATCTCTTTCTAAATCAAAATGCAGAAGAAAAAAATGTGCAGATTTCACATTCAAAGTGGGTCAAGGAACCAAAGAAGAATTTTTAAGCAGAAAATAATACACATTTTTTCTCAGCTCTATCAACTGGTCTGGTAAAATATATCCCTTCTCCCCTGAAAGCTTGCATTTAAAAATAAAAACAGATGTGATTCTCAAACAAATTACATTTTTTTCATGTCCATCCAAGATGTAGGTTTTGGGAATGTCTGAAACAGCAAATTACCTAAAAAACACCTTCCTGAAACTACAGAAAAAAACCCAGATCTCTGCTAACCTAGCCCTCCTTGTGCCACAGAATGGGGTTATTATGCATAAATCTGTTCATGCAAAAGACTACCCCTTCTCTTATTACTCAGTAGAAACAATTTAAAATGGATACAAGATAGAAAATGCATAAAAAGATAGTACTCCTGACTTATTCAAACCACCTGTCTAAGCACTTAAATGAATAAAAGGAGGGAAAGAAGCAGAACAAACATAAAAGGAAGAACATCCCATTACATCACCACATGACATTGGACTCTTAAGGTGAGAGGATATTACAATTCATTTAATAAAATATCTGTAGTGTCACATTGAAGTATCACAAGGCAGAGAGCTATTGCAAGTGTGGATCCTGTTCTGCAATTATAAAAATGTACAATCTGGTTTTGGCTTTAGTTTCCAGCTAAATATAAGAAAACAAACACCCACTTCCTTATGTATATTGCTGCCTTGTTCTCAAATATACAGACAAACACTGCAGTCTTATGTCTCTTTTTTTTTCACTGAAAGGACTGCTATTTTGCAGTCTGGGTTGTTGTTTTGGGGTTTATTTTGTTGGTTTTTTTTTTTAGTTTCTTCATGTCACATAGATCAGTTTGTGAATAAGATCTGTACCACTCACTCTTCCAGGGAATCAAGCTAGTAGGATATGCATGTCGGCTAGGGTTCTTACATTCTTAATATATAATTCTTAGGATAACTAGCAGAAACTACACATTTTCTCAATATACAAAGTTTTAGGTTTGTAATAAAACTTTCTTCCCAAAGCTGATTAGTTAAGAATTAAATCTGTAGAAATATCCATTTGCCACTTCACTGGTGTCCTGTTGAGTCAATTTTCTTAGGGAATGCTTGTAAAAATCTTGTCCATCTGTTAGATTTTTATCCAGCATAGAAGGTGCTCTTTTTAAGTATTATTTTATATTTTCTTTAATAAAGCATGAAGTGTCAAGCAAATTGTAGCAAGTCTTCAAACTGCAGTAGGACCACCTGGATAGTAATGAAGAATTGGAAAGTATCAGGGTCACTGCTTTATTTTCTGTTGTCTAGTCTAGACAATCTCAGCTGATTTCAAGTTTTATAGAGTCTGGTTATGAAGAAAATGCAAGGCATGTGCATACATGTATATTTTTGTGTTTGTGCTCTTGTCTATATTTTTATTTGCTGATTCAAATCAAAGAACAATGATGCTGCAGCATCCTGAATGAGCTCTGAAACTGAGGAATCCTGCAAAAAAGGTGACCAGAAAAATGAAGTTTTATGTTTGCAAGAGTATGTACTGCAGCAGCAAGTTTGTCACCAACAGTGTAAAAATAAATTAAAAAAAAAAAAAAAAAGCTACTACTTCCCTTGCATAAGCACATCTGTGGATTATAGGAAGAGTTTAAAGACAGAGGAAGATAGAACAATAAATCACAACTTGCTTTCCCATCTCCAATGGATGATGCAGCCATTTAATTAGTTCCAAGACTGCTAATTACATATTTTGGTGTATTCTGAACAGAGAACAGCATCCTCCTGGAATAATCTCAGCTGGGTGAAGCTTCAGGAATGAAACAGCACAAAAAGGGATTTAGAAATATACAGTGAGTCCAAACAAAGAACAGGAAGCTCCGGAGCATAGCTGGGGACAGGGGAAGTATCTGAAGTCATATTAGAAAAGTGATGTGAATGAAGTTTTCCCAGGGATCCTATCGAGTTTGCTTATGTCCACAAAGGATTATAAGAAGGAAAAAAAACCTGCCCTGAGAGGACAAAATGTGTTGGCAAAGGGGACAGATTTCTTTTAAGCATTTAGTCCTACCTGTCTCAGTCCAAGTATCCTCTATGTAGAGTTATGCCATGGTAGCTTGTTATTTTTCGTTCTAATAACATAAAAGCCTTGGAGACAGACAATATTAGGTGCTTCTTGGCACACATGTCTTAGAAGTTAGAAGTCATTCTATTCAAAGGCTTTAGGCAACCCAACATCAAACACACCATGTCCCCTCCTTTCCATGACCATTTAGAGAAGAGATTGGCTGAACTGGGCATTCACAGAAATGCTTCTTTCTAAATGGATATTAAAAGCATTCACAGAGCAGGAGATTACAGGACTTGCAAATGAGAAAATGTATTCTGGAAAAAGTCTTGGGAGCTTATCCACTAATACAAAGACAGATAAATGACCACTTCAGGTAATACAAGCAGGGCAGGGTTAAAAATACTGCCAGGCCACCTACAGTCTATCTCATGCAGACATCAAACTTAAGAGAAATGGTGTCCTTTAGAAGGCATCTAAGTCAACTAAACTGGGTTTATACAGCTTCATTTGGCCAGGTGAATCTCACTTCACCTCATCTAGTTTGCTCATGGGTACAAAAATTGCTGCTCCAGGCACATGGAAAGTTGTTTATCAGAAAAGTTGTTTGGTTTTTTTTTCATCCAGTGCCAAATACTTAAACTGGCTTATTCTCTGAAGGCTGAATTGAAAAACAGCAGATGATGGTGGTTTCTTTTTGATTCTGAGAAGTTTACATGTTTTAGAATGTGTTAGAATAGTAAGAGCTAATAGAGGGTTTTTTCATCTAAACCCCTTTCCTCTGAAAATGCTGTTGCCTTAAATGAAAACATTTTTCTTTAGGTTTCTAGATAAAGACAAAATCTCCATCAAGAATGAGTCAAAATACAAGACCAAAAAAGAAAAAAAAAAAGCAGCAATATTCCAAGTGACTGTAATTCAAAATACAGAGTAAAGATTTGTTCCGTGCGTGGATTAATTAGCCCACATGGATATTGTTGAGTACCATGGCACCTTAGTTCTTCTTTGGTAAGAAATTTCCAAGTGTTTGGGGGCTTTTTTGGCCTTAATAAAATAATTTTTTTAAAAAGGTGAAAGAAATGTTTATTGCCTAGCTCTACGCATAACACAGAGAACATTGGCTGTGATAAAATTTAATGAACATCAATTAAATTTTGATTGAGGAGCTCTTGCAATTAATTGTTTATAAACAATCCAGAAAGAAAAAAGTGTTTATCAAAAATATTGAGAAAATTAATTTGTTTAGAAGTTCAAATAAAATTGCAGGCTGCTCATTAACAATTCATGAACATCAAAAAGACTGAATTAATTCTATGAAGGACTTGATATTAGTTGTTATTATCGCTTTACTCCAACAGAGTGTGATTGTTCTAGAACAATCCTGGTCAAGCAGTTCATTCTAACACCCTCAGCTGCAAGCAATCAAAAATTAGTTTTGGACCCAGCCCAAAATCCCAACCCCATGTAACAAAAAATGCTACCAATCCTCCTGATTTTACCCAGACTCTCAAAATTTCACAGAATTCAGATGACCCATGAGAGTGTTATTACAAAATAAAATTAAATTAAATTAAAAGACAGGTTTCCTAGCCACGCTCATTTATGTTCCAGCAAAATAATTAGTTATTTCTTAAAAAAATAATTCAACCTAACTTAATCTCTCTCCACTAGCAGTCAATAGGAGTTTACTGTGGCTTGATACAAAAATTATCTCTCGTATGTTTTACTGTTTTTTTGCTTTTTAGTAAAATCCACTTGATGCTCTAGGAGGAGTAGAACAATATGAAGTGCTTACAACAATTAATAGAAGTTTGAATCCAGCACCATGTTTAGACACACACACACACACACATTCTTTTAAGCCTACACTTTTATCTAGACTTATGAAGATATCTTGTCAGACTGTATTCTCTCAGAACTTTGTGTAAGGATCATTTAAAGCTAGCTAGAACTAAATATTGCTTCACTGGGGAGAAGCTTCATCCTTTGAAGTGTTCATGGCCAGGATGGATAAGGCCCTGAGCAACCTGATCCAGTGGGTGGCATCCTTTCCATGGCAGAGAGCTTGGAACAAGCTCTTCAAGGTCCCTCCCAACCCAAACCATTCTGCGATTCTATGGTTCTAGGATCCAAGGGGAGCTTACTACCTCTTTTTAATTAACTTAACTCTTCTAATATGGTCTTGGATGTGCAGTCCAGGATGAGCACCCCTTGAAACCCTCTCTCCAAAATTTCAGATTCTCCACAACACAGTTCTGTGCAGACTCATGTGTCACATCCCTCATCCTGCCCACATATCCATTGACCAGGATCCTGCAGTTCAGTGTTTGGGAGAAGGATCTCAGCACCCTCACTGAAACTTCATCTGTGTCTTCTCCTAAGCTAAAGCCCAGCATCTCTTTCTGATTCCAAACAGAGCAACAATTATAAAGTCTCTGCTCATGGCCCAGTCTTTGTTTCAGAATCATTCTTTTTTCCAAAATTTAAATTGAGATGTAGTTGTTCATTGTGTTCTAACTTTGAGCTATGGGACCTATTACTACAAATTAGAGTTTTCAACCAAAACTCTGTCCCTGCAAGATTTATATTCAGCATCACGCATGTTTCTGATTGGATCATCCTGTCGCTTCTCCTTCCTTTCTCCCTTTTCTTTCCTGTAAGCAATCCATGGGTTCACACTGATTATAGTAAAAACACATCTTTGCAATGACCTTGCAGTGCCTCTACAGAGATGAGCTGTTATCAGCTACTGCTTCCCTAGAGTTAGAAAGAAGTAAAGAAACTGCTTCTAATCCAGACTTCATTGTCACTGCTCAGCCAATCCATGGAGGTACGACACAGGCTGGCTTCCTTTCCCAGGAGATCACATATAACTCATTGCCTCTGACCTGGAAAGAGTTATGACTAATCAGCTGCATTGAAGTGGCAGAGAGGTTGTGTAGCTGTATCTCAATACAGTAATTATTTATATGCACTGATAACCATTGTTATTTTTACTCCTTTTAGTTAGGGAAAGACAAAAAACAAACACAAAACTCCAAAAGCCTCCAAGGTTTTTGCGCAACTCAGTTTCACGAAGGTATTGACCCCAAAATTCAGCAAATAAACATAAAATATCATTTGAATGGCTGGGGAAAATAATCAGACCTGCCAAGTTAAACTAAAAAAAAAGTATAGTGACTGTGTCCAACGCCACAAAATACTCTTTGAAGAGATAATGTCTGCATTAAATAAAAAATGAATCATTGTGCTACTCATATCTTACTCTGGATAAGAGTTTGAGGACCAAGACAAGCAGATGGATCAGAAGTTTTCATCATGATTGACTCTTGCCTGATATATAGCATGCTAAGATGATCTTGCCAATAGATTCTCTCCTCTGTCACTTGAAAAAGAACTTGTTCATTCAGAATATGAGAGCAGAGGTCACTCAAGAGGCTCTGACAAATCCTACATGCATTCCACCTCTACTGAATATTTAAGATGACATGCCAAGATCACATGCATTAAATCTGAGTGTCAAAGCAAAAGAAAATGTTTTTTTTTTCATGTGCCATACACGCTTAATTTTCCTGGATTTTTTTTGAGGAACAGTGAAAATCAGTTCATTTATTACAGGTGTTAAATATTAACATGGGGTATTTAATACTAGCAGGCATTATTAAAAGAAGGAACTTTTATGTCTGTCAGACCCTCTGGCTATAGAATCTCTAAAGTACCTAAGTACTCCAAAGTCATAGAAAGTTTCCAATCTTCCAGCAGGCATTTATCATTCTCATTAGATGAGCCTCCCTGGAGCCAGATGGTCCTTTCCAGAATGAAAAACACAAAAGAAACCATCAAAGTAAGTGTCTGTACCCAGCAAACAACCAAGCTACATTTCATCGCTCATGTGTGTGCAAATTTCTTCTGTCAGCAAGAGGGATGGTTCTTCCTGCAACCACGTGGGATTTAAATGACATAGAGCATCCTTGATCGTATTTCTCAGCAGTGAATGTGCTGCATTGCAACTGCACCTCCTGCAGAGACACACATGCGCATGGAAGAGTCCACAACTGAGATGGTTTTAGTTAGCTTTTTCTAAAACAAAAAAACCATCATGGTCCTGCTCTACCTCAGAGAAAACAATGATGAGCAATTTGCTGCTGCAAAGAGACTCCAAGGTCCATTCAACAGGAGCCTCTTAACTACAGAAGAGGTGGGAGATTGCATCAGCTCTTACACCTGCCTTCCTCTAGTTTTTTCATCAAAGATGGACTGTTCTGTGCTAGTTAGTTTATAGGAAATATTTTAATATTTTAATTTTTGCCTCTGTCACATTGCATCTGCCTATTGATGATTACAGACAGACTTATAGTAGAAAAGACAAATCAAACAGCATCCAAACAGTACTACAGGAACATATACACATGACCTTATTCTCTCATGAAGACCCAAGTGGAAGCCACCACCCTGTGCTCAGCATTCTAGTTCTCCATATAGCATTCCTTGATTTTTTAAATCTTTTACTAACTCCACTAGCCCCTTCTTCGTTTCAGTTTCCTTGAAGTCCTCTTTGCACCATCTGAAGTTAAATGACACTTCCTCAAAGGAACAACAACATCAGAAACATATCTTCTAATTTATATACAGACAATAGTAATGTCCCGTGAGAGAAAAGCCCATTACTCTCAGCTCTGTTTCATGTGAGGGATGAAATATAGGCTGACATGTAGGACTCTGTGAAGTGACTCTTTAAAATATACAGAAAATAATAAATTTAGTTAGTTGAAGAAACAGGGTATGATAGCCTTATATGACATGAAATGCTATCTTTTCTGTGTTGTATAGTCAGGTATTTTCAGTTTTGGAAATGTCAACAATGCTATCCAAAGGCACAGCACTCATTGTCTATGAGATGGAATTTAACAATGTTGTATCAAAGAAAAATGAAACAAGAGCAGGAAAAAGGCCAACTTTGAAGACACTAAAAAAAAAAAAAAACCAAAAAGCCCCAAACACTAAATGAAAGTGGAAAAAAAATCAATTCAGATTTACTCAAGAAATTGAAAGCTATTGCTGAAATGTTGTTGCACTGGATAGGCCTCTTCACACCCATCTTCTCACTTTATCATTTAGCAAATATAATAAATGTTGTCTATCCTACTCAGAGTACATGAAGGTCCATACTCTTTGTCACTTCATTTTTTCTCTGTTGGTGCTCAGAAATTTTTAAAAGCAAAGAGCTAAGGATTTTGGACTGATAGAGATTTTGAAAAAGGAAAATGCATGAGGAGCAAAAAGATAAGTTCAGAGAAATGAGTTAGACATGCTTCATATCATTTCATTAACAAACACTGAAAAGTCAGAAAGCAAGAAGAATCAACAATAAAAAACATCAAAATGTCAAGGAATATATAAATTTTCAGCTTTTTCATTAAAGACTCTTAATTTTGCTAGAGTCTGAGGGGAAAAAGCATGCCAAGAAAAATTGCCATGGTAGAAAACCCCAAAGATTCATATAAAAGTGTGTGTGTGTGTGTGTATATATATATATTTACATATATATATATAAACAGTAAAATCTGTGTGAGGAACATCTAAATGAACAGCAGATTTAATGTGGCACTAGAGGAAAGGAGAATATTAAAGAAAAAAGCAAATGGGTTTGGATTATTCCAAAAACAATAAAAAGGAGATGGACAGTAACAATAACTGCTATGCTGTTATAGGTGACTCAGAGCTCTTGGCTGTTCTGATCCATCCACTCAGCCCTCCAGCAAGGACCTTATAGCCCCCATTAACTTTTCAGGAGAATTTGTTCCTATAAATAAAATACAAAAGAAAAGAGACTGCAGAAAAATTAGGCAATTGATTCAGAGGAAACAAATAAAAACATAACCTAAAAGGAGTAGTCGAAACCCAAGAAATCTATAAGCATCATGAAGGTTTTGGAAAAAATATTATATTAGGATCCCAGAAAAAATATGTGCCATAATTCAAAAGGAAAACAAAGCAATCTAATAACACTCTGCATGGCTCAACGGGAAAGTTAAGGAGGCTGTCACAGGGAAAAGGTCACCAGCTAAAAAAATTGAAAGCTTGCTCAGATAAGGGAAACAGGTCAAAATGAAAACAGGTCATTTGAAGGGTTAGGACTGCAGAGCATGCACAGGGTGGTGTTTTTTACTGATGGTCACATATTCATTTAATACTTCAAGAGGGGAATGCAGGTGAGTTAATCAGTGGAACTGCTTGATGACCAAAGTATGAAAAAGAGATTCAGGGAAGATAATTCCACAGTGAAAAAGCTCAGTGAACTCTTATCATCAGCCTTTCCCATCCTATGCAGAGGAAATACCTTCATATTTAACTTTTTCTGTAGTCAACAGAGAGGCTTGACACTATACAAATACATGGAGGGTTTTAAACCCTACAGGCAACCAAGACATCACCAGGACTGGATGGCATTTCCCTGAGAGAACGGAAGAATTTGTGAAATTGCAGAGCCGCAGCTGGTACATATCAAGTATGGCACAGGCAGAATCCCCGGTGCAAGAGGAATGGTGGTGTGCCAAGGAGATTTGTCCACAGGAAAGAGTTAGGCAGAGACTGCCAAGTCTGACCTCCAGCCTTAGCATGAAAGGAGAGTCTGTAACACAGTGAAAGGTCACAGAACCAAGACAGCCTGGGAGGAAAGGCTCAGCACAGCACCTGTGACGGGAATTCCCGACTTGGTTCAATGGCTGTGTCTCTAAGCTGATCCAATCAACATCCTAGATTTAGTTGCCTTAAAAGAAATGAAGAAAAATATTTTAGGAAGGTTCTTTCTGGAAATACCATCAAAGAAGCAATGATAAGAGGTTGAAGAAAAAGCCCTTTTATGGATGTGAAACTGTTTAAAGGAAGGGAACCAAAAGGCAGGGTCAATGGTCATTAAGCAGAGAGTGGAGAAAAAGGATCAGCTATATGGGACCAAAAAGCAACAAGTATGATCAGAAAGGGCTCTGAAAACAAAATACAAAACTTTAGGTTACCACACTATAAAAACCTGGCACAACCACATCTTGATTATTTTTCATGGTTCTTATCTCCACAGCTCCAGAAGGTCATTGCACAGACAGAGAAGATACAGAGAAAAAAATAATGGTAAGGACAGAGCTGTAGTACCTTAAAAATTAAAAAATATATCTGTTCTACAGTTTTGAGAGGAGACTCAGTAAAAGTCTTATTTAACTAAAAAAAAAAATTGAAGTCAGTAGATTATCAAGATGCAGCATTATTGTTCAACAGATCCCACAATGTTAAAACCATCTGGAACACTTCAAAAATAGCTTTAGAACACTAAAACTCGTAGGAGTTTAAAACAGTTGAAAGGATTTATTTTTTCACAGCCAAGGTAATTGTCCCCATGGGAAGTTATGGAAAGAGACAGGATCAACAGATTCAGAATGAGATTAACCATAGGTAAAAATCCACAACAAGATATGCTACTGACTGCAGCTGGGCACACTGGGGGAATACAGGGGGAGGGAAATCCTACTGCAGGTGGCAGATTGGGTCACGCTCACAGTCTCACTTTCTGCACTGTCAGAAGCCTCTTCTGTGTGGGCCACTGGTCTAACCCAGCAAAAGATTTCATTTTTTCTCAAGAGATGAAATAACATGACATAAACCCTGCCCTGAGGACTTCTCTGTAGCAATGCTTTATTTATCTTTTCTGCTTTTCATCTGATACCATCCATCAGTCTGGCCTACAGCATCAGTATAACCAATGTGTCAAAGCAGCAGCCTAGACCTAGACAGATGTTTTATCAGGGTGGAAGCTTCCTTGCCATTTCCTAACTTCCCCAGTTATAATCCTTCATCTATCATTCTGAATATGCAGGGTGTTTCTGGGAGAAATTAAAATATATAGAAGATCATAGAATAAAGATGTCTTTTATTCCAGTTTCATTCTTATATTTTTATTCTTGTGTGTTCCATACGCTGCCCATGAGGTTGATACAAAAAGACTGAAATGAGGAAAGAAATTTTCCAGGGTTTTGTTGGTTGGTCATTGTGTCTTGGGTATTTTTCCAGCTTGTCTTGACTCCCAGTATAGCTACAATACAGAAGAAAAGAACAGACTACCTTCAGGGTAATGCAGAATTCTTGCCACTCAAATTTCCTTCTAGTGTATGCAATGCCTACTGATGTTCACCTTCAATTTTCAGAGGGTTCAGGGTTCCCTACCACCTTATTTGATGTATAAGCAACGTGGGACACAACAAGTCTGCTTTTCTGTGTGAAAGGCATACTAATGTTTATGACTTTCTATGTCTCACCTAAGGAAGATGAAAAAACTCCCAGACAGCAAGAGCCTAGACAGACAATCAGACACATGCACACTCTGATCAAAATGGAAATTAAAAAGTTCTGCTTTGAAAAACTAAGAAATATGGGTACATCTATTTGCCTTGCAATCTAAGTTTGAAAAATGCTTGCATGAATGTATGAAGTGTTGGCAGAGCACATTATCACGTGTTGGTCTATTTCAAACATTGTCAATTTGAACTAGCTGTTACACACTGTGGCCTTATTTCTGTCGGTCTGCAGAAGAATATTGGTTTTACTGTACAATTTGCCTAATTTTCAATAACTCTGATTTCCCTCCTGCTTTATACCGAGCCAGTGATAGCAAGATAAAACATGACAACTCAGATACTCCAATTTAGAAAGATGCATTTTGCTAAATCATCCCTATGCATCAGAACCACTGTCTATTTGTGTCTAGCAACATCTGGCAAACAAGCACTGATATATTGTAATGTTTATCATGCCAGATGGCAATATGTCTTCAATGTCACCTGCAGGATGAAATAAAACCTTTGTTATCACTGTTTCTTTCCCACCCACTCTCTTCCTCCTTCCCCTCTCTCCAGTCATCGTAAGAGAGCTCAATTCTCTGCTGACAGAGCATCTGTGCTTAAATATTAAAATAAATGTAGGAAATAGCAACAGGTTACTACAAAACCCAATTACTTAAAGGTATAAAGTACTTAATTAACTAGAAATTTTATAGCAATTCAATGACCTACCATTTTCACTATAAACACAACAATTTCTGCACAATTAAAAATTACTCATAAATGATCATTCTGGACAATGTTAATTGTGTACTGCAAGGGAAAAAAAATATCCAAGGTCATGCCTATTTGAATGCATGCTCATGAAGTCAAAAGGAAGCATTTCCAGCTGCATCCATGGAATATCAAGTGCTTTCTTCTTCCACTTGGGATTCTCCATATGTTACCACCTTGAACAAGGGCAGTTTGAAGTCATTATAATTTTCTATTAATGGGCTTTACCTATCAGTCTCTTTTCTGGGAGTACTCCTGTGATGGATTTAACCTGGGGGCTGCAAAATAGTAGGGTGGGAAAAAATTGAGTAATTCTCTTAGCTTGTTCATCAGAAAGTTTGGTTTTTTTTTTTTTTTTTTTTTTTTTCTCTGAATAGTCTGTTATACTTTAGCAACAAAATCTCGGTTATCTTCAAGAAGAGTGCGATTTGTTTTCCACATTTTAGACCAGATAGAATGAAAGCTTCTATGGATCAAACATGTATTTAAAACATAGAGGATATTTATTTTCTAAAACCAGTATCAGAAACAACAAACTTTGTAAGTCTCACAGTTTTTCATGTTATGTGTTCACTTTCCAGGAAAAAATGAATACACTGTGTTTCACTAGAAGTTCCCTGTTAGCAATCAAATCAAGATACCTATCAACTGTCAAAGGATTCACCTTCCATATAAAAAAATGCAAAAATAAAACCACCACCCCTTTTTAAGGTGTATTGTTGTTAGCACTCATAGATTAAAAGGAATTTTAGAAACAAAGTTATCTTTGGATACTTTTCTAAAGGCCTGAAATAACAGCACAAAAACAATGAAGTGCTCTTGTTTCCTTTGGCATTTCTGTTTAAGTCCTGTGGTCATCGGCCTGCACAACAGAAGACCAAAGAATTGCTCAGTTGTGTATTTGATCCCCTAATTACTGTTTAATTTGTCTTCCATTCCCACAAAGCAGTGTTAAAAATGAAAATGAAGTAGCAATTTGGGGGCCAAATGCCCAATTGTGCAATTCTTGACAGTGCAGCTACTTATTAGTGGTAAATTAAGCATGACATCCAAGCAAATGAACCCTTCTTTAGATCATCTGGAGAAGGCCTTCTGGTCATCAACCATTTGGAAATCAATGCAAGTCTTGCCTTTGATTTTAGAGATACAGGCTTAGACTTTGCTTCACAAAAGGAAAACTGGAATGATTGTGAAGAGATGTGTTTCCTACTTAATTCAGTACCTGAACTGACATACATAAGTCTAAAACTAAGGATTTAAATGAAATAAAATCAAATTTCTTGGGATCTTTGTACCTACCACTAAAATTAAAGGAGGGCTCAGGAAACAAGAAAATTTGGTTCCTAGTAATAAAAGTGTCAACCTTCAACTTTATATTGTCCATTTTCAAGATCTAAGCTTGGCAATAAGATTTGCTTTCCCAAGATTAGAGCAAAATCAAATTTAGCTTCAGATGATGGAAAAAATTAGGTGCTCCTGGTAACCCCAACACTGTGCAGGTGAGAAATAGGATTAACTATTAACTATAGGATTAACTATCTTTCTAAGAATCTATTTAAAATAAGTGCATATTGTTTTATTATAACATGACATATAAGCTGAAGATGCATCTATTAAACGGAAGCAGTAAAAGATTTAAAGAAAGTTCTCTTTCTGCAATATGATCCTTCTGAGTCTGTCTGTGCCCCGAAGACAGACTAAAGGACCATGATCTTCTGCACCAACACAGAAAATAGATTTGGTCTCCACTGGAAAGTCTCAAAAGGCTATTAAGATCAGATTTCCAGAGCACAGGAAAGAAAAGGAAAAAGCAGCTATTTTGGCCCAAATCCTTCTGACTCAAAGCAGGCAAAATGGAGGAAGCAAGTCTCCAAGTGCAGTTTTCCTTGCTCTACAGAGATGCTGAGGATTCATTTCCTCTCACCTTAGCTGGTCACCCACTGGGCATCTCAATCTAATGATTTTATATGCTCAAGTGGGTTGGCTGGTAGAGGCATCAGCCTCTGAGCATCATAGGGGTGCCCTGGACCATATACTTTCCACCAGTGACTACCCAGGTGGTCTTCTGGAGAGGTCTTCTTCCCGAGGTCACAGACTCTGCTTTGATGCTACAGGGAGCTGGGCTTGCCTCCCACAAAGGGAAGGTGTGTGCAGAGAATGCAGAGACACTCCCTTCAGACCTCCCAGAGGGTGATGCCCAAGCTGCAGCAGCCCTGAGCTCTGTTCAGCAGGGTCAGGCTGCTCTCTCTTCCAGGATGTGGTGTCTGTTCCAGGGCAGCTGCTCTGAGGGCAATGCAGGTATGCCCTGAGTCCAGCAAGTCTCTGTGGGATCGTTCTTTGCCTTACACAGCATGTCAAAGCTCATGGAAAGCAATTTCTCTTTCAGTGCCTCCTTTTCAACTGGGAAACATTTGAAGGGAAGCACTTGCCCCTTGAGTGCTCAAGTGTGTACTTTGTATTGCCAGGAAAGGGCACTCCAATAGCTCTTCTGGGAAAGCACACCATATTTCACATCACCCCATGCACTTTCAAGGGGTTTTGCAGAAATGGCTTGTTCTGGGACATCTATGCAATATAATTAGGAAGAAAAATAAAGAAGCTTTCTTCTCTTTCAGGCTGAGATAACTGACAGTGAGAAAAATAAAACTCTTTTGCCTTTTCCTTGCCTGAAGTGCTCCAACCTCTGAGAGGTCATCTTTGAGACAGAAGTGTTTTAATTTCCTAACTGTGTGGATTTTGTGCAATTAATTTCTGAGAAAAAAAACCAGCAGTAGTCTCTAGCAGCAGCCATGCTCCTCTGTGGGACCATAAGGTCTGATATCTGCAGGAAAAGTGGTGGCCACAGCTAGTACCATGGTAGTTATCCAGCTTCAGGACTAGGGGTGGGGGTGATGTACTAAGGCCAGAAATGTCTGTGTTCTCCAGGTTATATCTCATGCAAACTGTATGTTATGGGAAATGAAGATAAGTATTTATATGGACAAAATTGGCTTTTACTTTTAATTGTAGTATTGCTCATTTGGGCAGTGTTGAAAGAAATGAGGTCTTTTCATGGTTTTTTGCTTTGTTTTTTTTCCACCAGTGTGAGCTGTAGAATGAAAACCAGGGATGATTTGAACCACCGTAAACAAAACCCATTACAGGTAATGACATTTAATACTCTCTATTACTTTTTTTCTCTGGTTATGTGTTTATAAACACACAGAGATCCATGGGAAAAATGTTCTGAGCACTTTGGCTGTTGTCAGGATGTCTTCTGTATTTGTGCAGATCACACACAAAGGACATATTAGGTCTGTGCTGGCCAAAATCCTGCACAAGGCTGCCCCAGCCACAAGCAGAAACAACAATACCAAGGTGCCATGAGGGGGCAAAACACCAAGTCTTGTGTGATCATTTTTTTATATTTATGGCTAACACTCTGTCTCCCTTCAGACGTTTTTTCTTGTGTGCAGAGGCCTCTTGCCCTTGAACTTCGGAAAACCTGGAAATGTTTTCTTTGACAAAACTTTATATTTTTACTTTTTTCTGAACTCTCCCTAACTTTTCTGTGCTGTCTTTGCAACATGGCATTTGTAATACACTGCTGTATTCCAATTATAATCCCAGCAGTGCTACATAAAGAAAAAAATTTGCTTGCCTTATATGCACATGACCATCTTCCTGGTTCATCTTATCACTGGCCTGAATGCAAAATCTCAAATCTATTGTGACATTTCTTCAGCTCAAATAAAAATGTGATTACTTTTCATAAGGAGTTTTAAACCTGCAGTATTGAAACTTCAGGGTTTTCTGAAAGGGAGATTGTGACCCAATATGTTCCAGCATGGATCAGACTGACAGCTCCCACCAATCTGCATCACCCAGCTATCTGTCCTCACTGCACACACAGCTAGCACAGCCTGGGGGGAATCCCAGCTGGGAAAGCAAAAGGCAGCAGAGGAAAATGTTCCTCAGGCAGTCTGGAGGGTGGGGTGGACAGGAGAGCACATGTGAGGGGTTCAGGACAGATTTCAGAAATAATCTTTTCCATCATGCAGTCTGGCATATACCCCTTAAAATGAAGGTATAGACACAGACAGTACATCTAAGGAGGAAAGGGAGGAGGGACTATGTAACTTTTGAGCTGGTCTCACAGTGTCTGGCTTGCTCTGTTCCAGGGAGAGAGACAGGTGGGCTAAGACAAACAAGGAAGTCACCTATGCAGATGCCTGTCATGGCCTCGAGTGACATTTCTCCTCTCATCTGCAGTGTATATGTAGTCAACTAGCCTAACTTTAAACTGCTAAATGGAAGTCACAATGACTTCATCCCACCAGTTTAAAGCAGGAATATCTATGTTCTAATCAACTGAAGAGCATGGAAACACAGGACTTCCATTACAACTAGTATAAAGGCAAAGAATCTCACTAAAGCCAGGAATGGTATTACAAAAAGCAGATCCAGGACAATGTGTGTTGGTATTACTGAGCCCCTTGCTATAGATATCAGCAAGAGTAACCCCTGCAAACAAAAGTCAGACAAGTCAAATGTAGTGTTTACACATTGCTCTCACAGGGCTTGGCTCTAATCTCATTAGTATAAATCAGTAGCAAGGTTATTTATGTCATTACAGTTATATCAAGAAAATCAAGGTGCTCAGATTTCACCTCCTCTTACTAATATTCTGCCAGGATTATTGATAATACTGGTGTACAAGCAAGGAAACTATGAAAAATATTCATTTCAAGCTCCACTGCAAGCAGAGTAAAATAATCAATATACACTTACAAACAAGAAAGAAAAGAACTTTGCTTTGGAACAAAACTAGACTTACAAGTAAAATGTAGTGGGAATAATTGGAAGAAAATAGTAAGTATACAATTAAAATAACCTGTTTAAAGGAACATTCTCCAGATAAAATCCATACCTAATTTGCTTCTACTTTTTTTTGTTGTTGCTGTTTGGCTTCTTCCTTTTTCATTTAGCTTTCTTTTCCTTTTATATTTTCTTACTTTTTCCCTCCATTAAGTGCAATTTTTGTCAATTTAGTTCTGTCTGAAGTCAGTTTCATTTCCATGTTCTTTGGATTGCTCACTGGGTTTTACTCAGATATCTTTTTAGATGAATAACAACCTGAATTGAATGATTAAGCATTTTGTGCTTTTCCATCCTTTCAGTTTGCACAAAGATATATTTTGCTTTTTTCTTTCTCTTGGTATCACCAAAATTCGTTTAAATTTCAATCAAAAAGGAAAGTTCGAAAACAATATCAAAACTAACTCTTTTGGAAAAAAAAACAGACATATTACATAGTCTCCAGTTTGGTTTTATTTGTTTAATACTGTTTTCAAATATTTCTTTAGAACATACCCTTATATAATCTAAAATAGCATAAGTTGTTGGTTCCTCTTAGATAGACAATAAAATGCAGATTAATTTTGTGATTGGATGCTCAGCTGGTGTTATTCTTTACTTACCACAGAAAAGCAGATGTTTCATATCCTCTGGGTAACTGTAGACCATAAAAAGTCATAGAAATTTTTCTCCTTAACTTTGAAAAAAACTGCAGACTAACTAAATAATGGTTCCATGGTGTTTCCATTCTAAATACAGGCTCATTCACCAAGAACACTGAAATATGACAACCTTATGTGAATTTGAAGCACATAATTAGAGCAACCTCAACAGCAGAATCTTATTCCTTAATGTTTTCTTTACCCCTATGAGTTGTAAATATTTGTTTCTGTACAATTCAAACATATTAGTCACTAATGAGAATGCAACATTGACTGTCAGCAGGAGAAAATGCTTTACTGGGAATGTCCCAAAGATTAAATAAAATTCAGACAGCTGCATAGCTATTTGTTTTTTGTTTTTTGCTTTTTGTTTTTTTTTTTGTTTGGTTGTTTTTGTTTTTGTTGTTGTTGTTGTTTGTTTTGTTTTGGGGTTTTTTTGTGGTTTTGTTTGTTTGTTTGTTTGTTTGTTTGTTTGTTTGTTTGTTTGTTTGTTTGTTTGTTTGTTTGTTTGTTTGTTTGTTTGTTTGTTTGTTTGTTTGTTTGTTTGTTTGTTTGTTTGTTTGTTTTATCAGAGATATATGGAAAGATTCCTTTGCATAACCTTGGCTGTGAACTTGTTAGGAAAAGTGTAGGTTGATCTGTGTCCATGTTTATGGACATACCAAGCAGTAATGTTTAAACAAGGGGTAATGGCTTCAAATTGAAAGAAGGTAGGCCTATGTTAAATACTAGGAAGAAATTCTTTACTCTGGGTGAGGTGAGGCTCTGGAAGAGCTTGCCCAGAGAAGCTGGGTTGCCCAGAGGTTCTGGCTGCCTTATCCTCAGAAGGGTTCAAGATCAGGTTGGATGGGGCTTTGAGCAACCTGGCCTAGCAGAAGGTATCCCTTCCCATGGCAAAGGCATTGGAGGTAGGTGTTAAAGGTCTCTTCCAACACAAACCTTTCCATGATTCTATGATTTAATCATATATCACCATTTACTTGAACCACCAATGGCAGCGAAGCCAGGTGACTCTCCTTACTTATCACAGAAACATTTGTCTTGTAGAAAGAACAAATCATTGTGGACAGCTATGGCAGACCACTCAATATGCAGCAGTTTCACAGCCCATAAGCCCAGGTTTTGCTTTTGATTTCTCTCCTGAATTAACACTCCTCATTCCTACAGCAGGAGACATTGACAGCCAGAGGAAAAAAGCAGGGTGCCTTTGGGCTGCACAACAGGCAGGGCAGCAGCAAGGGGAAGCCCCTTTCCCATACAGAAACAGCTGAATGGGCGGGTGGCCAGATTCAGCAGGGAACTGAGACAGCAGGTGGGAAGAGGAGATAGGAAAGGAAATTAATGGGGAGAACAATCTTGTTTCACGTGCTGCACCATAGCCTCTCTGCACGGTCTGGCACCATCCCGCTCAGCCCCCAGGCATCTCTTGCACTGTCTGCCACTGATAGAGGCTCCCAGTCCTGTGAGCTCTTGGACAGCCCTGAATAAATCCACAGGGCTGCACCCTGTCTGTTCCTCAGTTGTTGCACTGCTGGGAGTTTTCCTGACACAGACACCAATTGTTTCATCATCATGTCCAGGAGGAGAGATGAACAGAGACAGATAACTTGGGCAGGGAGGACAAAATGCTGTGTTAGAAATTAAGGAAGTGGAAGCTTTTGTTCATCAATTTTTGCTCATTATCTGAATGAAAAATGGATTTGAATATCATTAGTCATGAAGAGCTTAAACTACCCCACCAAAGCAAAGTCCATTTAAATGTCCTTACACCAATTAGATATTGATATGAGCAGTGCTTTCCTCCTCTCTTAGCCAGAGATCTCAAAGCACTCAACAAAGGTGGTTCTGCATTGTTTCCCATGAGCTGCAGGTATTGCTTTGCTTTGATTCTTGGGGTTCTCCCAAGTGTCTGCAAGGCCACATACTCAAAACCCAGGTTCAGAGCTGCATTCCTTTTTCTTCTTTTTGGAAGAAACAAACACCAGGATGACAGCTCTGACTCCAAAATCTTTCAACTTCAAGCTAAAGCCTGGTGACTGGCAGCATGCCACTCCCTGTGCAGGCTCTCTATCAATTACCAGAGGGGCTCTGTGCAAAGACAGCAGTTTTCTCCTCCACAAGTGCAAAAATCAGAGCCAATTTGAGCTGAGGCTGATGGTGAAACAGAAATCAGAGTGGAAGTGAAGGAAAACTAAAGTCACTGCAATAAGGCTGTGTAGATGAGATGAGCATGGAAACCAAGTCCTGGGCAGATGTTTCAAGCCAGTGGAGTGGTTAAGAGACATGCCTTAATCCATACAACCCTAGTAAGGTCAAAAGCAGCCACCAGAACTTTTATTCTTTTCCATTAGCACCCTCAACACTGGGTATCACTGAGTAACTACTAGAGCATTAGCAGTGTGGTGAAGCAGTGCATTTTTTTCATTTGTGCTAATACGTTTACTCTCTTACAACTTGCCAGGGTTTGTAACTAACAGAATCAGATACAAATCAGCAAGTATTGTATTTCATAACCTGTTTTTCTAGAACCTTACAATAATGCCAAACAGATTCTTAAGCCACGGCACATCTCTCTTTTCTTCTTTGATTTCTTTTATTTCCTTTAGCAAAGCCCCTTTTGAAACACTGAAAAATTCCACACAAGGCAATGAAGATTCAATATACATTGCTAAAAGAGAATTATTTCCCTATAAATTGATTTCAAAAAAAGATCTTGGCATTTTGACCAAAACCACATATCTTAAATTATCTTGTATCCCTCCAAACACACAGCCTTAAGCCCTTTTTTGTCCATACTAGAAAGACAGTCATACTTTGGCACAATTTAAAAGGTTTTGAGAATGATGATGATTTAAAACAAAGTATTCCCCAAGCAGGCTGTGGACTTGAGCAGAAACAGCCGCAGAGTCCTGCGGGGACTTCATAGCATACAATTGATTTAGCAGGGAAGTGTGTAGATTGAACAGTGATGGATGCTGTAGAAAACTGTGTGATATAGAAGATAGATGGTCATTTGAAAAAGATCAAGGAAAAACACACTGAAAACCAGGAGAGCCTCCAGCTTTGTTCAAATTATGATCTGTATCAGGCCCAGTAGGGTCTCAGAGACAAAGTGCATGGATAAAGCCATGCTCTGCAGTGTCCTTTCTCTTCAGAAGGGCTGCCCCAGTGCAAAAAGCTGTTGCTGCATTGGATGTCATTAGACATCAACACAGCTGTATGAAAACTCCTCTTACACAATGTAGGGACATGCACATGGGGTGTTCAGCCACTAAATTACTGATATTGCTGGTACCAGACAGAGGCAAAATAAGCATCCCCTGGCTTCTCCTGGACAGGGGTTCAGCCTCTAGATGTGCTCCCCTATCCCTTTCCTGCCTATGTTGGGGCAGGTGCTGCATGCAAAGTGCTGCATGGCTGGTCACCATGGGGCCAAGTGTCTTACCCTGAAAAGGATGACCAGCACGGGAGAGGAAGAAGCAAAGTGTGCCCTGCACTGCTTGTCACCTGGAGCTCATTAAATACATCTCTTATTGTTTCTCTGGTTTTGCAGGAGAATTGTTTGTTTGTGCTGACTAAAGATGAAGCCTATCCATCAGTCTCACTCTTAGAAAGCACTTCAGGCCCTTTTATGTTCTGCAAGCAGAAGACAGAGTGATGAAAATATGTCTGCAAATATTCCCTGTCCTCTCAAGAAAACATATCCCAAGAAAAAAATGTTGCAAAAAAATCAACCATGTTATTTTGATAAATTCCTATATGAAGCTATGTGAAGCTACATAAAATCTCATCCAATTGTAAACAGCAGAGAATGCAGTTTTTGCAAAGACACTTACAGAAAATATGTACATTTGTGCTTGTAAATGTAAGTTAAATTTCAAGGGCTTGTTTTGAGACTACTTCCAGTTCTTAATTTTGCAAATGCTGTTAATACCTTCAATGGCTCATTAGCATATCCTGTATGCTCTTTAAATTATACAGAAACTGCTATCAAAAATGTGCTCAGGGAGATTCCAGAGAACTCCAACACACACAAAAAAAAGCTTAATATCTGGATTTTAACATTAGTCAGAGCTGACATAGATCAAAGATGTACTCTGGAACAGCATGATTATAAGCCTGCACAAGTGAAAAATAGGAACCAAATGAAAGGGCAGGACACTGAGCATCTGCATATCTGTAGACTAAACACACTCATATAGGAGAACGCTTTGGGAGACACTAATGATCTGTACACAGCAGTAGTGTATGAGAAGAGCTGGCACTGGAATCGTAAAATTATAGCAATAAAATTACCAGTTTTATTCCTCAAAGTTTCTACTGCTTTCCATCTCGTTCTTCATTACAGCAAAATTCTGTATTTATTATAACACTTAAATGAAGCCTCAAACATAGAAAAACAAAAGACTTTGTCCATGAAAAATTCTTACAAGTGTAAAATTTGTAATATGAAACTTTGAAATTCAATACATTTCTGTAAAACCTTTAGAAAACATTGTGTGTACAAATAGGCTACTTTTAGAATATCTAAGAAAAATAGAGCTGATTTTGAAGGGTTTGAAAACATTTTCCTGCCGTTTCTCTTTGCATTTTCAAAATGCAGGAGGGGTTAATTTTCAAACCACAGGAGGGGTAGAAAATAATGTCAAAGTAAAAGAATTCATGAAAGAAAGTGAACTAGGTTTTGCAACAGATTCATAAAGTAAGCTTTTCAGTCTTGGAACAATGCATCTTCAGGAGTTTAATTCAATGACCATGTTACTTGGCTCATTTGCTGATTGCCAATTTCACTGATTATTTCTTGATCTGAATAACCCCCCTTAAAAAAAAAAAAAAAAAAAAAAAGGTAGCAGACTCATTTATCTGCCCTGAAACTACTAAACAATTGACTGATTTCAATCCCCTGCTTTGAATTTTCAAATACAGAAAAGCCTCTAAATGCCAATATATTCATTTCCACACTCATATGTTAGAATATGCCAGAAAAGTTCGCTAACATTTTTCATTCCAGGAAGTGCAGAGTTTCACAGGTTGTGAACAAAGATCATTTTTTCAGCTCATGAAATAGTTTTATGTGAGGAAATACAGGAGCAATTCACTTCTATTTCAGAATTAAGAAGTGGGAATCTTAATTAGACATAGGGATAATATCAGCTAGTTCCACAGAACAGAATAAAATGCATAAAGGGTATAAACTCTCATGCTTCAAGACATTAGTCAAGCAGTAATGGATGGCTTAGCACAGAAATACCCCTGGGGAGCAGGCAATTTTTTCATTTCCCCCTTCATTTATCGCCTTTGAAAGCTAACTCATCTGAACAGGTGTAAATGAGTCCAGTGGGTCTAATGAGACATAGGAAAAAGAGGATGGGAGTTACAGTCAAGATCACTAGTTTGGAAATGAAGCTTTGTGAGAAGAAATAGCTGAATAATGCATTAGCTTGCCTGATAGTCACCCCTGCTACTCTTACCCCTGCTCCTCGCCCCACATTTCGTCACTGATTACCGAGGTGAAGCAATTAGGCATGTCGACTCTCAACTACCCATAACCTATTGCTGGCTCCCCAGCAGGGATGAGCCCATTATGAATGCGGCAGCTCTCCCATTTGTATGGACCAGTACGTTTTTAGGATCAATTTAGCTCACCGTTATAATGTGCAAAGGAGATGTTATGTGTCTTCTTACTAAACCAAACAATATCCTTCAGTGAATTTTTTTGTCTTCATCCCAGCATGTGTTCTTTCCCTGGAGGAAACGTGATGTGTTCTATGAGTTTGGACATCAGCTATGGCTTGTCTTCAGTGATGGTTGTTTCTATGCAGAGATGACTCGTTCTACAAAATCCTAATGACAAGGCACAGATTGTAACCTCAGTAAAACCAAAAGAACTGAGCCCTACAATCCCCATCAGCAATTGATTTTGGCTACTAATTTGTGGCAAAAACTACCAGAATCCAGTCTCTCCTAGTGTTTTACAGGAAGATAGCTGTAAATCCTGCAGAAAACCCCTCTCTGAGCTGAAGACAAAGCTTATGTGCATGAACCGAGCTGCCAATAAATTCAGTGCAAGTTGTCCATAAGCCAGATTCTCAGCTGGTGTGGACTGGCACAGCTCCACGCATGTCAATTACCAGCAATATGATGTCTGTCTCTGCTGCTGGTGGGCCATGTGCTAATTTGCAGGAGGAGAGGACGCATCATGCTGGGTGGCTCTTGCTGGGCTGCAGCAGGGCACAGTGAATTGGCTGTTTGCACGGTTTGATGGTCACCCCGTCTCACCCAGGGCTGCAGGGACTGGGGCTCTGACCCAGACTTGGTTCCCAGCTCTGCAGGAAGGGATCAAAACCTCTCCTTGGAGGCAATTATTGATCCCTTAAACTGGATGATGTGATGAGTAGCTGCCAGCCTCTCTCGTGCCCGTTGCAGTGTCATATTTGGAGTCAGGAAAAGCAGGCTGTGGGTAGCCCTGTGGCCTGTCTGGTGCACAGACACTGCAAGCAGCAATATAAACATTCTGTGAGCTCTCAACAATTATTTACCAGTTAATGCACACAGCAGGTAGTGAAGGATAACAGGCTACTAGGCTCAGCAGGAGCACACTTACTGCCCATGACAGAGGCACCCTGTGAGTGTCTGTTGTCCAGGCAGCCGTGAGTCAGATGGGGAAGTGTCAGCTTCCTTGTTGGAAATGACTGAACTTCGACCTTCCTGAATTGCTATCATTTCTCAGAGTTTTGTGCCATCACATGTCAGTAGTTCTCTCCTGAGGACTTAATTCTCCTTCTGCCTGTGTTTTGAATTCTCCTATTTTGCATGGCTTTGGCTTATGTTCCTTTAGAGCTTGACAGCTGCTCTTTTCATTCGAGCTAAGCTGAAATCAGAGAGCTTGGTTTCAAAATCCAAGCCATGGGTCACAGGCAGCTAAAACTCTGGGCTGCATGCTCCATTGCCATCTCCAGCAGTGCAGTCCCACTCCTCCCTTCACACCTTTACTAGCCCTCCAGCAGCTGAGCAGCAAACCTGGGACAGGATCCGACACAAACACAAGTAATTATTTTTTTTCTTCCACAGGGATGTAACTTGCAGCCAGGTCATATTCCTTGTTTCACAATGGTTAGCAGCAGCATTAAGGAGAGAAACAGAACAGCTAACGAAGGAAAGGGGGGAGGATAGTAATTTTGTAGCTTTAATCAGAAAGGGGCTCTGACTCTACCAATTATGAAACTACAATCTGAGAACAAGCCACTCAAAAAGCCTAGCAGCAATTTAAGGAAATATCTAAGGAGATGTGAACCTGCCTTCCCTAGGCAAAGTAAGGAAACAAACTCCAGTGTTCCAGTCCTGAAAAAGATCCCTTGGTGTTAAAGGACTGATTAAAAGGGACACATTTCACTTTCTTCTTATATTTTGTGAAAAGACTTGAAACAAGATCCTCTACAGCCATTGGTATCATTTTCCTAAAAATTTCCAAACTTAGAATGACATTCTTCATTTACAGATCAAATTAAATGTTTTCAGTGTTTTATTGTGGGTTTTTTTATTTAGAAAAATTAAAAAAATAGAAAAAGTTGCGTGTTGGAAAAAACCTTCCTCTTTCATTTAGCATCCAAATCAAGAAAACAATTATTCATGGAGTCCTATCATGCTGTGCTGCTCTAATAAGTATTTTATAGAAACCATTTCCAACAGTTCATGCTGTTCTCTGTTTTCTCAGTGATGTGTCCCAAAGTATAGTCTTAAGGATTTACTTGACCTCTAGTGTCCCTGAGATTTTCAGAAAGAATCTGCTGGAGATGCTTACTGAAACAGAAGGTGGAAAAGAAAACAGAGTGAAGACAGTTTCTACAAGTTTTTATTTCAGAGAATGAGCTCAGGACCACCTCTCTGTAAAGAACAGTAGGACAGGCTGATTTTCCATATCTGTGTCTGCTCCTGGGGGTACAGGAGGAAAAAAGAGCTTTCTGATCCTTCTTTCATCTGTACTGATGCTCTGAAGAAAGACTACATACAGACTTCATTGGCATTTAACAGAACTAGTTTTTAAAACTTTTGCTTTTAGTTCTTCTAAAACTTTTCACCAGAAGGAAAAATTACAGTATCCAGACTGGTTCTTGAGAAAAGATTGAACTGACAGAGAAATTAAATTTATTTATTTGTACCTGTTGTCATTGATATGTCTGTGGTTTTTAGATTGTAGTTAAAAATTCGGTTTGACTGATGCACAAGGGAATTTTTTCAAAATTTTTCTACAT
The DNA here is from genome assembly GCA_013400215.1 of Cisticola juncidis. NCBI lineage: Eukaryota > Metazoa > Chordata > Aves > Passeriformes > Cisticolidae > Cisticola > Cisticola juncidis. The sequence continues at coordinate 2,638,975 of VXBR01003723.1, read as the reverse complement.
TTTAGAACCCAAAGAAGCACTTTGAAACAACCAGTGTCCAACAGCAGATGTGGACACATGATCTAACAAGGCTGAGATATGACAGGTGAACAAATTACCACTATGCAGCTGAGCTCCCACATCTGGACAGTTCTGCCTCCTGACTTATTCCAATAATGAAACAGAATATATTAGAGGAAGCAAAATGTGTTTCCCCAATGGTGGGGAAAAGCATGAAGAGTCAATTATTACCACCCAGCTGCTGGGCACTGATTTCTTATGCCACAATGATTCGATCATTCTTGATTGTAGGCCAAAAAGGAGCATACAATCAGTGCTGTGTGGTACCAGAGGATGGGGGGTAACTTTCTGACTTTACTCGGCTTGATTACACTTCATTGTGGGTAACCTTAGAGTCATTCTGAGGAGCAATACAGTAATTTGTGCTCACATTGCCCAAAAGGGCTTGTGTGGGCTTTTCAAAAGCAGTTTGGAGTATTAGAAACTTAAATTCTATTGGAAACAGGGAATTATTTACATGTGATGCAGTACTCATCCTAATGTATACCTGCCAAATTGCATTCATCTTGTAACTTCTCACATCAACATGTTTCAAGATGCATGACAAGATGTTTTGCAACCTTAAGGTGTTTCTGTTTGTGAATTATTTTACACTGAAAGAATTTGCAGTGAGTGTTTGCTCAATCTGGTTATTTTTGTGTGCAGCAACTTGCTAAGCTTTGTATTTCTGCACCCTTTTGGACAAAAAAAAAATCAGTATAATTGACAATAACAATATAAAATTGTTTTCACTGTATATGATTTTAATTTCTTACTTAGCTTTCTACCATTTTTTGAGACAAAATCTTTCATTGAAGTAGGAAACACAAATAGGATTATGTAGTAGCCATTTCCACTGGAAGATCAATGCTTTACTTCTTTCTCTTTGTTGTAAGATGATTTTTGACTCCCTAGCAATATTTTATACAGTTATACAGAGGTTTGGGGTAGTATTTTGGCCTTTTCTATAAATTAGACTTCACCTGATTAAGTATCTTTAGTGTAGACTTCATCAGCTAGGGAGATTCCTAGCTTCACCTTACAATTATTTGGAAAGAAATAGGCATTGAAACAGAATGGATTATTTCGCCCTCAGCTGATCATCTAAGATGAGACTCCTAAAAGAAGGCATCCAGTTTGTGCTTCCAAGTGCCTAAATCTTTAAACTGACTAAGGGAGGCTGATGATGACAGAGATTTGTTCAGAGCAGGCATCCAAAACTGAAACAAAGTGATCCTGTGCTCTTGCAGCTTTTTCCCAGGGTCTTGTTGTTGAAAGGAAGTGGGAACTGTACACAATTTGTCTCTGCTGCCAGATCTCTACCACTGCAAGCTTCATTCCACCTGCCTTTAGCAAACAAACATTGCTGATCATCATGATGATAAGGAATTAAACATATGTGCAGTGCCACCATCCCAACCTCCACAGCTATAAAAAATATCCTGTCTGTGAGTATCAGTTGTAAGCATTCAGCTGAAATGAATTACCCACTAGAATGTTGAATAAAGGTTATCTAATACTTAATTTTGGAGGTGGGGGAGGGATTTCTAGCTTCAATCACATAATAATATTGAACGAGCTGCATTTCAATCTTGTTGACCAATAAAACATTGATTACACAGCTGATGCCACAGTAGAAAAAATACATCTCTCCGAGAAAGCTTGTGAGTATTTCACACAACAAAGGAAGTGTACTGTGCATAGGAAACATGCAAAGTGTTACACAAAACCAACACAGCGTGGAGGGTATTATTTCCTAATATTTGTTTTTATGGTACTTCTAAGAGGTCTGTAAGTCATCTGTTTAGCCCAAAGAAATACCTCCTGATTGCTACAAAGCCAGCAAAAATATGCAGCTCAGAATTCATAGGCTTTCACTAACACTCCTGAAAATTTTGGAGGCCAGCTAAATCTCAGCCCTGGGGGAGCTTGTGGCAGGCTTCACAGATCCAAATTCTGGTTTCTTCTGCACATGTGTTCATTTGACCCTGGTTTATTAACCCTTGCTGAGTCATATTTCCTAGAGCTTCTGACATACTCATGCACTACCGCTTCAGAAATTTGTCTCTGAGACAAAGTAATTCTGCATGTTCTTTACAGCTCTCTTATTTAGTTCCATTTTGGAAAAACTGACAAATATTTTTTTCCTTTTTTGGAATAGGAAGATTTTTAAAAAGTTGAGTAGACACAGTCACTGAGAGCTATGCTCCTAAATGCTCCTCTGATAATCCTCTATGCCCCAGCTGGCCATGCCCAAGGAAATACAGTTTTTGTTTTTTTTTTTTTCCAAGGAGCTGCATTTGAAAAACATACAAAGATACTTTTCTATGAAGTCTTTAGCTGTTTTCACATTGAAATTTAATGAACTTTCTTTTTGGCTAAGGCCTTCAAAACACATCCCACCTTCCTTCCCTTTCTTGGCATTTGAATGCTGTCTAATCAGTCACAAGCACTAAACAAAATGAAAGAACCAGGAGAGGAAATGTGGGATCAAATTATCTAGTTCTTTTCATGCTTTATTCCAGAAATCATCAGTAAGAGATTGTGTGATTGGTTCCAATCTCATTTAATAGCCAGCTAAAAACATTTCTTAAAGAAGCCAGTAACATTCAGTGACTCTGAGCACAAAAGGGCATTCAGGGATTTTGTTTCTCAGTCCAAGGAAAGTGTTCAGAATCCTTTCTGATAAGATCATTCAGCAGCTTTAATTTCTCATTAGAGCAGTTTTCAAGGAGTCCAAAGTCAGATTTCCATTCAGAAGCATCTTGTGAATACAAGTTACTGTGCTGGTAAAGTGTTTGTTAATTAAAAGAACATGTGGTATAGATGTGTGTGTTCCCTTGATCCACTTTAGATAAGTGTGCTTGCCCTCTTCGGAGCACTATGGAATGCGTTTTACCACGTTCTCTCTCAGATGGGGCACCTCATAACTTGTGTGGCTATTGGATGAACAGGTACTGAACAGTCCTCAGGCAGCACAGGCATGTTCCTGACTTGATAATAAAACGTGGAAAGTTCATATACCTTTAAAGAAAGGGAGAAATTCACTTAGAGTAATTAAAATCTGAGGCAGCAATGGGTCTCAACTTACATGTACAATGGCATGTACAAACACCAAGCACTGCTTACTGCTCTTATGCAAACTTTGTTGCTACCATTATATTGTGGACTGAGAAGAAACAAGCTACAGTTTCCCCACTCCAGCTCTGAGGCTCTACTTCAGGAGAAAAGGGGTAGGGAAGGACTACAATCTTGACTTTTATCTCCCTCACCCTGGGCAAGATGAGCAGATGTTTCTGGTATGACTTCAGACTTAGAAGAGAGAATAGAAAACAAGGGCTTTCCAAATAAATGCTCCTGAATATTAACTTGCTCCCTTTGCTATAGGTTCACAGTGATTCCCCATTTCTTCCCTTAAGAGAAAATAGTAAAAAGAAAAATAAAAGAGAATTTTAAAGCCACTACCTTGCAGCTCCATCACACCCTTGTTCAGCCATAGCCAAGGTAAGAAACTGCCCTTGCTACACCACCTTGGGAGCCTAGAGCTGACAGGTTTCCCCAGAAAGGCTCTGCTTTCAGTGCCAGCCCACAAGCAAAAGGCACTCAGTAAAGTGTGAGACGACAAATAGCAGGGCCCACACCAAACACTAGAAACTCATAACTGTGTTTGAAAAGGAGGAGGAGACAAGGGAGTGAGAGGTCTGATAGTTACTTGTGGAAAATTACTTTATGGGAAATCTCACTCGTAACACACCAACATAAATTCTTATGCTTTTCTGCTACATGCAGCTTTTGTGCCAAGCTCCCCATTTTCATGATTTATTCCTGAACAAGTGCTTCCTCTTGGGTATCACATGGACTGAAGCAAGGTCCTTCACAGACATGGTAGATGTTTAGATCAATGGGTAGCTGAGAACCCTGAAGTATTCAGATGGATTTAATTTCCTAAAAATTACCTTCCTGGAAAGTTAAGTTTCTCAGCAGAGTAGAAACCACAGGATTACCCCTTATACTTGACTCCCCTAAGAGGTGTAAGCACAAGTTTGACACAAAACACTGCACTTACAGTAATAAATCCAAATATGTCCAGGAATGTTCTCACATCCTGAAACAAAGTAATCTTTGATAATAAACCAGTAGACTGTTCCCCAATATACACATGGACTTTTCACCCCATCTCTTTTACTGAAATCCAAATACATCCTAGATGTTTAACTGCCCAGGAACCATTCTCAAAAGATAGCTGGCTTCACCCTGTCTTGATGGCTTGAGCACCTACCTACTGCAAATGGGAACAGATCCAGAACAATATACTCCACACTCAGCAGTTTTCACCACCTGGTGAGACAAACACAGATCAAATAGGTTAAGGTGCTAAATTAATATCTAGCAGACAAAAGTATCTTAATTCTCCCAGTCCTGCAGTATCCCAGTACTGCTAAGGTTGAGAGCAATAACAGGGTTCTACTATCTCTGAAAATTAATTTAGTTCTATTTGTGTGGAGTATGAGAAGTCTGATGGTGGGTTTGGACATTTTGAGCAAACTCTGTGTGACAATCGTTAATATTGGCTGTATTATTCCCATCATCTCTTTAGAAAATAAAAATACCCATTTGCCAACAAAAGACAAGGCTGACATATTTGCACTAGCAGAACTTGAATGTAGCTGAAAATTCAGTCTTGTGTGGCATAGGAAGTACATTATTTGAATCTTAACTGCAAAAGTCTCAGCCAGTGGGATAATAAATTCTGAAAGAAAATAGAGCAAGGCCTTTGCAATCTCTACTTTGCATCTGTTTCTTGAAATAAAAAGCAGGTTGTGGCTATTCTTTGACATACCCAGTCACATATAAAATGTGAAAAGGATTTTTGGGTTCCAGTCCATGGCTGTTAATAATTCTTTTGACAATCCTCTGTTTATGCCTCATTTCCAGGTTGAATGCAGTTTTACAGGAGCTGCACATGGAATAGCGGAATGGACTCAGTCTTTAAAATAACCAGTGATTAACCAAAATGAAACCCCTGCACATTTTTAATTTTTTCTCACACTTCTTTCTAATTATTTAGTGCAAACTATATAGTGACTTGCCAGCATGATTGGGTTACAGTGTGCTTGTCAGTTATAAGTCCAATATGGCTTACAGAATTGAAAATATTTTTAAAATTTTGTTTTAATTTTAGATCTCTCCCTTTAAAAGGTAAGTTATATGTTTGTTGCCAAGAAATTAAATCCTCCTTTGTCCATGAATATCTTCCAGAATCATCCTTATTAATCACTGTTGTCACAGCAAAGTGACTGGAGGTAAAACAAAAAGTCAGTAGTGATTAAAATAAATGATGAGAGAAATGGAGCAATTGCATGGACACAGTACTTTTAATCTATAATGAGGACTGATGCTTATACCGGAAACAAAGCTATCCTGGTGGTCTTCAACTCCTCTTCGATCGATATCCCAGCTGCACCTGAAAGAGAAGCTTGGCTCTGTCTCTCTCTTCACAGGGGGAGATGGCTGTCTACTACTGAGGCTGTCAGCTGGCTCTGAGTGCGTCATTCCACTGGTTTTCATGGAGTTACGCTGCTTCAGGCTGGCTTAAGACCTCAACATGCATAGCTGGGGTGTCAAAGGGCAGGGGAAAGGTATGTGAAACACCTGTCTGGATACAGCAGGACACTCACCCCTTCTGACCCGCTGGCTGTGCTGTGTTTGGTGAACCCCGGGATGTGGTTTGCCCTCTTGGCAGCCTGTTGGCTCACACTGAGCTGCTGCTGACCTGCACTCCCAGACTGCTCCCTACAGAGCTGCTCTCCAGGCACTCCTCTCCCAGTTCATGCTTATACCCAGCAATATGTGCTTGGTCTGGCTTTTTTTTCTCCCCCTGTTTCAATACTGTTCTTCAGCCCAAAGAGGTATCACAGGGCAGGTGCTTCACAAATGCTGAACTCTACTTTGCTGAAGCACAACTCCAGTGAGTTCCTCCCCAGTTTTAGGACTGCCTGAATCAACTGAAACCACCCTTATGTCAGATTTTATCACTTGTAAAACAGGGATAGTGTTACCTGCCACCTTTGTTCTGCACAGTGGAGCCTCCATAGGCAGAGTGTTACATAAATGTTCCACATTTACCATTTCAAATAGTAAATCAAGGGCAGAACAAGTACAGCAAGCCAGAGCAGGTCTTAAATCTGCAGCCATAAGCAGAGTTGTGTGTGCAAAATGTTTCAAAAATAATTTGAAAATGTGGGAATAATTCTCTGTAGTGAAGGAATAAGAATGATTGCAGAAGCATAGGGGTGAGATGGGAATTGTGGGAATTACCACTCACACAAAATTAACTGCAACAGGGTTTTGCAAGCACACAGGACATGAATATGAAAGATTAGTCAAAAGGACTGGAAAAGTGGTCCAGCAGAGCTGCAGCAAAAGCCAGAGTCTTGGTGGCTACTGTTAAAAGTTGAGCTCTTTATGGTTCTACTTCATATGGACTGAATTTAACAGTACTGACAGGATTCTGCTTATGTTGGAAGAATTCTTTTCCCCACAAAAAAAAAAAAAAA
>VXBR01003723.1:2495470-2632358 GCA_013400215.1 Cisticola juncidis | reverse complement strand
AAAAAAAAAAAAAAAGTACCACAGCAGCTAAATCCATAGGAAAATTTCTATTAAATAACGAATTAGGTGATTGTATATGATTTCAGACAGCCATCACACAAGTGATCTATGGGACTACAGTAGTTCTTGGAAGTCAGGATATGATAGCCTAAGTTTGTCCTGAATCTGAAGGGGTACAACTCCACTTCCAGATGCAGGTCAGGTAAATGCTCTTCATTTCAAAACATACAGAGGAATATTGGTACATGTTAAGCAGGATAGACTGTACTTCCATAAAACATATATTGGAGTACATAAGAAAATATGATGTGGCCCATCTTCCTGGCTTTGGGTATGCCTTGAGTGAAAGGGGAGATCTGTCTTGGACACAGCGGAACCAGTACAAGTATATTCTGTATTCGAAAAAGATATGCAAAAGATATTTGACTCCTGGGTACTGCTCACTACAGCTCTATCAAGAACTCTCTGATTACAGGTTAAGGACATCTCTTAATGAAAAAACAATTTCTCCCCACAAAAGAAGGTTTGCAGGAAAAGTTGTTTTTCTTTAGACAAGCTTCATAGGATTTCCCTGTGGTGTAAGAGGAGAGGCCCCAAATACTTAGGCAACTAATGTGAAAAGTGATAAAATAAGTTACATATTAAACTTAATCAAGACATGTTATGTTACCCTTCCTTAAAGGGACAGTTGTGGTTGTAATCCCTCTAACAAATATCTCCTCTGTGCTTTCGTAATGGCAAAGGAGGAGGCTGCATGCTGAGGCCACGAACAGTGACACGGGACGATTTTGTGCAGGAGCAGAACATAGCACCACCAAAAGCTCCTCATGGGCTCATGCCTGACAGAAATTCCAGTGGTGGTCAGCACTGCTGCAGGCACTCCTGGAAGTTGCTGAGGCTCAGAAACTTCCAGTTTTCCAGTAAAGTACAAGGAAATCCAGGCTGTGCATATTTGTTGAAAGACATGTTCAGCATTGTGAAGTGACTCTCAGAGTCTGAAATGTGAGAACTTGGTGCCTGGAATTGGTATTTGAAGGTCAAGAGCTTGAAGATAGTTTCCCTCTTTACATATATTATCTGCAAGACAATAGCCTTACACAAGAATCATGTTGTTTCTTATGCAGACATCAATTACAGCTCAGATAGGGAAGAAAAAAAGAATTGTAAAATCATAATTCATGGAATCATAGTGAGATTTTAGTTCACAGAGCACTTAAAGATCACCCAATTCCAACCTGCCTACTATGGACAGGGATACCACCCACTACTCACCCACGAACAGCTTCACTTGTAGTCCAAACTTGGACTGTTGGAGTCCAAAATATGCTCAGGATGTATACATAGGGAGGAGTTTTCTGTTCTTGTAAAAATACTCAGTCATCAGGACATATAACACTTCAGACCCAGAAATATTTGCATCTATTAACAGTATTTTCTGTGACTCCTAGATCTTAGACCTCTGAAAACCAGAAAATAACAGAGATAAACCATATATATACATTATTTATCCAAACAACTTTAATTCTGCTGACCCTGACTGAAACTATAGAAAGGAAGAAGCACCTGCCAGTAGTACTTGCACCCAGTTTATTAGCTATAAGTGTCCCAAAGGGCTGAAGATAAAATGGAGCAATCAGGAGAGCTGTGATTGTGATGTAAAGTGCTTCAGGCATCCTCTGTGTGTGTGGAGAAAGGAAGAGCTGCAAATGTACCTCAGCAGGAGCTGTGGTGCCTCATTTCAACAGTGTGCTGAATAGATTGTGCCAGGAGCTTAGCATAATTTCTCTTTTTGTCTTGGGGATTATAATCCACTAAATGTGAGATGAGTGAAATCAGTGGATTTTTATTCTTGGAAAATGAAAGAGGAGAGTTAGATAGCATTGTATATGAAAGGTGAGGGGATTATCAAGTGAAAGTGAAGAACCCTAAATATTAGCAGATGTGTGGCTTTTTCAGAGCATGGAAAGTATGTTACATCAGGCATTTCCCACTCTATTCATTTCCAAACAGGGAGCATGCATGTGTGGGAAAGGCCCAGCACACCATGTAGAAATGGCAGAATTATGGATGTGCTGCTCACCTGCACTTGCTTTTAGAGATTCAAGCTGATTGAACTCAACATTGCAGAAGCATGTGGGGCATTGTGGAAAGCCTTGTGTCTAATTAACAAGTTCTGCCATTCTATTTCCAAGGGATTGGTTTGCTTCCTCTGGTAGCTTGGTTTTTAGCTTATCTTCCTGCTTTTGATGGAGGAAGGTTGGAAGAGCAGCAGAAAATTGGGATCTGTTTCAGCAAGAAAAACTGCTTTGCAGACAAAACAATGATCACTCACAAAACAGTTTTACATGGAGATACTACTGTGTTTAGATAGAAATAAGGGACACAACTTTCTTCTGGAACATTCCTTTGCCTGCTGTGTACATTGTAAGCGTGGTGTGAAGGATATGAATTACGCTTGGAAGGGTTTCCAAAGGGTTCATTAGATGCCTGAAATAATCCCAAATGTAGTCTGTGTCCTCGCATGTTCACACTTCTATTCCAAGGTGGGAACAATGAGTGGTGATTACAGGTGTGAAAATGGTGTATCTAAATACAGTTCTCTCAGCACAATGAGAACACCCATCAGAAATACAGATGGAGAACTGCTTTCTCACTATCACTGCTACACTGCAGCACTGGCACCTGAGAGTCTGTGATGTGCATCAGGGACACCTGTTCTCAGCTACTCTATCCAAGCAGTCTCTTTTAAGTATATTTCAAGAACTTTTTCTGCTTTTAAGTATATTTCAAGAACCTTTTCTGCCCCTTATTCCTTTTCCAGAGAGACAAGACAAAACGTACAAAAGAACAGAAGTCCTAGGATTCATAGGCATTCACAAAAGACAGAAAAGGGGAATGCAAAAGCCTCTGTTAGATTGACAGTTGCAGGCAATTCTCACATTTCCAAAACCAGAGCACACTAGAGCATGCAGTAAGGTAACCTCATGTATCCCTTCATAGTAACTGTTAGACCCCATGAGAAAGTGAAGTCCCCACATCCACCTATGCCCTCTCATGTTACTGTGGGCATGGTCCCTTAGCCTAGGACCAGTAAACTCTTTCTTCTATACTTTTAGATGCTTTCTCCATGAGTTCCTGCTTCTCTCTTGAAAGCATTTCTCTTTGTAGCTTGCTTTATTTTGCAAGTACATCCTTAATTTCCTGCCGAGTTCAGATGAGTTTATTCCCCACTCTTACTATCCCCTACTAGAATATTCAAGGGTGACAGATACACAGAGGATGACAATATGAATAGCTTATAGCAATAGGATGATTTAATTTTTCTTTTAGTTCAACACAATGGAAATGCATTAAGAAAAGAGAAACAAGCCATCCACTGTGTTTTCAAAAACGAGTGAGCTCATTTTCAGACATTGTACATAGAAGAGCAATTAGTCGTTTTTCATGGTAAAGTGAATATTCAGTTCTTAAAAATATAGTCCAGTGTCATCAACAAATGAATCTGCAGAAATACAGAGGCTACCAATTCAGTTCTTCACTTTAAAACTTTGATTTAAAGTGTGATTTAAAGGCCGTTAATGTCAGCAGAAGACTTTCCACTGACTTCTAAAGGGTTTTTCATCAGACCATTACAGATGTAACATTTCTGGGTCTGTGGAAGAAATAGAAGTCAGACATGAAAATTAAATCACTTAACTGTGGATTGTGGACAGAAGGAAAACATATTCAGCATATTAAGATGAAACATGCCTTTTCCTCTCCTCTAATGCTTGGAGAAACAAGAAGTGCAACACAGCAACATTATAATAAATCACCTGTTCTAAGCACTTGTGTATGCTTAAGTGGCAGACATTAAGATATTTTCAGACAGATGACTCCATCCTGTCTTTGGCACCTTTTTGCTACAGTTGTCTTCTGCTTAATTCTAGTCACATCTCTCCTTCTTTGATAGAGCTCTTGTTGTAAAGTCACCTTGTGGTTCTCACACAGCCTGATCCATTTTTTTACTTTACAGCTAGCCTGATTTGCCTTCCATGGCATTACATGAGAACTCCACCAGAAATATGTGCTTAGTAGCAGTGGATAAACCGTGGGGTATTTGCAAGGTAGTCTTTGCAAGTATGACAAACAACAGGCCAAGAATAACTGCTGGAGGATTAAATGTAATGGCCACCCAGCCAGAGTTTTTCAATGTGTTATCAGCTCAGCTTGCTGATAGGAGACAGTATTATGAGGAGCGAAAGCTAGTACCTCTGCCTCTGATTTTTCTTCGCACTGAAAGCCTGCAGATGAAAAATACCATACCCTAGCCATCAGGTTTTCCTCTGTTCTGAGAGAGATACCACAGCTCCCCTGGAGCTAATGGAGTTCTCAAAACCACTGTAGTTTGCCACTAGTACAGTTATCATTTCCCACTTGACCGTAGTTGCTGGGAAGCTTTCACACCTCTTGTGTGGTCTGCTAGCCAACATAATGCCAGCTAATGTTCTTTCATGTAAATTGCTAAAATAACCAAATTAACAGCTTTTGCTTATCTGTAATTTTAAAGAGAGAGAAAAAAAGCCATTCATAGGGATAAGGAGCGAGAAGAAGACCTGACCCAGAAGAAATTTCCCCTTCTTCTTCCACCCTGCTATAATTCTCTGAAAAGTTTGTCTAAGAGAAGTTGAAAGTTTCAAATGATGCTGTGACTCCTGAATCTCTACCTTTCATGAAAACAAAAGAAATACTAAAATTTTGCTGAAAAGATCAGAATAGAAAGAAATATTTCATCATTGCAATCACACTGGAAAGTTGTGGGAGACAGATGGCATCTACATAATTGAAAATTTCTACACATGAGTATTCAGTTCATGAGTATTGAATACCTCTCTCCATTCTCTACAAGAAAAACTTCATCCTGTTCAGTGTACAGAAGACTATGAGGAGACATATGAACCTTCAAAAATGTAAAAGAAAATGATAAATTGTTTTTCCTGTTTTCTGGGAGTAGACACAAAAATTATAGGATTATGTCAATACAATACAGAATCATTCTAAACTCACAGAACTTCACAAATATTATTCATGCAAACAGATTGCCTAGAGAGTGATGAACTTTCTGACTGAGGAAAGAGAAGATGAAGATTATTATAAGTAAAGAAGGATAACAACTGAGGCAGACGACTGATGTCCCTTTGAATTCTGCTGTTTCATGATTCACCAACCACCATTATTCATCAGTTGTGAGCTACCCTAGGTTCAAATATTTTGGAATACCTATTACCTTCTTAAGACTTACTAAGATACGAGACATTACCATGAGATAAAACATCTTTACTCCCACCAGTGGCACTCAATTAGCTCCCTGCCATACTTAATCAGAAGGGGCTCCTGGTGATGAGCCTGGTCCTGAATAAATGACCAAACAAAGCATTTATGGTCATAGCAGACTGTCCCTTCACCAGAAGGCTTTAACACAGGAAGGACCATCAAGCTTAAAGAGATGTATTGACATGGAAAAACACAGTTATTGTCCTATCTGTGATGGAGGTCAGGCTAAAGTAATATTTCCTGTGGTTTCCAGTGAGTAATGCTTGCATCAACACTTGATGGCTTGGGGATGAGCAGAAATGGAAACTCCTGAAGGGCAGGAAGCCATATCTATCTGTTACAGACTCCAACAATAGTGTAGATGGCCTTTTTGCAGTTCATTTCCCTCGTCTTGACCAATAAATAAGTAAGCTTGAGCAATTAAACCATGAGGGGGAAAACTTGCTGACTAATGAACTGGATTTTTTCTCATTTCTGACCTTGCTGGGCCATTCCACCAGTTTAGAGGATCATTAATCAACAAATCTCTTTCATTTTATCTTTGCCTGCAAAGTGAAAAGGTTCACACTTTGTATTAGTGTCATGCACATACAGTTTATAAAGTCATATTCAATGAATAAATATACACTTTAATAAGTAGTTTACCAGTTGTTGTTGACCTTGGTCAACAGACTGCCTCTATACCATGGCTTCTTAGTTCTCACTACCACTCCTCTTTTTGTATTCTGCTCTGTTACTTTTACGCAGTATTTACTATTAACAATACATTTAACGTTCTAAAATATTCCTTCATATATAATATGACTGCTAAGACTGAAAATATTTTACTTTGAGACTCCTTCTGTTATCAGGAGATGAATACTTTATTTTTTCCTCAGTCTTCTTTCTGAAGAGGAACAATAGAAACCGATGTAGCCACTAGCAAACATATATTAGTCTCTTGGCTTTATTTCTGAAACTTCTCTATTAGAGCCCACTTAATTAGATGCATAAATCCTGTAAATGATGTCAATGTTCATAATTAAATGAGACAATTGTGAAATCAGCTGCAGCACAAAATGTAGATAAATGTGGGAAGGAACAATAAAGGATTGCTTTATTATAAATCTGCATGACTAACACTACCATAGTGATGTAGCAGAGAACCTATAACATCTGCTTCATACATATGAAAATTCAATTAAATTATCAGCCGTGAATTACTGTAGCACAAATACCAACAATAAAAACTTTGACCTAATTATTTTAAAATTTTTCAGAAGGAAAAGGTCACATTTCAGTACAATGAAGTTGGTAGATTAATTTTTGTGATACTTAAAAAGCTTAATCCCCTAGTCTTTTAAAAATATATCTTTCACCAATGGAAAGAATACAAAAAGAATAAAGAGACAGATTTAAACTCTACTGCTGTTCAAAATAAAGTCAAATAACATAAAAAATTAAAAAAACACTTAACAGTAAATTGTTGTAGCAATCGAAGCTCTGTTAATTAGGATATTTTATACCAAATAAAAACCCATATCTGAACTCAAGGTGCATATTATTGTTTCTTTAAAAGAAATACCTATTTTTATGAAATAAGCTGGATGGTACTGTCACTCCAACACTTTGGTGAAAGTGGAGTTTAGGGGGAAAAAATGGCCAGGGAAGAAGGATTTCAAATTATTTCCCTCTCAATTATGTTCCCGCTCAAAGCACCAACAGCAACCTTGACTTTGCCTGCAAGATGCATAAATGCACTTTTATTAGCATATTTACACATGTGAATACACAGAGATAAATATGTACACATATATATATGCATACATATACAAAATTATATCATTCTCCTTTTTCTCTGTTTTGGCCAAGTTTATACTACACTGACTTCTAGTCAGTCTGCCATCCTTTGAGAATATACACCAGACAGACACTCTCCCATCAAATCAGAAGTAAATTTTAATATGTAGTCCCAAATAAATCTTGGTGACAGATGGGCTGTTCTTTACAGGAATAATAATTAGGAGTTAGGTCCTCCAGCTGGATTTGGCAGCCCTCTTGCAAAAGCAATCCTCAAAGTCTTTGGGCAGATGCTCAAGTCCACCACCACAAAGTCCCAGCTGAAGGACTGGCTCCTTCAGTGCACTTGGAGTGCTCTGCAGTTCAGTGTTTCAGAAAGACCCTGCTGCTGATGTCACATCCACTTCTGTGAGAAACACGAGAGCTGAGCCCAGGGCACAGCCAGTGTTCCACATCCACCTTCTCGACCTTGGCAGTACCAGACAGAGGCATCCTCTGCTGTTTTTACCGGCTCCCAAGGCCCCCGTCAGCCCTTCACAGAGAACAATACCAATGGGGCATATCCAAAGCATTTATTTAGCAATATTGAAAGGCAAACAGATAGCTGGGGGGTCATATTAAAAGGATTTATGCCTGAAGATCATCAAGTAATGCAACTAAGCAGAGACCTTCCTTCAGCACTAAATGAACAGTTCAGCATGGCCTTGATCCTTGCATGGGCACACAGAAGAGCATAAAAATGTTCTTCTCCTCCTCCTATTCCAAACAACAGTAAAAAGCTTAGGGACAAGAGTTATCATAGGCCTAATAGACAGCAGGCAGTGCACTTCCTTGGACTTTGAAATTGTTGCAGAGCTTAACACAAGCCTGGCTAGAGCATCACTGCTGAACCATTGCTCTTTAGCTTTGGAGAAAGCAGGTCACTGCCCTGATTTTTCCACAAGGTTTTCTGAAAAGAGATAAGCTCACCCAAACTCACAAATGCCGCAGGATTTCTATTTACCCAGACTTACACACTCAGACCTCTAAAGAAAAAGCCCTTTAGATACAGAGGATTCAGCCTTGAGGCAATCTTTGGGTCTGAAGGCAATGGAGCTTTAAGAAGGGTGATGCAAATCTCTGGAACAAACCTGGTTAAAGAAATACACAGATAACTCCAAAGCTTGTGTTCAGCAAGGAGAGCTGAGCAGAAGAGCATTTGGGATGGATGGAAGGTGATGGCACTCATTCATAACTCAAAGCTAGCCGGCCACAAGCCAGCTCTGGCCCAGGTGCTCTCTAATTAACTGTGAGTGCACGGCTTCCATATCAGAACTGGATGGGGTCCAGATGGCTCAAGGCACAGGTGGGAAGACTCAGACCTGACAGATGTGCCCTCAAGCCTGATCAATCTTGCATCAATTTGGAGTCCAGCATTTGCTCCTACAAAGTTCCCTCTGGGACTCAAGGCTGGTAAACTCACAGGTTTCATGGCCTGTTTAGAGCCAGTTGTATTGGATGCAAAAAACACTAGCTCAGGAGAGGAGCCTGGTGTTGCAAAAACAGCAGGAGCCATATTCCCCATACCTTAAAAAGGCATATTTTCCTTTTGAAATGTGATTTTGGGACTTGTCATTGCATATGGTCCACAGCAGCTCTTTTTGTCTCACATGATCTAGAGGACCACATATTTGTGTTGTGATGCTCAATCACTGAGAATACAACTGTGCTGCCTGGGCATTCCTTTACCATAGAAAAACAGATCACCTAATANAAAAAACAAAAAAAAAAACCTTAATCATGCAATTCTGCCCTGGGGCTGAGATGGGAGAGAATGAGCTGTTCCTGACAGACATCACATAAAGCACCACCTGCAGATGGTGGTGACCCTCTGGAGGGTTCAGGACACCTGCATGATGTACCTGTATGAACTAAACTGAGTTTTGCCTTATCCACACACACACATACCTGCTCGTATATGAGGCTCATTTCCTAATGGGTAGGTTTTCCATGGCACAGTGCCAGCACATTAGCAATGTTTGGTTTAATTATCTAAGTTACAGAGGAAAAAAAGATCAAACCTGTATCATAGATTTGCTTCCAATCAGAGGGTAGACAGAGTGCCATATCTACAGAAAGTCTATATTATCAGCTGAGATATAGGTCCTATCCTGATGGATGCCTGATATACTTGCATTATGAACTGAGATCTATAGAGTAAATGGAGTCAATATGGCCAGTAGAGTTTATAGTCACAAGCAAAAGTATTCATTTACTTTGTGCTAAGGTGCTGATGAGTACTGCTCCCCATGCTCAGTCATTGCCATTTAAGCTGTGCTGAAGGCATTGGAAGTTAGGGGTGACAAACCCACATCCTCCACAACAAGTTGCCGTGGCCCGTGCACATCTGTTTTTTCAGCTGCACTGATATTTTATGCATGTATACCAGCAGCTGATTTTTTCAGCAGAAATCAGCAGGGTTTTTTTCAACAGCAGATTTAATACCACAGAATCATGGAATGGTTTGAGTTGGAAGACGGACACTAAAGACAATATAGTTCCAATCCCTCTGACATGGACAGGGACACCTGCTAGAAAATATTGCTCAAAGCCCCATCCAACATGACCACAAACACTTCCAGGAATGGGGCACTCACAGACTCTGCACAACTTGTGCCAGTGCCTCACCACCCTCACAGTAAAGAATTTCTTCCTAATACTTAATATAAATTTATTCTTTTACCATTGAAACCCATTCCCCCTTGTTCCATCTCAACAGGCCCTTGTGAAAAGTGCCTTTCCAGCTTTCTCACAGCCCCCTTTAGGTACTAGAAAGTATTATAAGGTCTTCCTGGAGCTTTATCTTCTCCCAGCTAAATACCTTAACCTTTCCAAGTCCCAGGGTGAGACCAACCAAGTCTGTTTTCACAGCAGAAGTGCTCCAGCTCTCTCATCATATTTGTGGCTTCCTCTGATTCACTCCAACAAGCCCATGTCCTTCTTATTTTGGGGACCACAGAGCTGGATGCAGTATTTCAGTCAGGGTCTCATGAGAACTCTCACAGGAGCAGAGGAGAGGGGCAGAATCCCCCCCCTGACCCTGCTGCCCACACTGCCCATCCTGCTTTGGATGCATCCCAGGACATGGCTGGTTTGCTGGGTTGCCAGTGCACATTGTGGATCATGTTGAGTTCCTCATCAACCAGCAACCAGTCTTTGACTTCAGGTTAGTCTTGATGAATTCTGTGCCAGCCTGTATTTGTACTTGGGATTGTCCCAACCCAGGTGCAGGGCCTTGCACTTCACCTTGGTGAATTTCATAAGATTTGCATAGCCTCTCCAGCCTATCCAGGTTTCTCTGGATGGCATCCCTTCCCTCCAGCATGTTGACTGCACCACACATGTCAGATTAGAAAAATTCCTTTCTGAAGAAAATAAGTGAACCTGGGATCCCTATTGATTTTTAACAGCCTTTGCTTGTTTGCCTTTTCTTTTACCTGAAATTACACGTGATGGTAATTGTTAACACATGTAGCAATACACTCCTGTCACTCTCCCATCACTCCATCTCACAGCCCTGCTGAGACTTGTTTTCACTTTTTTCATTTTTAATTCACTGAAACCAGGAAATCCCTAAACCCTCCACCATGACTAGAGGCAACTGCCCCAGATCTGACTGACATACTGGTGAGATTCCTCTGACTGAGGGCAAACCTCCACCTGCAGCATCTACAGCTGAACCTGTCATCTTCCTCCAGGCAGGGAATAGAAAATGCAATTCAGTGAATTCTTATCGTATTTTTCCCCTCCAGTTTTGAATGCTTCAGTGTGGCATTTAAATAGGTGTTAGAAAAAGATTTCAATTAAATTAAAAAAAATGAAAAGGCAAAACTAGATTCCCCCTTGTGTTCAATGCTTTTTACTTTACCAGTAGGTTAACAAGACCAGACAGGAGGACTAAGATATTTTTTGTTCCAGGTAGACTTTAGATTCACCTCTATTATAATCAAAAGTTATGGTTTTTATTAGTGTTTTCCCTTTCCCAATAAATATTCAAGTAACCCTGACACTAAAGTAGTAGATGTGTTGAGATTCATAGCTAGTCAGAGTCCTTTGTGTTTTCCTTTTGCTAAGATCTGGCTTCTCAATTTGATTACACTGCTGTAAATCACGACCTGGTCAATCATGCCACACAGGAGCAGGGCAGTCAAGAAAAATGTAGGAACATCCACTGGAGTTATCTGAGCCTCTGGTCTCAAAGCTATAAGGTCTCATGTGCCCTGAACATCCTGCATTTCTCTGAGTGTTGCAAATATTTTTATGCTCTCAGTGTTTGACTTTTATGGGTGCATTTTTTGGCTACTGAATAATCCTAGATTATTACAGAAGAGTGTAAAGCAGCACGGCAAATTAAGAATTAGCATCCAGTCATGAAGCAGAAGTTGAAATATACATAAAACCCAAGATACTGTTTTGTCACTGTATTCTAAGGATATATCTCAGGATTAATTTGACATTTTCAGCTTGTTCTTTTAAAATATTCATTCTTTGGCAACAGAGTTGATTTAGGAAAGAGACATTTAATTAATTAGGAGTCCAAAGCTATCTCTCTCTGGCTCAGTGATATCTTCTGCAGCCAGGCCTTACCTGTCCTATCATTTATTGTCCATCTGGCAGCAGTCTCAAGGAAAGCACCCCAGTTCTTGGAAGGTCTTTGAACAGCAAAAGACATGGTGGCAGCATAGCTGGATAGCCTCCTCAACCCACATCCTATGGCTATCCAGAAACAACATCATTTTCACGCTGTAGTTTCAGCTTTTCTTTCTCCCTGAAACTTCAGATAGCCTTTTTTTTACAAAATATTTAAAATATCTACAAGGTCAAGAGTAGTAATTAAGTTCAAGCCAAGGAATATAACAACTTACTGGGCTTGGGAGCCACTGCAGCTATCAATCTCTCTAAAAGCACTTCATATCACACTCTCCAGGACTCTTCTCCAGCTGCTTTTTCATTTAAGAATCTGATTCTCTTGGAAAAAATTACTTGCTGGCCAGTGAATTGATAATGTGTTGAACTATGCTGAAGAGTAACTTCTCTGCATCTTTAGAAATACCCCTATGCATTTCTATATTGACATTCAAAAGATCTCATCTAAGCAAAGAAAATGAGCCTTACCTTTAGAGATTGTGATCCCAAAACAAAACAAGAGACAAGTGGATCCTGTCAGGAAAGCAAGCCACAAGCTTGTATTTATTTTCATTCAGTTCCATTTCAACCAGCAAACTGAACAATGAAATAGTTAAATCGTCTGGATTAAACATTTATCTTAGAGTGTTTGCCTTTTTACACATAAATTAAATTTTCTTCTTTAATCTCTGCTTTTCTTCTAATTATCTCTCTCCACACACACTGTTGGCTCACAACTAGCATATCTCTTAAAGCAAGATGATTAAGAAGTGTCTGTTGTTGTTGGGCTTTCTTTTTTTTTCTTGAATTTCTTTCTCCTGGAGATGATAATACTATTTGTTTGCTACACTAAAGTGGTTATAACAATATATAAAAGGCAAGAAACGACCAGCAATTTAGGTGCCTTCTACCAGAACAGGACACAGCTTACATTTTTGACATCACATTTTTACAGATTCTTTAAAATAAAAACTCCTGTAGTAGTTCTACCTTGGCACATATGATTAGCTTTTCAGCCTAAATGCTGATTTTTGGTGTGTATGTGTGGGTAATGCTTTAGAACTAAGTGCTAGGACTTTATTACAAAGAGGCCCAAGTTTGTTTCCTGTGCATTTTACAAATGTGGCTAGAAGAACAGTTAAGAAATGAGAAAATTCAGGCCAGTTATGTAAGTAAGATGCTTCTTGAAGCTACGTGGCTAACCAAAAGGAACCACAAAGGTGGAGCCTAAAATTTCTTCATGTCAGTTGCATAAAAGGTAAACACAAATCTTTGCTCCTCTAACAAAAGACTGTCTCCAGCCCTAGACTGAACTTTGAAAAGCCTTCCTGAAGCGCTTCCTTTTATATATGGAAGCACATGTGCAGGTGTAAATATTTTTCATAGCAATATATGGAAATAGTACAAAGCATTTGTCTTACTGCCTTGTATTAGGAAGGATTAGATCTACCCAGATGTTGCAGCTTACTGTTGAGTATGGATTAAGCACTCCCTTTGCTGTTGGTGTTAAGTTTTATGTGATCATGTCCTTTAGGAAGGAGACAGCCTTTAAATCCTCAGGTGGACAAGGCTGTAGGTTGATAGACAGACAGCTACATCCACCCATGCATGCCCTCAAAGGCATATAGACTTTTCTGCAAGATTGTGTACCTCTAAAATATGTGATTAGGGACATTGTCCAAATGTCACTTAAATGCTAATAAACTTGGGGCATCAACCACCTCCCTAAAAGCCAGTTCCAAAATATAATAATAAAATTGTGTTAAATCATGATAATAAGATTTAAATTTTGATCAGCCCTGCATTGGTCTGGTTTAGGTCCCTTCCAACTGAAATATTCTATTCTGTTCTGTTCTATTCCCTCCTGTTCCACTGCATTCTACATACTCAGTGAATTTTTCCCTCAGTCTGAATACACAGTAGAAACACCATTATACACTACAGAAAACTAAATGGCATATTAGCTACTGTCTATATCACTGTGAAATTTAATTCTGATGTGTTTTTTTCATTTCAAAAATATGGCTTTCAGTTGCCTTTCCTTCATATACATCCCAAACAAGCGCTTCTCACTCACATTTGTGTTCTGATCTCACAGCTCATCAGAGCATTTTGCCATCATTTGGCTTAAAGGATCTCCAGCCTTGCCAATTAATTGATGAAGAACCATTATGAGACAAATATATCATCTGCATTTTAACTGCGTGAATGGAAGGCTATTGAAGTAATCATTGGCAACATCTAAGCCATTAATAAAATATGGTTTGGGAATAGGAAATTACAAATTTCTGTACCTAGTTCCCAAAATAAATTTGCTCTTGAAGGTAGTTCTAGTACTCATGATGACATAGATGAATGATGCTGATTAAAAAGAAGTGAAGAAAAGATTATCACTTCAGCATAGAAACCACTGGTGTCATTATCAGTGTCATCCATATAAAAAGTGTTAAATTTTTCAGTGGCTTCATTGCCTTGCTGTGAAATTGCAGGTGTCACTGTATACTGGCAGTTGAGCACAAGAAAAAACAAAAATGGAGCTAATATGAGTTAGACTATAAACAAAAGCCCACAAATCAGAAGACACGATAGTCCTGTGGCTTTGAAATGGGCTCTTTGTGGGCTTCCTCTTGTGAATGAAATATTTTCATTGCTTTTGCTGGTGATGAGATGTTCCTTTCAAAAAGAACAGACATCACTTTGAAGGAGCCAATATCTCGTTAATGAGTAAAGATGTAAATTATCAACTGTGCTTAATGATGTTATCACAACCCAAAGGCAT
Organism: Cisticola juncidis; assembly: GCA_013400215.1. Taxonomy (NCBI): domain Eukaryota; kingdom Metazoa; phylum Chordata; class Aves; order Passeriformes; family Cisticolidae; genus Cisticola; species Cisticola juncidis. The sequence goes on along the minus strand of VXBR01003723.1, from coordinate 2,617,822 downwards.
GAATGAGCTTACTAGAGAGGGAATGAGTAGGACACCAGGCTCAGAAGTATTGTGTCTCTTGCTTCACTATGTATTTTCAGGGAGACTGTAGATGTGCCTCTTTCTTTCTGTCTACTTGTCTTTCCTCTTCCACTCTCTCTGTCTTGTCAATTTTAAATTTAAACTTGTTGCAGAAAGGCTGGCTCTCACTATGTGGTTTGTACAGTCCCTCTCACAATTGTGCTGGTGTAATGCAAAATGTGGTATTAAATATTCATACAAAAGCTTCACAGTGTGGCTGCATGAAATCAGAACAATCAGGGAACAGGCACAAGCTGAGCACCTAGGTAAGATGAAGCACAGAGCTTTCTATTACAATTGCTGCTTCATTACAGAGACTGTGCTGACATAAGCTGTGTTTTCATTGTCATGAGCCCAATTTCATAACCATGTATTAGAGTTATGAGTTCTCCTAGCAAGCCATAATGTTTTCACTTTTGGCTGTGCAATCACATACTGTTAGCTTAAGACATTTAAACTTTATAAATGGCTCTGTAATATGTGGTCTTTTCAGCTATAAAATTGTTCCTTAAAAAATAATCTGAGCCATTGGTCAATGCAGTCAATGTCACCTAACAGCAAATAAATTTTGACAATGAATTAGAAGTTAACTACATAACTGTGAGCCATTTCTTTAACTAAGAGTTAGACATGTATTTTCTTTCTGCCCAATGAAAACATCACTAAAATGCTACGCAATGTTCCTATTCCTATCTTTTGCTTTGCTTCAGAAATGATAAAGGATGTGTAATAATGAATTATTTTCAGCAGTTTGCAGGACTTTGCACTGAGAATTTTGGCTGGAATGCCTGGATTGATGCAGCCTGTTTAGGAAAACTAGCCTTAGTCTAACCCAGATAAGGAGAGAGAATACCCACACTTGAATGGTTTTGTAACACAAAAATACACTGAGTAAAATCAAATTCACACTCAATAAAAAGCACTTCTTGGTCCTTTATTGAATGATTGAGCCTGTCTCCAGCTATGCTATCTGTCTGTTTAAGTCATAGGTTGTTCAAGGCAGCTTTTATCTCCTGTTCATCCTGAAGCATGCTTTTCCTGTAAATCATGGCTGGAGAAGCTCATTCTCACTCAATACTTCCTTAATTAAACTCTACATTTAGAAGAGGCAAACAAGGCTCTATGTCCATCAGAATGAATTTATATGCAGTATAGTCTATATAAATATATTTTTATCACTGTGGACATGAATTGAAATCTCAGATATTTGACTTAAGGTTAATATTTTGCCCTTTAAAGCTTTAGAGTGCAGCTCTCCAGTGTGCTCTCCAAAGGCAGACGTGGGGCAGTATTTCAGAAATGACCAAGAATTCTTACACCCGAAAAACAAGCAGGCAGCAGACTTAACCAAATAATTCAGCATTTAGAAATTATCATCATTTTAAGAGATCACAATAAGTTGTTACATCCTTATGATTCTTACCTTCTCCTGGAGCTTGATGGGAAAAGAGATCCAGGCGTGGCACACTGCGTGTAGAGCCTCGTGGGTTCCACTGTGAGATGGTAAACAAAGCACAGCAGGGCCAGCAGCATTATGTTGCCACCAGCATCAGACCAGGAAGGTATAAAAACCACGCAAATCCCCTCTTCCATCTCAGGATTATGCACTGAATTTTAGAGTGCTCAGAAACCTTCACTGTTGATATGAAAATCAAGTGGCACTCAGAAGCATCCTCACAGCTCACCTGAGCTGCCTGGTCTGACCTTTGACCAGAGCTCTATGATATCAAAATCTTTACCAGCTCCTGACGGTAGCAGCTTCATGCCAAAATCCAAATTACATACCAAATATATTTCTCTCCAAGTTGTAAATGCACAGATACATCTTTGTGAGAGAGCTCCTTGCCAGCGATCACATAGAAGAGATCATTCATTGCTTCCACATCCAAAAAAAAAGAGGGAAGAGTTGAGCAGGTTTGTTTTCTTGGGAGACCTTCATAGACAAAATGTCACAGTGCCAGAGAGAAGAGAAAGTAGAATTTGGGTGTGGTTGCAAGCATATTCCAATTTAGCTGCTGGGTTGCATATTGGCACAATACTGTGTAGTATGTCTCGTTTCCCTGCAATCTACAGGAAGAAAATCTGGGCATATGGATTGGCCAGGAAAGCCCTGAACTGGATCCAGAGAAGTCAACAAATCTTGACACAGAGAGAGATCTGAGCTGGCTGATATCCTGATGCCATGGGCTTGGACAAAATACTGGCAGCATACAGAGCTAGGATATTTCTGCATTGATGCCTTTAGGACTTTGAACTGACTGTATTAATAAAATACACCATTTTACAAAAAAATTATTTTGCTAACAGCAATTGTTGTGGCTGCTGACTTTGGATTCAATACCAACATGGACATATTTAATAAGAAAGGTTGTTCTTTTCCCCTGAGAACTTCATGTTCTGACTGAGTTTATTCATGAACCATGGAAACATCATTAACATTCACTCTGAGAAAGAGCAGCTTTTACTGCATCCAGAATTACTGGATGTCTCACTTGATCCCATTTCTGTCTGTCACACTGAGCACTCATTCCCCTGGACCGTTTACTCCCAGTAAACAGAGAGCGTGTTCTGGGAAGTACAACAATGTAACTTGGGAAAACAAACAAGCTTTAGCTGCAAGAAAAATACAACACAAATGTTTTGAGTGATGAAATGGAGACAAGACATTTTCAAGGTGCTTCAGAGGTGTTCCTGCAACACTGCCCCTGACCTATTAGGAGTTCCAGCAGTGTTTAACCATGTGGAGGAGTGTCTGTGGCACAGCTCACCCTTGTAAACCCCAGGGTCTGTTTTTTCACTGGCACTGTGTAACTCTCCCTTTGGATTCAAGTGGGAATTTAACAACCAAAACACTGAAGGAAGGAAAAAAACAAAAAACAGCAAGGAAAAAACAAAAAACAGCAAGGAAAACACAAAAAAGAGCAACAATACCCACACAAACCAACAAACCACAACACCCTAAGGTTTTTAAGCTATTTTTTCCCCAGATTAACCTGTGCTTCAAAGCAGTTCTTGAGGATTGCTGCTACATTTTTATTTTTATATGTCCTGTACAAGAAATATTTCTTTCCATTGCATTAGTACAATAAACGTTCATTGAACACACACCAGGGGCAATTAGACATTATTGCAACTATCACATTTATTAATAGTTACTGCCACCAATCCATTCCGCTACCTGTCACAAGCTTCTTTGACTGAGCTGGCAGCCAAAGAAGAATAGCAAATTTAAGGGAAGATTTCTCCTTCAGAGTCAGAGCCATAAGGATTATTTCCTCTCTTGCTTCCCTCTATTTCCAAGTCTTACAATTTGCATATTTATAACATTCAGCCAAAACCAACTCTCAGAATTTACAGGTTTTTATTTCTTATTCTGTTGAAGTGAATACATTTTTTATTTGGTCCATCTTTGCTCTGAAAACTGTGTTAGTTAACCAACTTTAAGATATTTCCAGCTTTACAGCATTCTTAAATGATCCATGTCTGTAGACAGGCACTGTGACTGAAGAGCAACTACAAGGTATTCAGATATGTCAATATTACTGTTTCTGACTATGGTATTGCACAAGTGTTTCTGGACTGCCTAATTTCATTCTCTCTATCCATAGCAACTATGAAAAAAATACCCAAACCTGACACATTAAAAAAACCCCAAACAAATAGCACTCAGATAAGTCATGATGGGCCAGATGTTAAAAAAAAAAAAAGAAAATTAACAATCTAGAGGTTCTGACTGAAGCAGCAGCATAAGTCTTCACAGGTCTTCACATCTTTTATTTCAATTCACTATGATAGCTTCCAGGCATGGTTTAACCATCACATGAAGGTCACAAAAACTAAATGGGATGGAAAAGAAATAAGAATGATCTATGTAAGGTGTCTGGATAAATTAACTGCAAACTTTTTGAATGAATATCTAAAGTAAGTGTGGTTCTTCTCTCAAATTAATAATGAGTCTTCTCTGAGTTATCATTTTTGATTGGGAAGGGGGGATTTAAAATAAGGAAAAACAACTTGAACCATGCTGAATTATCTATTATTTTGAGGTAAACCAGCTGCAGTACTGAAAGGGATCAGATAGAGACAGAGGAAATCATGAAGACTTCAACTTTGTAAGTACCCTCAAACTTGTGGGCATTAGCCAAACTGCAGCTGAGGAGTACATCAGTTGATGATTGATTCCAGTAAAAGAAGCTTCTCGGTTATATTTCTTGTTTTCCAGTTTTATATTCTGTTCCTACAGAAAATCACTTATGTTTGAAGCATTGTGTTGGCTTCCAGCACAGGAGGCAGAAAACCCAGTGCAATGTGAATGCTACTTACCAGCAGCTCATGCAAGAAAAGCTGGTTACCAAAAGGAAACTTCCTACGGGGTCCCAAATATATTCTTAACCTCAGCACCCCATTTATAACTTCCCTCCTTCCTCCAGAATGGTGTAAGGCTGTGCTATAAAAAATGTGTGTCTTTTTCTTTCTTTTTTTTGATAGCTGGCTGACAACTAGTTTTGCGCACTGCCAGTAGAACGTAGCTCTCCCAAGGAGAGGGTGCTTGCTCACCAGTCAGCTCTTTGTCAAGCATGAAGATCAGTCACCTTAAAAAAAGTATTTGCAACTTGTGATTTTTTCAGTTGCAGCTGGAAAATTTGTTATTTCTGGTGTTTCCATAGCTCCTGAAGGCCAAGGCTTCCACAGTTCCAAGGATTCCTTAGGATAGGCCTGGAATAATTATGTTTTTAGGAGCGCTCTTTCTGAGTTATCAGTCTAAGAGAAGAAACAAAAGCACATATTTTCCCCATGAGGGAAATGGGAACACTGTGTGGAGACATCACTTGTGGAGTAAGAAAGAGAGCTTGACCTTCCCAGACAGAGCTCTGGTTCCCTGCTCCACTGGGCACCATGCACTCTGGCAGCTAAAAACCCTCCAGCATTTTAAGGAAAGGACTGTTGGCATTAGCACAGGAAGGCAGCTGTGGAGCTGAATGAAGAAGGGAGAAAACACAGAGGCCCTTGTCCACGAGCTGGTCTCCCTTCAGTGGGGCAAGAGCTGCTGGTGGGAAGGGGGTCAGGTGGAGGATTTTGGTGCACATGAACAGTGAGAAACCAACATGCCCCAGGAGAGCACCTGGAGGAGATGGGTGTTGGGACTGTCCTTTAGGTATGCTGTCCACTTGCCTGGATCTCAAGCTCCCTGACAGACTGGGTTTTGAGGTATTGCTGCCAGCCCTTTGCATGAAGTTTCTCTCTGTTTTATAACTCTGTTTATCAAGAACTTAATATGTCTTTTGTATCTACAACAACAAAATAAGCTGCTATAAATTTACCCAAAAGATGACACCTCTCAGACATTCCCACTCACGCAAAGAATCTGCTTTTAATTGTAGCTATTGGTGCAGAAAGCATTCTTAAATGCAGCAGATCCACTTTTACACAAAGAAACATTCCATTTGTTTACTCCCACAGGGGAAAATGTGAAGAATATAGAAATGGAACAACTGAAACATGCACATTGTCATTACAGAGAGGCTTCACCACCACTCCAGCAGGACACATGCCATCAGCTGAAGCCCCAATGGGACCAGGTTCAGCCCTCCAGCTACTGCTCCTCCACAGGACCAGGTGAATATCTATTTCCTTACAGAGGTGGCCTGCAGCCACTTAAGCTCCTCTGTCACTTAACACCTCCTTCCCTGGTCAAAGGAGTGACATTAGTGGGTTTATACTCCAGTATTGGATTCATTGCAGATTGACACTCCCAAGAGGTCACCATACTCAAATGGTAGGCCTGAAAGTCACACTGGAGACCTTCAATGAAACTGTATATTTTTAAAATCTTCTTTACACCTTAAAGCTGACTGCTGAAAAATACACCCACAAATCCTCCCCTCTCTCTTCACAGCGTGCCTAGCAACAGGAAACCTATGCATTTTTGCAGCCTAGAAACTCCTGTCAGCTCCACTTTTCCTTTCCAGTGGGGCAGCAAGCCTGGAAGCCATGCGTTGGCAGCAGTGCTGAGGAGCAGAGACACCGTGTCCATCCCCAGGACAGCAGCCAGTGCAGGCTTGGCCATCTGGGGGTCTGCATGAGGCAGCTGCTGGAGCCTGAGTCCCCAGAGCAACTCACATTTGTCATGTCAAAAAACGGCAGGGAAACATCAGAACAGAGATGTGAAGAGTGAGAGATAAGCTGACACCTTCCAACATCAAGACAGGGAAAACAAACCTGTGCACAAATAACTCGCCAAAGTAAACAGATTTACACTGCTTCTTCTGCTTTCAACAAACAAGCTCATGCAGAAGGTCTCACCTACACCTGCCTCAGGACCTTTTCCAAATCTCAGTCCCTGAACAGCATTACTTTTTCACTATTAGATGAGCCAAGTTGACAGTGATTTCTAAGGAGGAATTTTGAATCCTCTGTATATTAAATGTTTGTTTTTCTCTCTCTTTCTTGCTGTCAGTAGATTGCATATTTCGTTCATGGATAAACCACCTTATCACTCATATTACTTTATTTTGGAGCTACTTAGCACACTGATGTTTGCAGTTTCACGTGAAGTTCTGTTTAAGTTTTCCTTTGACAGTTTGGCTTTCTCTGTGGTAAGCAATACGAATATTTACTCTCCCAGCTCATACCTGCAGTGAGCCGTGACACTAATGTATGAATTGTGACAAAGCCAGGAGAGCTCGTCCAGCTGGTGGGAGGCCACCAGTGCCCAAATCCTTTACATGGAATATATGTTAACCTAAATTTCCTGCCATAAGGAGTAATATGATGATATGTGTTTAGAGGGAGCAGTTGATCTCAGTAGGCATAGCTGTTCATTTTCTTCCCCAAAGGCTTTGAATAAAATTTCTTGACCTGCCCAGTTTTGGGAGACCTTAAATAGAAGTTAGCAGGAGACCAGAGTCCAGAGGAACCCTCTTGGTGGGTCAGACACCCGCCAGAGGTAATAGATGAGGCATTTGATGCATGTAATGGTTACATGGTACTTACTTGCATGACCATGTGCAAAACTGAGTCACATTATGACAGAATTATGTAGATGTAAGACACAGAATTTTACAATAACACAAGATCATTCAATGAGAAGAGCAACAAGGTCAATAAACCAGCTCACTATATTCTCACACCCAGTTCCTGTAAAAACATGGATCTCAACCCTTCATTGCCAGCACTACCCTCTGCTTTCCTTTCAGACAGCACTGTGGAGTGTCAGCAGGCAGACTAATATTCTCTGCTCCTTCTCAAGGAAACATACCATTGTCCTGCTAGCTAATAAAGTGTAACCACCTAGAGAAAGCCACAACTGTCAGAGCAAAGGCTGATCAAGCTGCTTACAACACAGTTCTCTAAACCACTGACAAAAATATTCCCCAACACTAAGCATCATGCTCAAAATCCACAGTAGTATCTATCTGAGTATTTTCAAAGCTTCAGGTCCTTTCCCTTTCTCCTATTAAGATGTTTTCATGAAACTGTAGAATCTGCAAACTGATTTCTTTGGTACTGAAGGCAGTAAGTACTGCCAAGATATCCATAGATCAGTTTGTCTCATCCAGCCTCCTTCTCAGCCTGGCATATAACCAGATATTGTATATGAAAAACTCAGCTAAAGAATTCTGAAATGCTAAGTCATATAATTCTACTTCTATTTAATTTCAGAAATTGTGATGAATTGTATAACTACATAGTAGTTGATACTCTAAACTAAATTGGCAACCATCATTGAAAGAAGAATTCAGAGGCTGAAACTTAAACAACTGTTTTCTTTTTTTTAATGTGAAAGATGGCTATTACTGAAAACACTGTCTTAGTGATCAGCTTCTCTGTTATCCCTTAGCTTGTCCATGAATATGAAGTTTAGAATCATAGATTTTTTTTTCTATACCTTTTTCCCTCTTCCTATTTTTAAAGTGTTTACAATAGGATATTACAGGAAAATACATGCATTCTGCGTCTATTTTATTGACAGAACACTACTCTGTTCTCCAAGCATTCTTACTAAAACCATTGGGATCACTCCCCAGGTAACGAGATAGCAGCGAAAGAAAAATATCAAACTCATTAAAATGGAAAGAAAACATGAATATAGGTTTTATGACTTCCTGTTGTTTGAGTTTTATTATTATACTCTTAACATAAAATTTTGAGAAGGTACTTAGGTTTTAAGATAGCTGTGGAGACTATCAAATGAAAAATGTTAAGGAAAGGTAAGAAAGGGAGCTGTTAAAATACAAGAGTATTGAAATCCATATCGATCGACAGGCTACTCAGAGCAGAGAATTCATGGACCATTACATATTTCAATTCAAAATCCAAGATTGAGATGCTTAATTTTTTTTTAATAGGCTCCAAGTAATAGCATATCTTTAATCAAATAAGCTCAGTATTGCACATTATAGCATAATAATATTTGGCTTTAAAAACTTACTTCCAAATAAATTAACAAAATGTAGACACATTAAACAAGTTTAGGAAGAAATCCTTTAGAGAATCTTTTTATTTTCAATTCTGCAACAAAAAACCTTTGGAAATGAACAGATACGCCTCACAAAGAGCTACATCCCATCTTTCACTGTAACAAAACTGACAGAATGATGCAGAATATTGGAGTTTTGAGTTCCTCTCCAACACAATGACAATTAGCATTTCTCATGCAGGATTGGATAGCATTTTATGTAAGATCAGGCAGACTATTGTCTTGGAAAACACTGATTGTCTCTTTATGGGTTGTCTCTTTATGGGCAGGCTGTTTAAATATTTTGGAAAAATCTGAAAATTACAGTTACTACATAGTTACTCTTGGCCATTGAGCCAATGGACTTTTAAAAGCATCTACAAGGTATAATTACTCTTGGCCATGAAGTCAATGCATAAGACTTCCAAAAGTATCTACAAGATGTTGGACTGTAAGTCCTTGTGTCTTTACATCAAGTTTTGCCCTGATGGTAAGTGGCCTTGTTGCCTGTTTAGAAACGCAGCTCCAGAATCCTAAATCCATTACTAATAAATCTACTTCTAGCCTTATCAGGTAGCTACACCAGTCTTCTGCTGTACCTCAAAATGTGCCTTTTCAAATAAAAGGAAGCTTTTGTGTTCATGGAAAATGATCTGAACTTCTGAGGACACTTTGTGTTAGAGGCACCCCAACAAGATTTTCCACTGCATGCATGATATGGGCACACTTCTCCCTAGAAATCTAACAACTGCCCATTTATCAGTCCATCACAACAGACCCTGAGCTTTTCTGCATTCCTCTTTTCCAAAATACCATTACTGGGACTTCAAAAAAAAAGCAAGAATCAACACAGAATCCCAGCGTACAGCCAGTGATGTCATCGAAACACAGAAAGGTTAAAAAAGTAAGTATTTAGGCATCAAGATTTTCCAGAATGTACTGCATAGACTTAGCATTCTTGGATCTGTATGAGCTGAGTTAAGGCAGAAAATTAAATGTCTTCACTACCCTCCACCAGAATTCTTGCAGAGCAGAAATGAACTCTTCAGTCAGCTAAAATGGGTATTTAATCAAGTATGATCTATAAGCAAAATTTACAGTAACACCCTGGCTCCTGGCTATCTTTCTTAACACTAGCTCCAAAGCAATTTTCTTTCATAAGAAAGCTGTGAAAGAAACACACCAAAACAAAAATTGTTCTTTGATTTATAACAACTTGCAAAAAGATAGAACTTTTTTTTTTCAAACTCAAAACCTTCTTTGTTTTTAATATGGATGATACTGAGACTTTCCATGCCTACTAAGAAAGAACAGAAAGAATATTTGCAATTTACAAAAAAGCCCTCAATATCATCTAAATTTAGAGTATCACACTGTTATCTCACTCACATACTTTATTTCTCACCTGTTAAATTATACTTGCTGGGAATACAGCCAAGGAACAACTGCTGCCATTGTCACTCTTTGCAAGGAACAACATTACAGATATTACTTAGAGAACATGGGTGGATTGCAGGCTGTTTTCAAAATTTGGATTGGAAAAATATCGTAGAACATGTTATAGAGCAGACAAATTGGCTAGGAAACTAATCCTCTGCTTTGTTCTTTAGAAATGGCTAAATCTAATAGCTGTGAAGAATTGTTATGAATGTTTGATATCTTGCTCAAGAAAATATCTTTCAAAATATATCTTCCACCACTCCAAACCCCAGAGTGAGTGTTATGAACACTTCTCAGGGAGATAGGGAAAGCAGAAAGGAAAAGCCTAAATGTTTTCTAGTACAGATTAGATTACAGAATTAATTCTCTGAACTTTGTGCAAACAAATAATTTAATTTAAAGCTTTCTAAATATTATATGTCTTGGAGTGGGACAGAAAGCACCTGATTCTGCTTGTGATTCAGCCTCTTTCTGTTGCTGAAATGACACAGACAGGGGCAAGCTGTGCCCAGGCTGGAGGGGCTGTAGGGGCAAGAGGACAGACTGCACTTGGGGTTGCAGACACAGCCCACTGCAGCTGCTCTGTGAGGCATAGATGATCTCACTGTGCTGAAGCAAGAAGCAAATATTTGGGACTGAACTTTCACTGCTTCTGATCTTCACCTTTTATGTGTTTTTTATATTTATCTATTCTTAAGCCAATTATTCTTAAATATTTCCTAACCATCTTTCGCTAATAAACTGTCACAAAATTAAAAGATAAGAAAACATCTTAATTTTGCCATTTTTCAGAGAAGGATCCTCTCCGTAGCTACACCTAGCAAATGTTTGACAATTTTCAGTGTAGAGTACAAGTGGGTTATGTTTAGATTATGTATTTCCAGGACAAATTTTCAGCTCTTGACATGAATTAAGCACCCCACTTTTAGGGCCTGAAGTCTCTGAAATCCAAAGGATGCTCCTGCCTTAATTGGGAGCACCCTTTGGATTTCAGAGTCTTCAGGCCCTAAAAGTGGGGTGCTTAATTTACATTGCATTGAACTGTTTGTGATGAGTGCACATGGGCCATATTACTGCTCATGCAATGGTCATATGTATGCAAATCCTGCCTCTCTAAATTTTCAGTTTGAAAACACAGCTAATCTCACCAGTAACAATGGGTAAATACATCCCATAGTATTTTTCTGAGAAACACATAGTGCAAGAACATAGTATAATAATGCCGGGCATGAAATTCAAGAAAAGGAAGATAAATTTTTCAAAGTGGTAATTTTCAATATATATAATCCCCCCTTGTCTATTAAGATGTAATATTAACCAGCTATAATATTGCATATATAAAAATAAAACTATTAATCCAGCTTTCAGGATTATTTTGGAGTTGTCTTTCAGATTTCCCAAGCTGCTTATGTCAGTCTCTCAGTTGTCCAGAAATGGAAAAGCTCGTAATTTTTAAATGACTGGTGCATTTCCTATAGCTATAAATACAGTCCCACTGTGCATGTCATTGTTTCATTTTTTAATACAGTCCTCAGTAATCACTGGCAAATGGCTGTGCTTCAAGGCAGTTAGCCACTCTAGTAAGATGCTCTGCAAAGATTGTTTGCCAAAGATAAATACTCCAGAAGGCTGGAAACAAGATTCAGACATAACATAGATGCATGGCTGTTGCAAGTACCTTGACTTTGGTGGATTCTCAGATCCAGATTCCAGATGGGAATTTTGCCACTGGCCTGTCTGGGGCCAGTATTTCAACTCCTCGTTCTCTTTTAAGCAGAACCAATGAGGATTTCAGAACAACCCCCTGTGAGAAGGAGATCTAATGTTTAAGGCACAGATTCCCACTTCAAAACCCTCATGAAAGCAATGGCACTGCATTGTCTGCATCACGCTGGAATGGCTATGAAGGCTGAGCATCAGCTCCCAGATTAAAAAGTGCCCTTCCTTCAGCAACCCCAGCTGGGAATGGTTGAGGAGGGACTAAGGTCCCCTGCAGCTCCACAGCATCACAGAGTCATGGAAGTGGGAAGTCCCCTCTGGAGATCAATGAGTTTATTTCCTTGGTCAAAGCACAGTTAGTGAAAGTAGGCTGCTCAGGGCTGTGTTCAGCTGGTTATTTTGGTAATTCAAATGGTCTAAATAACCTCTCTGGGCAACTTGGGCCAGAGTTTGGCCACTCTCACAGTGAAAAAGCTTTTTTCTCATGTTTAAAAAGAATTTCCTATATTTTAGTTGAGGCTCATCACCTCCTGTACACACATGGGACACAGCCAAGAAAAGTCCAACTCTGTCTTTTAATCTCCTTCATCAAATACTTACAGATAAAATTCCTCTGCACTTTTTTTTCTCCAGGCTGAGCAGTCCCAGCTCTTTCAGTCTATCCCTGTGTAGTCCTGATTCAAAAACCAGTTAAGCTTGTGCTTATCAGAGCTTTGTGTTGAAAGGTCACCATATTTCATGGGGGCAGGCAGACATATCAAAATTCTATCCAAATTCAGAAAAAAAGTCCCAATATTTAAAAATTGTCTGAAAAAGAGAAATGTATGGGCTCCCTATCTAATCTCTGCTGTTTCTCAGCAGCAAAGCAAGGAAACCCTGAAATCCCCAGCCTCATAGTCTGTGGAGCTATGGAGTCTGCAGCAGCCCATCTGGAGAGCTGCCCTTTGGTCAGGACTAGAGTCCCCCCTTGTCAGCAGTTCTCAGCACTCCAACTTCCATTTCATACATTTGAGATAATATTGTTCCATTGCATGGCTTGTTTATTTGAAAGACAATAACTTACTCAAAAATCACAAAATAAATAAATATCTCCCAAGAGATTTATTTAAATTAAAGCACTTCCTGTAGAACAAAACTTTAAATTAGAAAATAAAATCACATAGAGGCAGAAAGTTGACATTTCATTTTAATTAGGAAAACTCCCACACAAATACTTGTTGGTAATATCAAACAAGTCAGACTCCAAATTGCTGATAATAATGGAATTAAAATTAGGTGTACAGATGAGACACTGACTTAAAATTTGGATTTCTCTTCACTAATTCTGATAGGCAAAATTCATCCCATTAGGGAAAATCAATAAATGGTTGATATATCACCATGGGGTGATATATCATCACTGAGGCCTTGTTTTACATAGGAGGCAGGGCTCTTATATTAAAATTCAGAAATGTGAGCTCTCCACTCTCTGAATGAATATTACTAAGGTGGTAAGCCTGTGATAGTGCTTTAGCTTTCTATATGGAAAAATTATATTCTCACTCTCATAAATTATTCTGTGACCTATATATGAAAAGCTTTAAAAACACTCACCAGCTACCATAAATGGAAAATCAGAAGTGAATATGTTCTGCGCTGAGCTCATGTAGGGGAATGGATTTCCTTCGCTTAGAACAATTTAATTTACACTTACTTCACACAGGAAATCCTCGTGTCATATTAACAAGTTGAAAATTATATGTATGAATATGTCCAGCAATATGATACTTTATCACAACAGAAGGAATAATGTTTCATTGAATGGAATTCAATTTAAAAAGCAGACCACATCAGCAAATAGCACACTGTCATTCATCCAGCTATTCCTTTGGTGGTTCCTAGTCCAGAATATTTAGAGGATCAGGGTGTAAGTAAAGAGCCCCAGAGAATATTGTTGTCAGGTATGTACTCAGAATTCAAGCCCCTTTCTAACCAGCCCAATCAGAAATCAAACCTTTGCCTACACACCCTATACTCCTCACAGAGATCCTGCAGAGGCAGGCACTTCTTAGGCAGGGTTTCACCCTGCCCTTGAATGCCAGTCTCAAAATGCTCTTTGTGCTCGGGTTTCCCCAGGGCCAGGAGAACAGCTGGGACTGGCAGGACTGCAGGTCTAATCTCACCCATCATGACCCTGAGCACAGAGCTGCATCACCACACACCGCAAAATACTCTGTGCTGGTCCAGTTACTGATCAAAACCACACAACCATGACACCAGGGAGTAGGTCATGAGTCCTTCACCCAAATTTGCCCAGATCAGTGTTCATGAGGCTGTCTTTCTGATTTGCAGTTTACAGCTTAATTCTGCATAAGACTAAATAAAAGAGCAGCAGCAGATCAGCAGAGCCACCTGTATGAAAGGGAAATTCTCCAACAGCATTTGTTTTTTTGTTCATACTGTAAAAAATGCTTAAGCACAGTGCACAGGTATCCTTTTCTTGTTCATTTCTGCTGGCTCTCGGTGAAACACTGGCTACCTGCACTGACCAACACTCATGACCAGCCAGTTTATTATATTTAATTCTTTGAAAAATTATTAAAGTGCTTACAATGGTTTCATGGGAAACATATATCAGGCATCTTCAGAAGCTATTCAGGACAGACTTCCTTTGCAGTCAGAACTGAATTAAGTGGCAGCTGGAATATTAAATGCAGATTTGTGGGAAATAAAGTGCCCAATTTGCATAAATTCCAATATTCAGATAAGAGACAAAACAGTAGAACTTCCCAGGGTGCCTTTTCAGAGTGATTTCCTGGTGTGAGATGTTCCCCTTTAAAGAATAACTTAGTACAACCCTCAGGAAAGATGAACTTCAAACAAAATTCTGACTTATGATGACACTTCTTGTCTGGCTGCTAATAATGTTGAGATTTACCTTGTAAAATCTAAATGTGAATATGTGGCCTTGAATGTATAGGTACAAGTAAATTCTTTAAAAAGTACATCCTTCTTGAAAACACTTGCAATCCTCTGAGGCTATGTAACATGCAATATTTTAATTAATACAGGTTGGGCAATGCAGTTTCCTTGTATGACAATGTTAATAATCTTCAGTTCATCAAGGAAGGTATGAGAGGCTGTTACCCATACTCATCTTGGGTACAGCCCCTGAGTCTTGAGCTCCTGCAATAAGACAGTTTGACCATTTTGGCTGAGTCAACAGGCTGAGAAAAGCAACAGGGAAAAGGCCACAGACCAAATGGAAATGTGCACGATGGATTTGGATAACCATCCTTCTTCTTAAGCACTAAGTTATCCATCCTTTTGACCTATGAAGGAAATCACATTAATTGGGAAAGGGAAAGCATCACACAACAAAATCCTGTGGAGATTTGCCACCTACATAATTTTTATGCCAAATGACCACAGGCTCCTGTACTTCTGAGAACTACTGATGTGAGAGTTCAGCAGATGGACTGATGAGGGATTTTCCAGTGCTTGGGTTACTATCCAAAAATACCATTAAGGTGAATAATCGGAGCATCCAGGTTTGGGCCAACTTATCTACATCATTTCCACTGCAGCTTTACCTATGCTGCATAGAAAAGCAAGTTCTGACTCCTCTTATCCAAAAACTACAAGTTCAGCAGGAGGCCATCTAATTATCTTTGGAATCTAGATTTAAAAGACTACAGTGTTATTTTTGTCTATATCTAAATGTTACATCTTGATTTTGGTGCGACTTCCCTTTAAAAATGGAACAGAACATTCTGACCTTCAATGATATTTTGTTTCCCCGTTTAACTTCTGTATTATACATTAGGCAAGTGAAGAAAGTTTTAAAAAATGGAATGCTTTATATTTTGTTATCAAAACAAATCCTTTCAGTTTTTCTTATATTAAATGTTTTGCTTGAAGCTTGGGATAGTTGGGGTTTTTTTGAAAAAATTAGTTTCATGGCTATTATTTAAACAAACACATAGCATTCATTCCATGTTGGAATGAATCAAAATATATCAGCATTGCATAGTGACTGAGAAAAGAGAAAATCTAGATCATACTCAGCTTAACTCAGCAGTCATTCACCTCCAGACCAGAAATAACAGCTTTATTCTAAGCCAAGTTACTGGGACTGTGCGGTGGAAACTGGATGAAGCTTATTAGCTTGAGATAAGTATAGCAGAGGTCAGGTTAGATGATGAACCTGATTAGGTTAAGCAATTTGTCAAGTCTCAGGAACATGAGTAAAGCCAAGACTCTAACAGGATTTCTAGTAGGGTCATCAATTGTCCAGAGTTAAAATAGGGAAAAGGAAGAAAAGAAAAGATTTAAGACATATTTCCACGTCTGTAGGCAGCTAGTCCTTGGATTTATGTCTTGCCCCCAAGTACTGATGCAGGTCTTTCCCTGGGTATCTGAAGTATCAATCAATAACTGACTCAGTTGCCAAAGTAATTTCAGAAATACCTTCTATTTCTTTCCAGGGCTTCAACATTTTGAATTTTCACTCTTGAACACTGTTGCAGCCTCCAGTAGTACCATCACAAAGCTGCCAAAGCCAAACCATCTGCCCAGAGACCAAGCCAGCTGCTTTCTTTCTAATCAGCTTCTTGTATGTACCTGGGGTTGTGCTGCAAAACAGATTAATTACTTAGGCAGGCTTCAGCCTGGGCCTCCTCTTTCTGTTTCCTGAGGGCTCCCAGACTGTAGATTCATCCATTCCTCTGAAGTATCTGTTGGCATGTGTTGCTAAGAGCTTGACATAGGGAGCATGTCCATCCATCCATCCATCCATCCAGGCACACAGCAGTGCTTGTGGACATTGGACCACACGCACAAGAGATGCTGCACTTCCTCCCACAGGGCCTTACCCAGTCTTGAGACACAAGAGGTCAGTTCTGGTTCTGTGATGGACATGCATCTGGGCCACTTGTCAAAGCAATGTGTAAGAATTTGGTCAAGATGGTCCATTTTGATACATGCACTTATTTAATATATTTGCTATGCATTCACATGGTAAGAAACAAAGAAACACCTGCCCTGAACACCAGGCATGTGATGGGATCAGCCTCAATTAATACTGAGCATCAATGGTACTAGTAGAGCTTATATGTGGCAGCTCTCCTCCAGAGAGTTTGGCACCACAAGGTTGAGATCACTTTACCTTGTAGAGAACACTCTGACAGAAAAGACTGTTCACAAAGTTGGGCAGGAGGAATGGGGATTGCCAGAGGTTAACAGAGACAGGCTTGATACCTACAAAAGGCTTCTAATCTGTGAATTCCCCATGCCATGGTATATCCAAGTTTACATGCCAATGATTGGTTCCTAAATAAAACCCGACAGGTGTCCATGCTGCTTTTCTAGCCCAAAACTGCTGGACATTTGAGAATCCTATGTGAATCTTGGGAGTTGTGGCTGAACATCAGGGGCTGCTGATCTGTATCAGCACTAGGCAGAGACAGGAGCACCCTGCAACAAGAGCTGATTAATCACAACATCCTAACCTTGGCCATTTGACTGATTAGATCCCATATAATGAAATGTACTAACCCTGTTTCTGAGCTGGTCATCGAAAATCACTTTTTTCATTTTTTTACACTCAGATGAAATTGCAAGAGACTCTATGATGTGGCTATGGGCCATTTTTGATCTCTCTTTTTCCTTTGCTGCCACTGAAAGAAAAAGATTTAGGATCCAATCTCCCTCCTGCTTTTTGGCACCTTTAGACGGATATTCTCCTAATTTCTAAGTTTTAGGTGACAATGGCAATTTAAAGTCTTGAGTGAACTCTCAGCATGGAAAGAACATAAATGATTTTCTATTCCAACAGCACCAAGGAACAGAATAAGGTCATGTGCTGTCATCAATTTCATTTATTTATTTATTTATTTAAAAACTAATCCAGGGAAAACTCATAATTTTTTTTTTCAAAAAGGAAGGCAGATTCACCTCAGTCTTCACCATGATTCACTGGATCTGCACCTACCAGAAATAAGATAGAAGATAGACACTTCCTTTGAAAATAAGACTTCTTCCCCAAAGCACATAGATGCAATTTATCTCCCTCCTAGTCCTCTGCTCTTCTGATTTCAGCATCTGAGACAGACCTGGCAGGTCCCTGCTGTAGCTATTGGTCTCATGACTAAACACCCATGAACACTTCTGACATCTGATATAACAGATAGCCTATGTTAAAATCACAAAGTCATGTGCTGAAGGATGCACTGGATGGATGGATGGATGGATGGATGGATGGATGGATGGATCTTTGGTCACAGATCAAAAGCCCAAGAGGAAGTGGGGGAGAAATTGCCTCTGTTTGAGCATGTTTCATATCATCTGTTTTAGCCATCCACCTGAAAAAGAGATGAAGCACACTCCAGAGGTTCTTGCTCCTCTTCTTTTAATAAGCAAGAACTCAAGACTGACTGCTTCTCACA
Source organism: Cisticola juncidis (assembly GCA_013400215.1). Lineage (NCBI taxonomy): Eukaryota > Metazoa > Chordata > Aves > Passeriformes > Cisticolidae > Cisticola > Cisticola juncidis. Next base: position 2,599,720 of record VXBR01003723.1, on the reverse strand, counting down.
TAGACAACTCTGTTGGAGAGGTCTAAACCCAAACTGGGGAATGTTTACCCACCTTACTTTTCCTCTTCCAAATTTATAGCAAAACTCAGTTTAAATGCTGCATCTCTGTAAAGACAAAGGCCCATCTTTTCATGCACACTAATCTCCCAACTGTACCTCAGAGCTGAAAAAAAAAAAAAAAGACAATGTCCAACATTTTGTTTGGTTTTTTATACTGATAAAAGAAAACAGAAGGTGACCTAGGTATGATTTACACTGAATGATGTGTAGTGCTTTTCTTCCTTTACTGGATATGCCAACATTTTATGAATACATATAGAAAATGTGGAAATCGAAATGTATGTAGATGAGTCTAGTGCCTTTATATAGAAAAGTTAACTAAGTTTACATGAGCAAATTTATTTCTTGGCAGCTTCTTTGTTTTGAGGTAAAAAGTAAGTTGCTCGTGAAACCATCTACTCTTACACATCTTTGCATGGATTAATTGCTCACTCCTATTTTCTCTGCAGCCAGTAATTGTTTTTAAATCTAAGAAAGACATGCTCTTGGTTCTCTCTTTTTTTTTTAAGTGATGTTAAGTGAGAATTGTCACAGACATCAGAGCTCAGTCATTAACAAAGTTAAATAGCAATCTAGACACACATTTTTAAAATCTCAAACTTCTGGTTTGCATCTGAATTAATTATACTAACTTGGAGCCTGGCACAATTCACCATTATAATGGAAGGGAAATTTCAATGGAAAACCTGCAACTTTATAAAGAAGCTTGGCTTTAAGTCACCCCCCCAGTGAAATATCAGGAAATCAATACTGCACAGCACCCCAATATACTGGATTATTGTGAACATCCAGCTGGCTACAACTCAGCTTTCCATTTAATTGCACTCTTATTTAAAATTCTGCTGTCCCCATAGAAGAGCAAGAGAAGCCCAACAGGCATTTTGTAAGGTTATGAACAATGGAAGTCTAGACAAATGTCAGAAAAAAGGCCATAAATCATCACTTGATAGTATCAGATGAAATAACTTGTTCTCTCCACACCTCCCCAGGGCAAGCAACAATGCGTATGCTAAATGCTGAATTTACCAGTGATGCAACATTCCCACTGACACTAAGATATGAGGGCATTTCAAAAGTGATGGAAATTTTTTTTTAATCTTAAAATTCTTTTGATTTTTCCAGGGACAAGAAGTCTCAAGCGACAGACAAAAATAGGGCAGAGTGGCAGCAAAACTTAAAAATCTAGCCTCACAAGTGATTGTCTCTGAAAAAGCTGTGAAATAGATATTATATTCACATCATAAGAGTAAGACAATTTCTTTTCCACTATCTCTTTGATAATCATGAATGCTAATGGCATGTCTGCAATATTGTATTGTCAAATTATGGCATCCCAGGTATTTGGATTACCTGATGTGGTCTCTATGTACCTAAATATATAAAAAGCAGTGAAGGAAGAAAATCATTCCAGCCTGAAACCAAAGAGGGAATCATTAACAAATGCTTCCAAATCAAAACAAATTTTTCCTTTTGTCTCCACATTTTCTCCTTCATTTCATTCCACAGTGGCAAGGGGGAATGTTGTCATCTGGCATTGGTAGCAACATCACATAAAATGCAATACCCAAAGGAAAAAAGAATTTTTTTTTTGATTGAAAAATAGAGTCAGATTTTCAGAGGAAGAGAGCTAAATCATGCCTGCCAAGCAGTGAATCCTTGCAGGCACACGCAGCCACAGCCACGCAGCGCATGCATGTGAAGTCCTGCCAAAGCTGGGATGAGGAACTGCCATGCTCCTCCTTATTCCTCCCTTTCTTGATCCCCACAGAGCAGAAATACAACCCTGGGGCCTCTTTCCCACTCTGTGACTGCTGGCATCCTGTGCCACAAAACACAGGATCTAGAAACGGGATGATGGCCACTAACTCCTGTCTGCAAGCTGAGAAAAAAAGGCTCCCAGAGGAGACATCCATCTGCAAAGGTGGTCTTGCAGAAAGGACAATCTTCGGGTACCCCCTTACCTGCTTTGTTAAAGGTGTAAATTTCCTGACTCAGGAAAAGGTTTTGACAGGCAAAACCCCGCAATTTGGAGATCCACAGGCATGTTTGCATACTGTGGATGTTTTGGTGCACCTTTGGATAAAATTCATGTCTACAGCCTTCTATGAGGACGAGAAAACCAGGCTCCCTCTTGTCAAAATTAAAAGACCCGTGTGTAAATATTGCTGTTCTGCATTTCTCCCAAGCAGAGCCCTGCACGTGTCTGGGGGTGGAAGCGTGGCTCAGAGAGATCCCTCAGGGAGCACCGAGCAGAGGGCGCGCTGGCAGCAGGCACAGCAGCTGTCAAACAGCACAGCGTGTCCCTCCTCCTCCTCTGCACACACAAGAGCTGGTGGCAAAAGCCAGCCCAGAAAGCTGGAGGGCTTGGCCATATCACAGTCCTCTGACTTGGGGACAATGGTGACCCACAGGGCTGAAATCGGGACAATTTTCAGGGAAGGGAGTGTCCTGGAGGTTGAAAAAGAGCCAATTACTCTGATACTTAAAACTTTGTTCAAGGTTTTCATTTTTGCAGGTTTTGAAGAGCATCCAAGTAAGTTAAGGCCACAGATGGGATGAAGTGAACTTGATTTAAATTTGGAATTCACACTGCACATATGCATACACATACATGCACACAGCACAGCAGCTTCTCTGATCTGAGAGACAGGTTTGAGCTGGTCTTGAGACAGAGATCAGCCATGGCACTGCGTCCCTAAGTCACCACACCCCTGATTTATAGCCACACATATTGAGGGCAAGGGAGACAGGCAGAAGGAAATATCTTCACCTCTGCAAAAACAAGTTTTAAACAACCCACAGAAAATGCCTCCTCTTTCCCACCTGTCTCCTCATTACCTATGATAAATCGAAAGTAACACCTTCTCTCAGCTCCAGGTTTCTTCCACTGTTCTTCTGCATGGCACCTTTCATATATGAGCAGACAAGGACCAAGCCATTATTTCTCACCACAGCTCTAAGAGGTTTGTGGCTTCTTTCCTTTCCCACAAAAGAGAAATGTCTGAATGCTCAATAACTCTTTGAATATTTCAGAAGCTTAAGTTTCTCCTTTACTCCTTTGCACTTATATCAGCAAAGAGGACTGGGAAATCACATTAAGTCTCCGATTTGCACTTACACTACATATTCACACTTCTGTGGGACTTTGAAGGAGAGTTTCAAACTGGGAGAAGAGTCTGTTCTTTCTTATTTATTTATATTAGCTGCCAGGTGACATCAGGTGAAATTGCCAGTTACCTGATCCTTCATGGGCATTTAGGCATCTGGATCTTCCAGAAGGAAAGAATGGTGCTCCTGCGCCTCATCTTGAAGACCAGAGATTTGGGTTATTTGAATTATTTTAAAGTGGGTTATTTAAATTTTTTTCTTCAGAGATCTGTGTGATTTTGGGGAATAGAAGTTGTATTCTACTCTGCCTTGTGCTTCCTCTGTCACAACAAAGTGGCTTAATGCAAGAGGACTTTAAATCAGAACAGCCAGCTTAGGTACTTGTCTTACACAGGGGTAAATGATACTGTTGAAATAGTTGGGTTATAAAGCAGTATAACCTTTGTGCTTTTGTTTCATCACCCATAAAGTTTTGCCTGATTTGGTCTTCTTTGCATTTCCAAGGTAAACTCAAGATTACCCGGAGAGGAAAAAGCAAGACAAGATACAACTATTCTTCATATATGAAATAAGATAACAGCTCTGGCAATTGTAACTGAAGATCCCTGAACACTTTATGTAAAAATGAAGCTTCCATCTTAATGTTGGATTATATTCCTACTTAACCAACTGTATTTTTTATTTAAAAGATCCTTTTCTGATGGTATTAAACACCATTGTCAATTATTTAAGAAGCTTGTCCTCAGTGTGACAAAAGAGGTTACCTGTGCAGTTAAATATATCTGTTAGCATGTGGAGATCACTGGTGACTCAAGAGGAAGAATACTGAAGACCATGAGGGTCTTTCATTTATTGCATGTCTAGTAGTTAATAACTTCATCTTCAACTCTGTCATTCATAAAATGTGCAGAAACTTTGTGTTATTTTTAATATGACTTCTCTTTTCCCTGTTCCTGGGTTCTAAAAACAAACCAAAAAAAAACCCCACCAAAAACCTCCAGCAACAAAACCAAACAACCCAAACAAAACTTGTGAATTTCTAACTCTAAAACAAATGTAGTACTTTTTATCTTTAACCTCTTTCAGCAACAGGGTATATTGACCATATGCAAACAGCACTAAACGAACAAGATAAGTCTGTTCATATAGGAGAAAAACGAAACCTCCAAATCAAGGAAACATTTAAAAAATGCAGGTATGCATACACTACAACTTCTGCTTGCAAAGGATGAAAACATTATCTGCTTATCAAGTTATATGTGGTTGTGTTCTGGGTCTTCATTTGTAGCAATTGTTTCTCATTGGGATGGATATTTGGACTAGCATTCTGAAAATAAAACCATCAAATCTCCTAATCTCTGCAAATGCAGCAGAGACATAGCAACTGTGTCCTTAGAACAAGGAAAGAAACCTATTACTCCTCCAAAGTAAACAAGGGAAAATGTTTTCCAACCCAGCTAAATGCTGAAACTTCTCAGCTATTTCAGTGCCCCAGTTAAAAACAAACAAAAGGGCTGCAATAGTCATTGGAGCCTTTCACCTTCAAGTACATACTCAGAAAGGTTCTCCTTGAGAGGTTAATGTCTAATGAATATTGCAGGAGAACTTGCTGGTTCTGGCTCTATCAAAATCTGGCTGCACAAAGCAATAAACACAAAAAAAAAGAGCCACAAGTGGAGCTTTTATACTCAAGCTGGCAAAAAGTTTAACTGTGAAAACCTTTCAGGAGCCTGTTTTGATTCCCAAGCTGTTTAATTTATGTATATATGTGTGTAGTTATTTATTTGTTTGTTGATCGTGTTATATTTATATGAGAGGGATAAAAAAGCTGAAGTTCTGTTTTCCAGGGGTGTGGAAAGTGATACAAGGGTTGACAAAAAACTGGAGCTGCATAATGCAGAATATGACAAGGGAAATAATGAATTGAAATGAAGCATTAAAGTAACAGATGCATCATTCAGTCCAGAGCCATATGCACACAGAGCCTTGCTAGAGGGGAAAATGTGCCCTAGAAAGAGTAACCCTAAATTTTACTACAAACCATATGTGGGATTGCAGGAGACATGAGCAATTATGGAATAAAGGGAAGTTCATATTGAAACTAGAAATTATACACATAAGTTATAGAAAATTGTATATGCAACATATTCAATACACCACCACCATTTCTGTTGTTTAGCTTTGTGTTAAACCTTCCATTGAGTACTATATTCAAACACATGAAGGCCTCCTTGTCCTCACAGAGCTATAATCAGATAGGTGCTTAAGCACCAGGAAGAATCAAAACCTCGGCTGTCTCTCTCTTGCCACCCTCCAGTGCTTTCCTCTCATCTCTCATCTGGGCAGTCTCCACTGCTGCCTCAGAGAACAGTCCCCACATAGCTGCACTCCAGGCAAGGAATTCGCTGTCTGTCAGTAGCTCAAGTGTGTGAGGAATATCAACAGCCACGAGGTGCCACTTAAAGCACAGTGGGAAGACAGAAGCACTGCAGAGAGCTGGTCTCACTCCCCTGACCATATTTTGCATGAAGATGCCCAGCAAGGAAATCAAACCCTGGACACACTTTGCATGGGTTTGTGCACCTCCTTCAACTTCCCATGCTTCTTTAGCAGCAGAACTACTCAAAAAACTCTCTCTCTGACTTCTGATAACCATTATATATACATATACATATGTATTTTTTTTAAGGGAAGAAAGATTGTTTCAGTAAGAGTAAAATAATCCTCTTGTGTATCCAAGAAAGCAGCCAAGTGCAGGCCCGTGGCACACACAGGAGGACAGAAGATGTTGGAACTGAAAAAGCAATTAGATCCACAGTGTTTCATGATTTTTGTTTTCAATGGTTTGTTGTGGTTCTTACCACAACACATGCATGATTTTTATGGAAGCAGATAACACTCATAAAAATATCTGCTTCACTAAAACTTGATTTCCTGCAAAGATTTTCCTAACTGCAAATTTTCAATCAGTTCCAGACACAATCATTTGCAAATGACATCAAAAGTGTTGATTTTACTTAAAACAAACAAAGAAACAAACAAAAATCCTTCCCCTTACTGAATCATAAAATGCTTCTGGATGTTTAGATTCAGCATGTCACAGCTAAGATCTAAAGATTATCTAAAAAAACAGCTCAAAAATCTGACAGAACCAGAAAATTACTATGATTTGTTAAGTGATCGGGCTGGTAATTCTTTTAGGTCTGAAAACTGTCTAGTTATTAGAAGAGGATTCTAATTAAAGGAAACCTGGACTGTGTGTAACCACAGCAGTGTGATCACAACATCAGAGAGTTGCTCCTTGCTTATGTGTGCATGCACAAAACACTGGTAACAGCCTCTCAGTACCACAGACAGACAGAATAACCACCTCTGGCTGAAATGTTGAGGTAGAAGACTTCAGCCACAGGGGCTGTGTGTTTTCATTAGGAAGGAAAGTCGTATTTACAAAACTCAGCTTTGGCTATAACAGGCTCTCTGCCATTGGTGATTTTTCAGTTAAGACTGAATTTTGTGGTCTTTGCAAGATAACTCTGGTTCCTTTTCATATCAGCTTTCACAATGGTATATGATATACCAAATTATTTTTAACTGCAATAATATCTTCCTATGCATGGCCAAAAGTATGTTTTTGCTGAAGTAAAAGTTCCAGTCACATTCCATAATTTCATCACAACACTACCCATGTTTCCAAAAAGTGAAGTCCCACAGACCTGGAATTGGTATCCTTCAGCCTAGCAAGGTATTGCTTATAGAACTGTAGGAAGAGACAGGAAAAGAAGGAATTAATGGGAATAAATACACCCAGCCCTCAGTGCAGGTTTTTGATAACACCCAGAAAATGAGACCTCAGGCTTATATGAGTGGTAGAAAGAATTTCCTGGCACCTGGCATGGAAAAGAGATTGAGAGTGGGGACCCAGGGTGAAAGAAGGAATGCAAGGAGAGAGAAGGAGATCCAAGTTCCTCGCGTTCACATCATGTCTCACCAGGAGTCTGCTTGAATAAGACAGAAAGACCTGAAGCACCAGGCAAAGCTAAGACACACCTTGCAAGTCACCACTGTGTTTATATTCCTCCCTGGAGGAAATCAAAGGAAGTTCTACAATCTTCTCCTTCTGGTTCTTCATCTTTCCCTTCTGACTCTCACTGTGCAACAGCCAAACTCTCACAGCTGAGACTTGGGGCTCATTTTAACTTGTCCCAGATATTTGGTGGATATTCTTAATGATAGGGAGGTAAGTGAACTCTTTAATGAGTTTCAACATTTTTATAAATCTATTTAGCACCTAATAATTTTTAACAGCCTTCAATAGCACTTATGCATCTGGCTGTAACTTTGACAAATGTCCAGACTTCATACATAGGTTAAGATAGAAAAAGAATTTGAAGATTTGTAACTTGAACTTGACATTGCAGATATTTAGTGACTAAGAAAAGGAAATGCCCATATGCTCTTTCCAGTTCATGACATAATTTCCTTCTGCACAGGCTTACTTTGGAGCAACATATCAAAATAAATTCAGTAGTAGCAATAATGTTTTGCATTGTTACAGCACTTGCCAAAAGCAACGTAAATTACTGCTGCTCTTCAAACACTTTCACCACCACCTCGGATTTAGAATATTACAGGCTGGTGAGAGATATTAAGTAACACATCTCAAACCATTCTTGACATCTGTTGCTGAAGCAGGAATAGACAGCAAGTCTCCTGGGTATTTACCTATTCATTTCACCACAAAACGTTCATTTCTGTCTATGATATGAGTTCCTCAGTCAAGAGATTTCAATTACACAGCCCATGAACACAATTCACATTTACACTTGGAGTAAAAGAAAAAAAAANTTTTTTAGTTAGAATTTAACTAACAATCTTAGGCTTGACAGTGCAAAACAAAGGTTGGCAGCTCACATCTGGGAATACTCTGATAGCATTTACTTGCCCCAGTGCTCCAGAAACTAGGAGGATTTGTTCAGGGCAGCTAAGAAAAAGGTGCCCATTGTGGAGCACAAGAATATACAATCAGTTGTGATGACCATCCTCATCCAAGATAAGTCCTGACAATCTAAACATTCACAGTATCTCCAGCTTAAGCAGAAAAGTATAAGCCCCTTCCAAATAAATGCTGGAGAGAACTAAGTACTACAAAGCTGTTAATTAATAGTTTTACCCCATTATGTTGGTGATGTTTAGGACCCCTAGGTATATAACAAGGTGAGACTGTGGACTGCATTCTCACCATTAAATATGTAGCACTTTGCTACTCTCCTCAACAGTAATAGGACTGTTCTCTTAAGTTTCAGTGCTGAGAGACAATGAGGGCCTTTCTTCTCCACTGAAAACTGGGATTAAACACATATTTTTAGAAACATGGTTTTCACATGCTGTGCTGGACCAGTGCCAAGATGCTCTGCATACTGCAGGCTGATGCTGTACTCACAACCCAACAAAACCCAGCAACATGATCAGAAACAGATTTTGCAGTATGAATTTCATCTAAGGGAAGTCAGTGCCTATTGCCTAAGATACAGTAGAGCTAATATTGCTGCCAAGATTATCTGACTACTGTCAGAACTGCTCATCTTTCAGCAGACATCTTGTAGTAGTTGTTTTACCTGGTACCATTTCTCCAAGCTTTTCAAAATGACATGAACATTTTATAACAAGCTATTATACAGCAAGCCTTTTTTCTTTTTCTCCTTTACAAAGAGGAGAAGTTGGAGCATTGAGCATGCATTAGGGGTTGGAGGTCAGGGACTTACCTGAATGATTTGTGGAAACTAAAGGAAATAAAATTAATCCCCCAAGAATAAGCCCAAAACAGTCCAACTTGCAGTGAGAAACAGCAGTTTGCATGGTTTTGTCAACAGACTTTGGGAGAGAAACTACAGCAACATTTCTATAAAGATTTAGAAATTGTATTTTTAACTACTTCAAGCTCTTCTCTTAGAAATTGCTCATTGCTCAAATAACTTGTTACTCTTTTGCCCAGAAGAAAGACTGATTGGATTATGTAGATATGGTACAGCACATTCCAGCTGTTCCTGCTTACCAAAGAAAATATGTCCTTTCCCTACTCTCTTTTCCTTCAAAATTGTTTTAACTTGGTATCTTTTGGGTAAAAGGCAAGGAGGATTCTTCCACTCTACATCCAATGAAACTTCTATGTTAAATAGTGTTTGGAGATGACTTCTACTTTATTAGCAGGCAATAAAGAGCTGTTGTGCTATTCTCCTTACTCGCTGCCTTCGATGTTCATACTCACTGAAATGAGTTCCCAGCAACCATCTGTAATTCCACCTCTAGCAAGATGAATGTCAGAATTCCTGGGGTTTTTCCAATGCTAGAGAGCCCTAGGGAAGCAACCATTAGCTTATTCAAATGTCAAGGGATGTGACATTTTCTACCACTGACACATCACCTCTCAACATGTGAAACTTGAAAAGTACTCATGTCTCCAAAGCAGAGAGAGCATAAAAGTAGCTTCTAATATCTTCTTTCTCTCAGAGAAAATGCATGCTTATGCAAATTTCAAGGAAGAGCTGAGAAGACAAAACTACCTTCAACTCTGTCCATGCTAGGGAAAAGCATACACTTTGAAATAAGATAGCAAATACACTGTAAAGGTATCATGGAGACAGAGTATGGGTGAGGCACATCTGCATTTTGCTGGTCAAAATGACTGCAGTGTTCTTTGGCCCTATACATACATGGCCTGGAATAATCCAAAACTTTTTAAGAAACTGACCTGCCTCATTGCTGATGGCAGCAGAAGCATAACCTGGCTGTTTCTAACTCAGGCACACAAATTGCTGGGCTCTTGATCCAGTCAGTGATGTGATTCTCTCTCCAGCTGCATATCAGAAGATGGGATTGCTATGGGTCACACTGAGGATTCTGAAGAGACAAGGATTTTTCATTGCTTAAGCATGCTATGCTGCTTTCTGGAGACCCACATAAAAAGGAAATAACAGAAAATAAATAAGGCTGCATGGTTAGTGCTCCAGGGCTGCCAACTGTTGCTGTTTTATTGAAGCTTGAGAAATTTACTGATTTACTTAAAGCTGCAGCTCCTTGGGTCTGGTGTCCATACATCAGTTTTATTTTCATTTTTCAAGAATGAGTCTACTTTTTTATGGCTGAAGAAGAAATTCTGAAGCTTGAAAAATATGAAATGTGAAAACAAATAAAAAAGGAAGCCAAGAATACAGTAGGAGGTGGGAGGAAGAATCAGATTTTCAGCAATTTGATAGTCTCCTGCTTTTATCTCATGCAATTGGAAGGTGTCTGTGAATCCCAGATTTTGAATGTCTGGAATGTGCAGCACTGAGGTGGGAGGATAGTATTAAACAGCCCAAGATATACATATTCCAAAGAGATCAGATGTGTTTGGGAAAGAATAAGCCAAAAAATCCTCCCACTTTCATGTCTCCCCTCTACTATTAGACTAGACCTTTGTCTAGATACTGGCATACCTAAAATGGGCAAGAATACATCAGTTTTCAAAGACTGATCTCTAAATCAAAGGATCTGCCACTCTGGACTAGTGACTGCAGCTGCAGCCTCACTTGTGTTGACCACAGCATGTGCTGCAAGGAGTACTGACTCCCCAGAAAAGGAGCATATTTCCCAATGAAGGTTCCTCACTGCCATAAGAATATGCCTGGGGGGAATGTTGTAGAAGACTTTCCACTTCAGCCAACAGAACAGAACCTCTGATCCTCACAGAGTTACCTGTCCATGGTCAAACCCCTGTCTGTGAAATGAGGATGATTTGCTCACAAGGAGAAGAAAACATGGAAATGGCTATGAAAGACAGTGTGTATTGGGTAAAAATTTAGTGGGCCCAGGCTGGGTGGGGAATATGAGAAAATTTTAGGGAAAGATGACAGTATTCTGGCTTTGGAATGAATCAGATGTTTTGCATGGAACACCTTCTTCAATGAATATCATGTATTCCACATGGAAGAAATTCCACTGAAGTGATGGTATTGAACTTCCCCCTGTAAACCAATGGGACTAAGAGAAATTTATTGATGTATAGATGCTGTGCAACACTTCCAAGGCAGAGAACTGAGACCAGCATAGGAGTTAGCACATGAGATGTCTAATTCCAAGGTTTCTTCTATTTGCCTCTTTGTAGGATCGTATGCAAGACTAATTGCTGGACTTCACTTTAACCATCTCTAAGAAAAGATTTCACCTTTTTAAAAAATTCCTTCCTGATATTCTTTTTAATGGGGACTCTTCCTTCTTCCACATTTTTTGTTTCATCACATATTACTTTTCTGGTAAGAAAAAGCATAGAGACAAAGCAACAATTTGCAGGCATACAGACAGTAAGGATTTTTTAGATGGCATGTTGTCTCTCACAAACAAATTGCTGCTGACTTACTCTACTGTTTCCTATCCTCATATGCTGCATATACAGAGAGTCTTGTTTGCAAATTTCCACTTTCACCGCTCAGACAAAAACACTGGAAAATGTACCAATGGGTTATGAACCAGTCAGTTTGAAGAAAATGTGCTGGCTGGCTCTTTCTGTCAAAGTATCTGTCACAGACATATTACACATTTCCAGCCAAAAAAAAAAACAGAAAAAAAGCACTTCAGCCTATTAAAACAAAGTGAATGCTTTTGCCATGATATAATTAGCCTCTGGAAATGTCTCAAATTAGGGGGTTTTGTTTTGTTTTCTATTATATTTATGTCCCTGTAATATATGGCCAAAAACATAAGGGATAAGTAGTTGAGAGGTAATCTTAGGGCACAGATCACTTGGAAGTTCTAGGTAACTGGAAAACACACCTTGTATACAGAAAAAAAAAAAAAAGCATATTTGCCAAGGCTTATGAAAATCTTCTATCTGTACAGAAAACAGGATGCTTGAACCTAAGGGGAGCTAACAGAGCTGAAACCTAGGTCAGCTCAGGTCATCTGAGATTTCAGCCTGCAGAGAGCATGTGGGAAAATTTCTAAGAAAAGCAAGTGAGAAATTAGGAGATCTCCTGATACTGTTTTGACAAAGTTACTGAAGGTGCAATGACCATGCAGGTATGGCTGCCAACCTCCTCTTAATCACAAGTGTCTTGTCTCCAGCAGAGCAACTCATGGTTCATGTATTGATAGCAGCCTTCCAAGGTTTCACCTTGCCTGCACTAAAATAAGGTGGCAACTTAGGTTAGATTGCACTGAGTTTGTGGGACATGCAGGTGTTCAGCTTTGTACCTCAGGAGAGACCTGAGTGCTGTCAGCATGGCTGTGCCAAGAGGACAACAGTGCCATCGAATGCTAAGAAGGTCACAAAAAGTTAAAGTCATCAGCATTTCAAAAGACTGGGCACCAACAGACCAACAGCATGCTGGTTCTAGAGGAAGGTTTTCTTCCTGCTGAATTCCCAAATACCTAAGAGGTTTCTGTGATCATTTGTTATCTATGCATGACAAATGTAAAGATGTATTTATAAACACTCATGGTGGTTCTCAAACTTTCTGGACCAATAGAATTTTGAACCTCTTGCAGATGATCATATTCCACTATATTTTGCTTTTGACTGAAGGAGTTTTGTTAAATCCTGCTCAGAATTATGGCCCAAGCTGTCAGTGGGAAATTTCCCTTGGGTCACCACAGTACAGTTTTGGAATTACTAAAGCAGCACAAAACCTGAGGATGGATTCTGACACTGAGACTGGACGTCAGCAATGTCAAGATAACTTTTCCGTGCAGCTCTATCTGTAATTCATGAGTGGGCCTTCAAAACTGCTAAGCATTATCTCACTTCTCCCACTTTGATATCAGTAAAACATGGTTGGATGTGCCTTCACTCTAATGATGAGCTCTTCACCATGATGATACACGGTGAATAAAGAGATTAGCTGAATGTCTTGCCTCTGTGGTGACAAGCATGGCAAATGCATAATGTCAAAATTAAACATCTACAGACAGAGCAGCAGAAAAGGAGAAGCCAGAACCACCACTCAGAGTAAGGCACTGAGGAATGGGCAGTCCCGTGTTATGGGTGCACCCAACACATCATCCATGTGCCACCACACCTCTGTCCCTTTCTCATGGTTCACTTTTCCCCTCTCCAGGTTCACTTCATCTCAGCAAGCAGGAGCAAATTCACAAAAACAGAGACTATTTGGCCACTTGAGGTGGAACAGATGGGAAGGATCCTTCATGGGAAGGATGCAGGGCTCAGAGCAATTCTGTCTGTGAGTATGGTGCTGTGAAACCCTGTGCACTCTCTTACAAGGGGTCACACTGCAGCACCCAAGGCAGCTGTCCAGTCTTGAAGACTAGAAATATTCAGCTTCAGTCTGGTACATGGCTGGAAGCTGATGAAGTTTAAGGCATTGAGAAGTTATCTTTATAGACTGAGAAAACACAAGGAGATATTAAAGAACAGGAGTGAACAAGGCTTCAAATCCAGCAATGTGTAATTTACTTATAATTAATAAATGACCACACCAATTACAGCCATCTAGTGGGCATATGTATTATGCAATGAGCTGTCAACAAAGTGGTGCCACTTGTATTATTGGGAAATGTGTCTCTTTCAAGCTCTGATCTATGTTCCTAATTAAACCAGCCACCACAGGCACCTAGGAACACAATGCTTTACAGAACAAGGGCTGAGCAACAAAAGTGGGATTCTTTTGCCAATCCCACTTAAGGTTGAAAGTGTTTGCATCAAGAGCTTTGGCGTATCTCTGCTAATAGTGTAAGCATGGGCTGCAATTGCAATAATCCTTCAGCATTTTAAGCGCAGGAATAAGAAGAAGAAAAAAAAAAAAGCTCTCCTTCTCCATGAACACTTTGCCTTGAATTTCATCAGCAGGGGATGCATGTATTATTCAATCATACACCTACCACTACTATGAAGTTGCTCTTAATTATACTCCAAGTGGAACCTCTCAGGTAATCAGAATTCAGGGCTAATGCATAGCTATTCCCCCATCAATTTATAATAGATACAATTAATCCAATTTGGAATTTCAAGTTTTAGTGATTATTAAATGCAAACAAGTGTTCATTTTTTTGCTTCAGGGTGGCCATTTTTTTAAGTGCATCTCTTTTTATGGTTTAGAAATGTATAAAGTAACAATTGCCACATAAGCAGTTAGAGCATTAATATTAAGAAATCATGACAGAGCACGAACTTCAGCGTGATTGGACTAAACCCTGTGGGAATTCACTTTACCCATCCTCCCTCTAAATGTCTGGGCAGTCCCCTGCAGTTACCTTGTGCCTCTATTGCTCTTCTGGTTTTGCCTTGGGAATGATTTACAGCACAACACAGATAATAAACTGGCAGGATAGATCCAGCCAGAGATCCTCTGCTACCAACCAGCATCCTGGCATCTCTTCTGTTTCTTGAATTCCTACTAAACATGAAAGATCAAGTGATATGCTTCTCAAATTCCTTAAAGTGAGGAACCATATGTCACTCTTAACAGTGAATCAAAGCTTGTAGCTTATGGCAGTATGGTTCCTAGGAGGGGGGAAAAAAATGCAAAGCAAAGGTGTATTTAGAATCAAAAGAAAAAAAAAATCTAAAAATCCTTCCGTGACTGAGAAGGGACTACACCTCTGGAAGCAGGAATTGCAAAAAAATTTAACTTTTCCTTGCTTTTCCCTCCTAAGTTTAAAATATATATGACCTATATAATTTTAATGTTAAGTTTCAGATTTACTGAAGTGTATATATATATATTATACTACATACCAACACAACACATTAATTCAAGGGTTTTGCTCATCTTTAGAAACATGGATCAAATCTCCAAAATTGTTTGTGTTTCATGCTCACTGTATATTTATAGATGGGGCATCTATCAGGATACTTATTTCCTTCCCGTAGGCTCTTAATGTAAGAGCAACCTTTCAAAACACTGAAGGAATAAAATTAACCCTCTCCCCCCTCAAACCCAACTTTTCACCCAGGCAAGCTGAAGGCCTATTTGGGAAGAAAGGGAAGACAGAATTCACAATTGTTCTGAGGAATCTCAGCACTCTGTATTTTTAGTCATCTCTGGCTGTCACAACTGTGAAGAAAATCCAGGCTGAGCTTCACTAGAGCAACGGCGTGGGCTTGGAACAGCAGAGCAGCCTGAAACAATCGCTCCAAGAAATATAAACTGCTGCATTCCTCACATCCAAGATGCTACCTCAGATGCTCATATGCTAGCACTGTTAACTGTTTCATGGCCCACCAGAGCAAAGAAGAAAACCACAATGTTCTGCGCAGTTTGTGCTGAGCGCTTTGGCGTTGCTTTTCAGCACGCCCAGGAGGCCTTCCAATGGAGCAGGTGGTGTGGATTTCCAGTACATCTGCTGCTGGTGAACCAGACCCACTCACCCACTCCCATGTTTTGCCATGGGACAGCTCTGGGTTGGGTGGAAATGTCATCTGAGCCTGTTCTAGGTGCAGAAGTAGCTCAGATACATCAATACAGTGGTTCAGCCAGAAGATCCGCTCTGCACTCAGCAGCACTAAGCACTTGGGACCAAAGCTGCCATCAGTGACTACACTGCTTCCAGTATCCAAAGCATGGACAGGGCCAGTGCACTGTGCAGCTGTGTGAGCAATGACCTCTGCCAGGGCCCTGGGGGTGGCCCCAGTGTACCTTCTGGGTCTCAATAAGGCCAATCTCCTTCCTTCCTTTCCACCCTGGTGAAAAGACAATCCATCAGGGTGACACAATGCTGTAGCAACTCCAAGGATAAGAAAAAGAACAAAGGCTCTCCAGTCATTATATTCCTCACTTAATTTTTTAGTTAGGACACAGTAATTTGTTCTTTTATTTGTGAAGCTCGCCATTAAACATCCCCAACATGAACTACAGAAACCTCATCGTCCTACCAGAAATAAGCAAAATATGAACCTATGAAGTGAAATAATAAAAAACAAATGAAAAATACAATTTTTCACATATTTAAATATTAAAACATATTTAAAGCACTAGAAGTGATCAATATCCTGAATAAACTACTAAAGGAAGTGGTCAACTCCTCGGCATTTGCGGTCTTTGCAGCAGGTCTCTACACCTTTCCTGAATTTGTGCATCAGACAAACACACGTTTTGGGCTTCATGCAAGGTAACTGAATGAAATTAAATAACCTGTTACATGCAGGAAGTTCAGTGAATTAGTGGTCCCACTTTGCCTTCAGCCTCCTGTATTCAGCTGCTTATAACTAAGGCCTTACTAAGGGCTGATGTTGTGTTGAAATGTCTCCTGCTCTTTTTTACATTTCTGTACGTGTATGTGGGCCTCATGTCTATAGGAATTCATCTTCCTGTGAATGATGAGTTGCATTGTGTCACTCAAGTCATGCAGCCTTTCCAATGTAAAAGAGAGCCACACAAAATGTAAATTATTTTTTATGCCAGTTTCATGGCCTTGGGTTCCTCCTGGAGCACATATCCAGCAAGGCACAAGATTAATCATACTTTCTGGAGAAGCATAAGGTGCCCTCATTATAGGGACTCTCTCATGCATCAGATGCTCTATTTTTAAGCTCCTATGCTGCAATCAACCCAAGGCTGAGGGAGAAGTCTAGGGATTTTCTTGACTTTAGACAATGATGTTGCACCTCAGTGACGTTTCTCGAATGTGAGGAATGACTCAGCCCTAGGTTGCAAATTTGACTTTAGGGCATGTAGCATCAGCACAATTGTAGCCATATTGAAAACACAAAGTCTTTCTGGTCAAAGCTTTCTTAAAAAAAATAAAACAGCAGAATCAACCAGATGAGCTTTTTTCAAAGAAGGTACTTTTCATCAGCACAGTTCTGTCCTCGGACCTTTTTCTGCTGCTTCCAGTCTTTCTCAGCCTTTTTGGACCCACCATCTTATATTTCTCACATCTTCTTGTTGCTTTCTGATCCTGCTACCCAGGTGTGATTATTTTCACAGCCATGTTCAAGTCCATATCTTTTCCCAATCTTTTGGAAAAACTTGGTCTTTCTTTGCCTGCTCTCAGAACTGCTTTGTTCGAAGCTGCCAAACCAATCGCTGAAATTTTCACTGCATGTTGCTAAATCAATTTAACTTTTGCCCATTCAATATTCAACAGCCATGCCAAACTACCCAGTGGCTTTTATAGAGAGACAGACAGACATACAGAGGTTAGGGCCACAGGGGTCCATAAGCATGAACCTGACAGACTGAACTGAAGCAGACACAAAAGCAGAGTCGCCACCATATATCCACAGTCTGGGCTTCAGGGGTATATTTAGGGCATCTGTTGATGAAGTGGGAGCCAATTTTTTGTGTGTCATTGAGATAGTATGGCTGTGATGGCAGAACCCAAACCTGATAGAAAGTGATTGTCAGAGAGTGGGGGTAACTTACAAAAGTTACTCAAAATGCTTTATTTGTCATCTGTTTTCTTAACACAGTATGTATTTTTTCAAAGAAAAGCCAAGGTGAAATTGAGAAATTACTTGAAGGGGATGATAGAAATTGCAGGAAACAGGGCTGGAAAAGGATCTCAAATGCCATTTACAACCACTTTCAAAATTTGTGACAAACAGCAAGACAGTGGTCCTCTTCAAAACTTTTTCAAGAATAAGACAAGAATTTTCATAGTTCTCTGCAGGACTTGAATCCTCCTTACTTTTTATGTATGAGACTGTATGAGGCATACAGACTCATGTCATCCCCAAACTAGAATCAGCTATGCATGAAAATTTTAAGGAGAATGTGAGACATTTTTGGACTTTATGTATCTGCATTAGTAGTTTATATGCCTATATGCATTCCAAATTAGCTCTCTAGCTACATACTTATTATTTAATCTAGCCCATCATTTTCTCAAGTGATTCTCAAATAAAGCAAAAAGAAATGGCCATTTATAACATGTAAGGATGTGGTTTCACAATGCCAGGTGCTGCACCAGCAAAGGAACCTGGTTCCCTGAAGTAGCTGATGGAACGATCCCACAAGAATTCTGTCAGCAGGAAGAAAGGCAGCACACCACAGCCTCGGGATACAAAAAATACCTAGTGTAAAGGCAGGAAAATGTTTGAGGCCAAATTCTTTGTAAGATAAAACTCTTGTGGGGTTTATAAAGTATGGCAAAATTTTGTGCAACTGTGCAATAGAACCAAGAAGTAAATTTGGAGAAACACCTTGAAAGCAGAGAGGAAGTCCAGCATGCTATATCTGTATTTTCTAATTCAGTTTCAAGAGAACTGCATACAGCAGGGAAACAGTCCTATAGACTGAGCCATCACAATTATATTTGGCACAAATTTTAATATTATATTCCTATTTAAAATACCCAGGAAACGTTAGGATATGTAGATATGTAACAAAATCAAAGAAGAAACTATCTTCAATCAAAGAAGAAGGAAATTGAAGCTTTATGTCTCCTGAACCAAGCCAGCACAGTGGTGGGCACAATTCAACAGTGTTGCAGCTTCCTGTTTTAGTGTCTCACTGAGGCACTGGAAGAGCTAAGGACAATAATGCATTAAAGTAAAATCAAAGGGTAACTTCCACGAGTTTCTTCCTTCTGTAACCAATTTCATAATTAAGCAGGTAATCTTGCTAGCTTATTGCTTGTTACTTTAATTTCAAGCCTGCCTAGCTCTTGAAAAAAATACTTCAGTAAATCTGACAGGCAAAAAACCACATGCTTTTGCAGAAAACTTTCCTCACAAGCTCTGATATAATTAAAACATGCTGGAGGGGCTGCAACCCAAAATATAAGCATGAATCCCAGAAAACAGGCTGTGCTTCCCACCATTCTGCAAAGGACAGGGATACTCAAAGACCTTTTCAGCTGGCAAGGGTCACTTAAACATGAGCAACAGGCAGGCATTCGAGAGGCAATCCATACCCATTAACAAAACTGGTACTAGAAAACTATCACAAAAAGTAAAGCACAATTTTTTCCTTGATTTGCAGCATGTACTCGTCCAGCTAGGTTGTCTCCGATTCTCAAATACATGACAGCTTTCGAGTTATAATTATTTTTAATTTCTGTTTAAAGATACTTACACTCTTAAAGAATCACACTTTTTCAGCACGACTAGCTTCTGATTCCCAGAAACTGAGGATGTATTTACCAGCAAGCTGCAGTGATATCAAACAGAAAGCTATTTCTTTCATCCCACTCTCATACTGTATTGGCGATCATCACCAGGACCTGTTTCTGGTGCCTGGTGTAACATTTGTTGAGAAGGCATGTCCTATAACTGGAACTTTACTTTCTCAGCTTTTATTTTGTGTGGAGAAGCTTGTCATTTTGAACCCTATTGCAATCACCATTGCATACCAGCAGCATAAACCTTTCTGAAACACAGCACAGATGCATCCTTTTTAACCAGACATGATGCCCTTCATAAAAGGAGCATCTTTCAGAGCTGATGCTTGACCAGACCTTGTACCACTGCTTACACAAAGCAGCTGAAGCAAGCCATCAAATATGACAGATCCCACAGAGTGGTGATTAGCCCACCCACTTAGCTAACCAAGGGTTAACACTCCCATCTGACTCAACCTTCTGAATGCCTTTTGAAGTTATCAACATTTGTGCTTTTGGCACTTGCAACCAGTTGAGTGCCCTTAGGGACAGCACCTGTGAAAATTAGTTTTTCCCAAGCAATCCTGATCCCAGCACGGACCTGATGATGAACTTTGGTCATTTCCCATTCCAGATACTTCCACCAGAATAAAAGGAAAAAAATCAACCTGAGTTCTAGGTGGAAAGTGAAAGAATCAGGCTTGTTTAGCCTGGAAAAGTGTCCTAACTGCAACCTTTCAGCACCTGAGGGGAGCCTACAAGACAGAGACTCTTTATAAGAGCAAGAAGTGTCAGGACAAGGGGGGATGGTTTTAAATTGAAAGAGAGTAGTCTTAGATTACATGTTAGGCAGAAATTAATTACCACGAGGGTGGTGAGGCATTGGCACAGGTTGCTTAGAGAGGCTATGGATGCCACACCCCCGGAAGTGTACAATTCCAGGCTGGATGGGGATCTCAGCAACATGGGCTGTTGGAAGGTGTCCCTGACCATGGCAGGAGGATGAAATTAGACAGTCTTTCAGGTCCCTTCCAAACCAAATCAAACCACTCTAGGATTCTCTTCTGACCTGGTTTGAGTCCAGGCCTGTCTCCTGTCAGACAGCAAGCATATGCTCCCAGATCCAGTCTGTAACCAGAGTTTTCCTCCCCTGGATTCACTGATTTACAGCAACATTGCCTGCACCTTCCAGAGCAATCCTTCTTGCCAGGCAGCCCCCCCTCTTTGCTCCTGCCACATGAATCCTTATCTTCCTTTTAGCCCCAAGATGGGTAAAATAGCTCTTGAAAGCCTGCAAGTGCTACTCTGTGTGCCAGCTATGAAACCCGTGGGGTACACATTGAAGATTTATTTGGGTGAATTTTCAATGTCAGTCCCACATATGCAGGAAGAAAGAAATCCACAAAAAAAGGTTTTACTGCATGCTGAGATTCTCCTGACAATCTAACAGCAGGGTGATCTCAGTGGGGTTAATCTAAAAGGAGGCCACTTGTCATCAAGAGTAGCACTGAGGACAGTAAACTCTCTGCTCTCAGTCTGGTAGTACTTCTCATACAAAAAATCCCAAACCCACCTGCCATCATCTGGGCATCTTCATGGTGTGTTAAGGCTGCAACATGCTCTCTCAGACAGAGCCTAGAGATGCCAGGCTTGCCTTTGGAAAGCAGCTTACCTTAATAAAGTGGTGTGATTTTCCTTGGTCTTGGCACTCAGAAAGCATACTGGGCAAGCGGAAAGCCTGTGGGGATGATTCTCTAGTGTTTGCATGAGATTTTTCTAATTTCTTTTTTTTTTTTCATGCCTTTTTTTTTTTTTTTTTTTTTTTTTTTTTTTTTTTTTTTTTTTTTTTTTTGCTGTTACCAGCTGCTTCATATTCTGCTGCTTGCTACAGAAGAGGGCTGTTCCAACTTGCTAGGATCCAGTTCAGTGCATAGACATCACAAAATCAGAGCCGCAAACTGGTTCATTTTTCCAGTTTACAGATTTTGTTCAAAAACCCAGCAGCAAGTCCTGAGGCACAGTGTGCCAGCACCAGAGACTGAGTGATGCAGAGGTGATTTCTGGAACATCTTTCCCATTACTAATTCAACTCCAAAAATATTTTTATGACTTCCTTCTTTTCTCTCTGCTGTGTTCCATAAACAGAGTAGACATTCAAGCTGAAAATTGCTAAAACATTCTTAGTCATTTGCATGAAAAACAAAGTTTTGAGCTTTCCTGGCCTAGTGATATTACTTTTATATTCATATCATAGTAATTTTTCAAAGAAAAATGCCTGTTGGAATCAGATTCAGGAATTTTGTTCAGATTTACACAGGAGCAGAAAAAGTAAAAATCCCACCCATTCAGGACCCCCATTGGGAATGAATTTGAAAATAAATCGGGAAAAAATCCAGGAGATCTATATTATGGTCAGATTGGTAAATATGGACAAAACATGCAATATCTGCAGGCAGTGAAACTGAGGAAGCCTGCTCTCCTATGGATCTATGCCTTGCAGATGTACTCTTGGTGCCTTAATAACGCCTGAGTTCATGTTGTGGCCCTTATCCCAGGGATATTAACAGCCTCTCTCTCATCAATCCACCCTCTGTTATATTAGAACTTGTCAAAAAATAATCTCCTTGGGACCATTGCTAAATGTGATTGAAATTGCACAAGCCGAAAAAAACCCAGGGGAAGAGAGTGACAGATAGATGCACAGAGAATATGAGCACAGAAGCCCTGTTTCAAAATGAAAGCAGACTAAAAGCTGCTGTAGTTGCATTCAAAGTGATATCCTGCTAATTTAAATCTACCAGTGAACACTTCCAAGTGCACCAAAAAGAGCCAAAAGAACAGGTTGTTTGCTTATAAAGGGAACGCCTTAACCATTTAACTATCACTTTTGTCGACTGAGGGGGAAATGCAGCGTTACGTGGGCAATCAGATTGGAAGTTCACAAACACTCTGCAGATTTAAAATATGCAGGAGCATGAAAGAGTGTAAAAAAAGTAAATTAAAGGAACCAGCTCCTATCTGGATTGAATAAATGAAGGATCATTGAAAAATGACAGGGTTTGTGGGAAAACAGTAGTTAGAGAGTATGCTTACACATATGCTTGTAAGCTTATATACACTTCTGCTTACAAATAGTGCCAGGAATGTTCTCAAGCACTGGAAATCAGTCCTCTAGACTGCTAACTTGTCAGAGAGTCCATGGCACAATGCATCCCAGGCCAAGTACCTTCTTCCAGCCATGGAAGAGATGTTAGCACGGATCAAGGGTCAACAGACAGCTTGGTGGCAGCCTCCCAGTTTTATAAGGTTTAAAAAGAAGAATGTTTAATAGTCTGGAGCCAGTCCAGCATGACAGAGCACTACTCTTCCAGCTGATCTCACCAGCCCGTGCTGAAGGAAGGATGCCACACACTGTGCTGATGCCGTGGGGAAACACGAGTACCACACATGGATGCCAGCACCACCGTGGATCATCCGGCTTTGTGAGAGATATCGTGCAGCTTGGAAAAGCACCTGGAGAGGGAGAAGTGGGAAACAAGTATCCATATACATTTCCCCCTGCCACTCCAGCTTCAACAATCTTTACAAGCACAGCCCAAGAGAAAAGTCAGACATCCCTTTGGTAGCAGCCCAAACTATATCAAGCCTGTCTTGGCCCTTGGAAGGGTCCCCAGCTTTGTGCCCTGATACCCTCCAAGTGTCTCTTGAGTCTAAATAAACTCTTAGACATGGCTGCCTAACAGCCTCAGCACTGGAGAACACCACCATGGAAAGTGGATTCAAGCTGTTATACTCAATTTGTTTTCGTTTTCTTTTTTTTTTTTTTTAATGGCCAGAATTTGTGGAGATAGAACAGTGCAAACACACATACATACATTTGGAGTTCTCTCTCCAAATCTGCCTCCGCACTTCTTGCAAAAAGATTTTTCTCCTTAAGAAAAATCCCAAACTCCAGGTTCCCTCCCAGACACTAAGGCTATCTTCCAAACCACAGAGAACTGCAATAACCACATCATGGAGCCACTTTTGTCACTGCCTTTGCAGATAAGAAAATACAAAGTTCAGAAATCAGAAATCAGTATCTACCTCATCACTGAGCCACCAGCTGTGACCACCGACTAAGTGAATGTCCCTTTTTTGAAAGTGAGAAACCCTCCCTGTCAATTTAGAAAACTTGTGCACCTGCTCTGTGGTCAGAGATGTGAGGCATAAAATTCAGATCAAAATTAAGTTGTGCAAATTTCAGTAAATACTTGTAGGTGTAGATGACATCCAGTTCAAACAGTGAGGTGATGGGGCTCTGCCCAATCAACATACCTGTCCAAGCACTGACTAAACATCATCTCCTCTCCTATACAAGCTCTTTGTCCTTGAGGTGTCTCCAGCCTTCTGGAATCAATTCTCTCTCCTATTCTTTGCCTGCCATGACATCCTTCCATCTCGTCTCCTGTGCAATGCAGGACTATATTCCTGACTGCCCCTTCCCTATTCTTTGTCCCAATCCAGTCTATCTTTCCCTGATACACTTGCTATCTCAGTGCCCCCAGTCTAGGTGCTCTCACTGGCTGTGCTAATCTAACCAAAAGGTCTCACAGAAGCATAGGAAATATTAATACATGCTGCCTTCCCCATCCAATAATCCTTCTCATATGAGCGTTTATTTTCAGTCCTTGCCCTCAACAGGGTGAAGCTTCACAGACATTAAGTGATCTGGACATTATAGGTAATTTCTAGAGAAAAGCATAAGCCACACATTGATAAAAACAGTCACTTGCTTTTTGTAATTGAATGATGAAGCTATCAGAAATGAAAGGAAAGACTCCCAGCATCACTTTTATGTTAAAAGAAGTAACTAGCACAGTACACGAGGGGAGCATGATAAGCAAGGACTGTGTAAGGAAGTGCTTGAGTGGCGATGGGAAAGTCTTAATCCTTTGCTGAAGGCATTTAAACCGAAGGACTAAATTGCTTCCATGTTAATTGTGATGTTATTCTGCAATATGTCTGAGTGCTCTTTGGTGAAGCTCTAATACCTTTGCAAAAGTTAATGTTTTATATCCGATTAACTCAAATGGGTAAGATATGTTATAATGATGGCATGTATTTAAGAAAGACAGGGAAATTAATGGTATGGGCATAGCTCCCCTCTACTGCTTTAGATGGAAAACCTGTGAGACAAGGACTCTCCTGTTCTAATGCCAGCTCAGGTACAGGAAGCCCTCAGCAATCCACTTAAACTCTGTTCTCAGTTTCTCAAATGAGACAGGAAGGGAATATTTATCCCTGAGAGATTATAACTGACTCCCATCTTTTGAAGATAAAAATCTTAACATGAGTGCTGTATACTATTAGGCGTACAAAAGTAATGACAGGAAAAATTATTTTATTTTTGACACAGATTTTTGCATCAAATATTATATACGGTGTAAATGAAGTAAGCTAGAAATTGTTCTTTTCTTATAGTATTGAATGCTATGTTGATTCTTCAAAAATATTGCCTGAATTGATTTTTTAAATATATGTTTGTTGTTGGCATCTCTTTCAGACAGTCCTTTCCTTACCAAGAGGATTTCATAGCTTCTGTAGCTATACTTTACTTTGTCTTTTGAACCATGGTTCTGTGAAAAGAAATGGCAATTCCCTTATCAATTTTAGTTTCAATTATGACTTTTCTTAATTCCTAAAGGAATACTTTAATGTGATGTACAAAAGCCAAATTAAAAGAAAAACACAGAAAATTATTTAAGTTCTTTCAAGTGATGAGGAGTGCAAAATAACAAATGAATAAAAAGGCAAAAGTGTTGAAGCAGGCATTTTTTCTACATTAAATCTCACCGTAGAAATATGTTTGGATTAATTCAGGGGATGCTGGAAAGGGATGCTCTCCCATCCCTCTCAAACTGCAGCAGATGATGCTTGGAAAGGAACTCTTCCATGGCACACTTGAAATGTGTATCTTTTTCTAGCTTTTTAAAGGCAATACACAACAGAAATCCTGACTCCTTGGATTTACTGATTTCCAGGAAACATAGAAAGGCCTGTTTTGGTCCAATTTCTTCTAGGAGAAGAAAAATCTGGTTTCCTAAATTTCTTAGGCATGCTTGACTTGATGAGGAGTCATTCTTGCTCTGATGTAACTGCAGTTTATCTATAGAGCAAATGCTATTAAACACCTACTGCATTGTACTCCAGAGGGGGCTTCACGTGTGTGGTGAAGAGGATGATCCCCATCTACAGCTCATAAAGAGTTTTATATAAATGTCCATTACCCATGTAATGGCAACAGCCAACAGTTTTATTAGGCAATATAAAAATATATTAGAGATATAAACTGTAATGCCTCAGGACAGAAGCCAATCAATGGCTCTCGAGTTAACCAGAAGAAACTTTCTGTTTGCAAGTTATTTCCAGATCTGTTAGATTGTTTCTTGCCTCATCTGCAAAATATCAGGAGACAGTCACGCTCAGAGCCAGGCTGTTGAATCCTGATGGGGTCTGGTTGAGTCCAGTCTAGAAAATACCCAGTTCTTGTCACAATGCATAATTGAAGTGTGGCACTTCACTTTATCAAATGATTGATCTCCAGTGAAGACCAATCCAGGAATTCTCACATGAAATTCATGCTTGATAAAACAAATATATAGATTTTTTCAACTTTTTATTCGTTTAGTTCCAGACATTTTCTTGCTATGTTCAAGCCCTTCAAGTGGCAGATGAAATGACAATAAGCTCCTGCATTTCAGACGGGGAAGAGGATCCAACAGTATGATGGATCCTGTAGTCCAGACAGACATGGTCTCAGCTTTTGCCTTGGGATTCCAGTAAAATCTGTTGGCATTTCTAAATATCAAAACACTCCATTACCACTCTTTAGGGTGCACACAACCCTAAAAATTGCCTCCAGCTTTCCAAATCAGCTGCTGAGCTCTTCTCTTGAAGGCCAGGCCTCAAGTACCTAAAACACTCCTGTCATGTTTTACATTGTTTTGGCCTTTTAACATATCTCTCACAGAAACATCATTCCCCAGGGCCACATGTCCCTCAAGCTCTCTTCTTTCTCATTTTCCCCAGCTCTCTACTAAGTGTATGTCTTAATTCTCCTCTCCTCTCCTCTCCTCTCCTCTCCTCTCNCCTCTCCGAACCTCTCCGAACCTCGGAACAAAGACATTAAAAAGCCTTCAGATTTTGCTACTGGAAAGATGATTTTTTTTTTTTGCATTAAAACACATTCTTTAATTGAGATTACTGAGTTATTTGGTAAGGTAGCCTCCTAAATATAGCCAAAAAGCTCATGCAGCTTTCAGGAAATGGTTTCCCCATATCCCCTCTTCCATGAGACAGAAGAAGCCATAATCTCATCTAACAACCTAAGATTGTAACACCTTTCTGTCTGAAAAAGAAGTTGTTGAGGGAAGAGGATGGGATCTCTTTCGGGTGGGATAAGAGTCTTGGTTTGTGTTGCCTTTTTAGGGGGGGCTGGGTGAAGCATATTTGGATGGGGGAAAGCAAAGAGCATCTGTTTAGAGTGGTTTGTAATGCAGACCCTTTTGTACCACTTTATGTAGTATTAGTTTGGCCAGGTTGGTCTCACTGAAGATCACAGCCTTTTGCCATTTCACCAGCGAGGACCGAAAGCAAAGTGACATCAGTCAAAGGCCCTGTTTGCAGTAGGTGCAAGTAACAGAAGTCAAACACACCGAGGGTTCCCGTTTCACATCTCAATTAATCTTCTGCTTTCTGTGCTTGCATATTGGTTTGCTGAGGCAAGCTTTGTTCAGTCACACTGTGCCTTAGTGCCTCTGTCAGGCAGTCTGCCCCCAAAACTTTTAAATCCCTGTTTAGAAGGATAGGGATAAGATTTAATATAAGATACTAAATTCCTGTAAGAGTTATAAAAATATGTTGCAAGAAAGGAAAGAAAGATTGAAAGAGACTTACTAGATACGAAAGAATTCATTCTACAAAAAGATACCATCACTTCTCTAAAGTGGAAAAGATCTCAATTTGCATCTTAATAGAAGCCAGATAATCCATTTCTGCCCTTGTGGCCCCAGGGTAAGAGTTGCAACTCTTGATTCAGTTTCCCAGATGGAAGGAAGTGATAGAGCTTCCCGATTTTCAGGGAGTATTAAACAGCCAACAATTAACCAGGCCCCTTTCCAGTTATTGCAAACTGTCCTCCAAAACTTGCATCATCTGTAACTAGGCACTATTAAACATCTTCAGCCCTTTGCAATTGTTTTGGGTCTTCCCTCAACCCCTAGAGAGTAACTAAGCTTCGGGGTGTATGGTGAGCAGCAACATCTGCAGCTATCTCCAGAAAACTGGGAAAATGGCAGCAGTAAAAACTGCTAGCAGAGTCCTTCCCATCTTACTTCCCAGGTCTGCTGGGGGCTTTGAGGAGCTGTGAGGCAGCAGCTGAAGTTGGTAGCAGCACTTAAAACACAATGACACTCCTACATGACAGCCATATTTGTCCTGATAGATTTTTATCACATTTTTTGCTTTCATTTCCAATTTTTTTAATCTTTTACAGTCTCCTTGTGTCCTATCATACAGCTGACTATACTTACCTGTCTTTACTGAAGTCATCCTACATTGGCACATTGGATGTGTTTATTTGACCAGCCACTCTGTTTTTCCCCCCTCTCTTTTTTATCATCTCCTTTCTGTTTGTTATCTCACTGAGTGCAAGCACCAGGGATTGTGGTTAGGGAATGATTCAGCTGGAAGCAGAGGGCAGAGGGCAGCGTGCAAAGCCAGCACTGGAATTACAAAATGCACCTGACAACCTGTCATTAATGCGGCCACCAAAAAACGGAGAGTAACAATGCAATCAAACAGGATTCAAATTCACATCTCATACCCTGCTCATTACCAAGAAGGCTTTTAGGAATGACAAGTTTTTAATCCTGTAACTCTATTATGAGCTGATGCCAACAGCAGAAACAGGAGCTATGATACAAGTTAAGCTAGGATTGCTTGGCATGGCAACTGAAAGCCATCTCACCTGACGTGAGATGACAGCTATGGCATGCAACCACTGATAAGCTGACATTTTTGTAAATATATACTTTCTAGATTTTTTTTTAAACCAGGTACCATGAAAGCATACAACAGCAAAAGAACCTGTGAACCCAAATAAACATGATCATTACCTCCTGCTGAACTGTTATGCACAGCCAAGCAATTCCTTCTGCTCACTTAAAACTAAAGGTTTGCTAAGTCTGTGTTATACTTTCTCTTTATTTTCAGCAGCTCAGTGTACAGCTGGTAAGATTTTTCTCTGGTTAGAAGCTTGATTTATAAAGTCTCTAGTCCTAAAACAGGAAATGACTATTTTATCCCCGCAAATTCAGGAGGATTTTTTTTGCTTTTATGTTCCACAAAATCAGTTTTTATTTCCTATAAAGGGTCCAGTCCAACTGCCTTCAAAATCTATAGAAATTCCCCTGACTTCAGCCGGGCTTGGCTCATGCCCTAAGGCAGTGCAACAGAGAGAGACAACACCTAATGAAATCATGTGTGCAAAGAATCAGGGGATCCCATACTAAATCCCCACCCCACAAACAGCCATGCCTAAGCTTAAATGTGCATTAAAATTGAAGTAATAAAGCTGTGCATGTCTATCATGTTAAGCACATGTTTAAATGTTTACTGGAGTCAGCTCTTTGTACAATGAACAGTAAAAGCTGTAGAAAGCTATTGTGGGTAAGATCCTGCCCCCAGCTGCATGTTATCCTGATCTTTATAGCTTTCTACTGTCTGGTTGCAGAACCTTTCACAATTTTTGTAAAATCAAGTTGCTACCATTAAATTCTTTCTCTTGCATTCACAGATATAACAGATAATATAACATATATAACAGATATATAACATACTTCTGATGGTGCACATTTCCACTGACATCAGAGGGATCCAAGAAGAAAACTCAGAGCTATTTATTGTATCTGTTAATAAAATTAGTGGACCTTCATCAGAGTCAGACACTTAGAGGGTGAATCACCTTAAATATACAAAACAACCTATATGTTTATTTGTCTAAAAACAAAAGACACACAAAAAGTGTTTCTGAATTTGTATCACAGACAGAAAACTGAGTCATGCAGACAACCCATGATTTCTCTAAAATCTCACAAGATACAGGTAGTAAAACAGGGAATCAAGCTGCAATTAAACTTGCAAAAATATATATTTTCTTATCTTATGATCTCCAGTGACTCTGTATTTAATTTTTCAAAATGGGAAATCAGACTCAAGGAGGTTAAGGCAAAGGTCAAGAGCTACCTAGAAACTCACTGGCAGAACTGAGACGAATGGAAACTTCTGTCTCCGCACTTCCCTCCTCTCTCAGATCTGTTTCAATGAAATAAAATAAAATATAAAAAGCCACAAAACCTGCTCTCAATTTTCTGTGAGCAGGATTTGATCCTGCCATCAAATGCACTGTTACCCTGATGGAGGGAAAGCGTTCCAGCATTACCTCCTGTGATCTGCCTTCAGCTCACTGGTGACATCGCAGCCCTCTTTGACTGGCAGGTCTGCTCCCTGGGAAGGGAGTCCATGGATTTGATGCACTCCTTTTTGAGACAGAGCTAAGCACAGCTGGACTTGAATGAGAATGGGTTATGGCTGAGATGAGCAAAGTAGAGCACAGAGAAAAGCTAACTTTATTTAAGTTAAACAGTCAGAGCTGCGGAGTCCTTCACAAATAAGCTGCCCAAAAAAGCGGTCACAGCACAAAGCCTGGACAATGGTCTCAGGCACATGATTCTTGGGGTTGTCCTATGCATGGCCTGGAGCTGGACTCAATGATCTCTGTGGGTCCCGTCCAACTCAGGATATTCTATGATTCTGTTATTTCTGTATCCTTCAAATGGAAAAAAATCAGACACACCAAATTTAAAGTTTCCCTTCTACATGGTATGATCTCACTCTGTGAGTTTAAGTCAAACCTCTGACATTCAGCTGCTAGAAATGCTAATAACTTTGTGCTGCAAGGCATAATCCGGCATAATACAAGGCAATACTTCAATATGCACTGTCAAAATGGATCTTTTGATGTGTGATCCCATTGCAGCCTCTAAAAGAGATGGAGATATCTGGAAAAACCCTGATCCCATTTTTCTTGCATTAGCAGATCTTTCTGGTTGAATGGCACTGTAAGCTAGTGATAAGCTTTGTGCTCTACCTATCCCCTTAATTATTCCTGCAAGGCCTCTGTTGCTGACCCTCCTGAAATGCCCTTGAATAACATTTGTGTAGGAATCCTGCTTCTTGAGGAAACAGTGAAGAATGGCCTTGAAGCAAATTTCTGGTGTCGTCACCATCAAGCTGTCTTGTGCTGCCACATCATGTTTCTGGAGGAGTCTATGAGCACTGTCACTACTTGTTAACTTTCCCAACACTGTGCTAGTGCTACTCACTGTCAGGAGAAGTGAGATGAGACAAAAAAAGCCACAAGAAATTTGTAGTGAAGTCCTTGGTATGACCAGGAGGCTGCCTCTCTACGGAGAATCAGATAGTCAGAGAGAAACCCACGTATGGGATATTGGACTGTGATTCGTTCACATCAGTCTTGAGGCACTTCTGAATCAGGAGATTTTCTCCGTAGGATAAAGGAGAGGCTCTGAGCAGGAGATGTTATAGTATCTTGTTCATAATGAACAAGATTCATAGTGAACTTCGTGGAGTTTGCAGAAGGTGACAAATGATTTTTGTATAATTTGGATGACTTTTCCAGTAACTGTTTCAATTATTTTAAACCCCGGTTTAATGTAGTACCTAAGCACTGTTTGTAAGTCTAACCATACAGTACTAAAGCACTTTCTTAACCAATACTTTACAGAAATTACAACTAAAACACTGTTCTGTAAAAAAAAGTCCCACAAAAAGTAACTTCGGTGTTGTACTTTTCACACTCCAAAATAGAAAAAAAAAAGACAAAAGTATTGTCAATATGTGTGAGCAATAATGGTGTCTTGCTACATAGTCATATTCAAAGTTCAAAATTCAGGTAAATATGTGGAATATTTTTGCTACGTGCTCATGCCTCATTCTTCCACTGCTATCTGCTACCCAGACCTTTTATTGGTAGCAAGCCCAGAAAAGCAATTGTAGCCCATTGAATGCCTCTTCCAAAATTGGTAGCCTGTGGCTCTCAAACAGAAAGCAATTGCATGAAAACAAGCAATCTCTCACACTGAAAAATCACTGGTAGTACACTGAATCAAGTTAGATTATGGATTAGGGAGCCAGTGAATTATGACTGATTACCTTTTCAAAGTAACTCACACAGCAGCCCTGGGGGACAGATTGTGTTAAAACAGTTCCAATATGCAAATAGTTTGATACTTTGAAAATAGCAGTGTTGTTAGCATTTGGCCTGGTGATGGAAGAAGTGTATTAATTTGCCCAAGCAACTGTCTCTAAAACAGCATATAAATCGCCCTTTGCATTAATTCAAAGTGAAATGTCAATGTTTCATAATTTATGATATTATGCTGAGATTAAGCTTCAATAGCTCACTATTGGTTCAGTTAACATCAGGTCTAAAATTTGCCTTCCTGTCTCCTGAACCTTGAATCTTTGAGAAAACCTTTCCTTTCTGCTTGGATTTATATTTATTTATACTAGCTGAATTATTTATGATCATTTCAATGCAATTTACTGAGTTAAGAGAATGTGAAATACTCTGTTGTCACAGTGGTTTACTCACATCTTCTTGAATCTGATTGTCTTGGCAGGAAAATGAGGAGAAATTCCTGCTACTCAGGATATGAGAATCTAAAAGCTGTTTCCTGGTCTCTATCTGTAGAACATGATGACATTATTAATCAGATATAGAATTATAAAATCATAAAATTGTTAGAGTAGGAAGAGACCTTTAAGATCATCAAGTCCAATTGCCAAACCAGCATTACCAGTGCAAACCCTGTATCACTGAACTACCACCCAATGCCAGACCCAGATGCCTTTTAAACAACTCCAGGGATGGTGATTCTTCCATCTCTGTGGGCACCCTATCAGTAAAAAGTTTGTTCTAATCTGAATCTCTCCTTTCAGCCCAAGGCCATTTCCTCTCCTCCTTTCATGATAACAGAGGTTGGGTCCCTCCTCATCACACCCTCCTTTCAGGTAGCTGGAGAGAGCCAGCAGGTCCCCACTGAGCCCCCAGTTCTGAGACTAATCATATCACCACCTGTCCAATATCATATCATAGAATGTTTTGATAGAAAAGGACGCTAAAGATCATCTAGTTCCAGTGCCACTGCTGTGGGCACCTTCCACCAGAACACTGAGAGCCTCACCCAACCTGTCCTTGAACACTTACAGGGACATCCACAATTTCTCTGGGTAATTGTGCTAGTGCCTCACTGCCCTCAGAGTAAAGAATTTATTCAACCTGCGCTGAATCATCTTTCACAATTGTGTAAATTTTACTGAACCTGACAGATACACAACTATAAAATGGTGATATGGGAAACAATATGATTCTTTCTGCCCTAGTTATTCTTAAAGTATAATTTGAGAACTGCTCACCTTCTTGAGGAAAAAAAAAAGATAATGAGATTGTTATAGATGAACAAAAATGTTATATACATGCAAAATGGTCTTGTTAATCAACAGAGCTCACTCCCTGCTGGAGGAAGCTCCAGTAGAAGAACAGAAATCATTACCATGCTGGTAGGATTGATTAATTAGGAAAACAGCTTCTACTAATACTCATTAGCATTTATACATTGTAAAATCCACTAAATATATGTGTAAATAACTTTCCTAAAGTGACAACTAAGGGTGCCTGAAGGGTGCCACATGATGTTACTGTTGTTTTCTGCTTGGGTGGGTTTTGCATTGCAAGAAACACTTCTGCACTGGCTGAGAAAACCTTTAATAGGGAGCTGGAATAGGAAGAGAACACACGGAAGGCACATTCTGAGGCATGAAAGACAGGTTTGACATGAGAGCAAACGAAAGTTGTATGCCAGGGCACATGGTAATGTAGCCAGACAGGGGATGGTGGAATATTGGAATAAATCCAAGATGCTGCTACCAGGTAAAGTGTAGGTAAGGACTACACAGCCCCTTTAGAGCCTCAGGAAAACACCATGAGGAGAAGGATCATCTCCCCCTCCCAGGACTAAGATTTGGACACGCTCTGTTTCTGTTTGAGGAATGTGGTAGCAAAAGCAGACACACTCAGAAAGCATCTGTGTTGGCCCAGATGCTATCTGTTAGTGCCTTTTGTTTCACAGTATGAATTTCTGGGTAGAGGACTTTCAAATAATGGTTTAAATTTAGAAAGTGACCATTCAGTTATCAGGGCAGTTGAAAATTATAATGAAATGGAGCCCAATAACTCCAAAATACTGGTCAAAAGATTATCATCTGTGTAATGTGTGTTTTCTAGAGTTCATGTGCAATTATCAGGCACTATTTTTAGTCTGGGTTTCAGGGGAGTTGTGTTTAGTTCTTGGCTCTGCCACAGACTTCCTGCATGACCTTGGGCAAATCGGTTTCTTTCTCAGTGCCATCTGCAGCATAATACACTTTCCTCCCCCTCTAAATTTGTCTTGTTGATGTGGATTATGGGCCTTTTGGAATAGGACATCTCCTTGCTGTGTTCATTTAGTGAGTGGCACAGTGAGGTTCTGAGCTTGTGACTTCTAAATAGCTTTTTAATGCACCAAGATCACCTTCCATGACCAGTGTAACCAGGTGGTGGGTATAAAATCATTAGCTTTATTGTAGATTTTAGACAAATCTACATTTTGTAGAATTTTACATATTTTAGATTTTTTTGTTTGTTTGTTTCAGTTGCTAATTTTTACAAGCAGTTTTTGTACTTCTTTTCCTTCACTTTTTTCACAGTGTAGGCCCATGCCCTCCTTCTCTGTGGTTATTACCCTGGTCCCTGTGATTAGTGTGGAGCTGCTGGTTGGTTTTGTTTGCTTACTTGTTTTTTCACCTTCACTCTAAATTACAGCAGCAAATTGCCCGGGGCAGGAGTGTTTTTTGGAACCAGTGATGGGCACCATGCTGCCGATCCTCACAGGGACCTTCTTACCTGTACCTGGCTTTAGCAGTTGTGACCTGCAGCCAAGTGGGAGGCATGGACAAAGTGAGAGAACAGAAAACTAGGAAACAAACAAAAGCACCAGCATTTCAAAGCTTTCGCAGGGCATAGCTGAAGGTAGACATTATTAAAAAAAAAAAAAAAAAAAGAAAAAAAGGTTGAAGTGATCACTCTCTTTCTTTTTTGAATGAGATACCTGATCAGGCAGGGGCCTGGGCTCTACTGCTAGTGAAGGAAACAAACTGAACAGATGATCAAACAGGTGCCTCGTCAGAACGTCCTATTAAAATAGCCAGAGTGAGAACTTGGATATCAATGCACAAGCACACAAGGCACTAAATATATTTCCTCTTACTAAAGCTAAAGGGACCAGCTCCCTGCACAGGTGTAGCTTTCGCAGCAGCGTGTCAGAGCTCTCACAGACTCCGGCTCAGCCACCCAACTGCGCTCACAGGCAGGTAGCGATGGGGNGGGCAGCGCTCGCTGCAGGCTGCGCTGGGCTCGGTGCGGCGCCGGCCGGGCACGGAGAGCCGCACTCTCCTCCCTTCTTGCCTCTCGTCGCAGCCCGGCGGCGCCCAGGGCGGCATGGAGAGCCAGCGCGGGAGGCCGCGGGGCAGCGCCCGGAGCTGAGCCGGCCGGTGCGTACCCACATGGGGCGCGGGAGGGGCGCGGAGGCGATGGCGGAGAAACTTTCCGTGGGCAAACTCGGCGGTGCGCGGGGGCTCCGGGGGTGCCGCCGCCACTCGGGGAAACTTCTGCCGCGGGGACTCGGGCGAGGCTGCATCCCTGCACTGTGCCTGTGTCCCGCTCCCATCCCGCCGCTCCTGTCAGCCGCCGGTCCCGCTCCCGCCCTGCCCTGCAAGGTGCACCAGCAGGCGGGCGGCTGTCCCGGGTGCGCTTCCCGCTTCGCACCGGGCTTTAGCTCGCAAGCAGGCAAGAGCCGGGTTTTCGTGGTTTAAAAATTTCCTCGTCGCCTGTTAAGTGCTTTTATTTTGTAGGTTTGGGTTTTTTTTTTTTTTTTTTTTTTTTTTTTTTTTTTTTTTTTTAACTTGTGGCAGCGAGGGCGGGGGTTGTGCGTGTCTGTCGCTGCTCTTCAGCTGCAGTTGCTCTTGGCTGAGCCTGGGGACTGGCTGCAGCTGCTTGGGCTGGGAAGAAACGGGTGTTACCGGAGGACCTGCCTGTTCGTATTCCTATCTGTCTGTCTGTCCATCTATTTTTTCCTCCATGTTTTTAGGAGCGAGGGCTCACCTTGCCCTCCCCGTTCGCAGGCTTCGGAGCTGGGGGAGCGCCGTGTCCGGGACAGCGGGGATCGCAGCCGTGTCCGCTCGTCCCTGCCGGGCTTTGCTGGGGCTGCTCGCTGCGGGCTCCGCATCCCCTCCGCGCTGCCGGGGGCTGCGCTCTGCCAGCCCCGAAACTTGAACCGGCTGTGTGTCCGTGTGTGTGTCTGTGTCCATGTGTCCGCGTGTCCGTTCGTCCGTGTGTGTGTGCGCCCCTGGGAAGGGAACCTACTCCAGCTGGCGATGGGTTAAACGTGGTGCTCCCATCTCTAACTTATGCTATTAAAGGAAGTAATCCAGCCTCTCTTGCCCACTTTTTGAATCCCATTGGATTATTTGCAGGAGTAGAAGAGACCCTCAGTGCCCCAAGGAATGCATCAATGGGTGTCTTTTACTTTTTAATTTTTTTTAATTACTAATTTTCGTGGTAGCTTAGTGCCCTTGCTTTGTTGTTGGGAGGATTAAACGTTGTTTAGTGTCTTTAGTCCCTGATTCAATTAAAATAAATACAAGTACATGGGACATAAAGGGAAGTCAGCACTGGCATCCTGGCAGAGGCACTAAAGCATCAAGTTTGGTTAAAAGGAAGGGATTCGAGGAAATGAATGCTTCTGTTCGTACTCATTTGCTTTCCCTACGCAGTGCTGTCAGACAGCTTAGAGAGGTGTATCTTTTGAGCAGGGTTTGTGTGTTCTTAACCAGCTTCTGTCCAACAGAAAGAAAGGAAAAGTCCTGTCCACAGATGCAGGTGTTAACTCTTGTTTAGCAAATGGTTTATGAAACTTGGGTTGAACTTCGAGCAGAGGAATTAAAAATCAGGAGAGGATGAACTATGAGGAATGCAGAGGAGAGTTGCTGCACCATTCTGCTTGCTGCCTGGATGCTCTGCTTTCACTGGGGACTCATTCCTGGTCTGGAGCAGTTGTGGAAGGGTATAAACATTAGCTGGAAAAGCAGAACAAGGCAGAATAGCCTGGCTAGTACTCGTCTGTCTCTGCTGACATTCAGAGGGCTGCTCCTTCAAGTTAACAAAAAATTCCTTTCGTTGCTTGGAGAGGATTTGGTGTGTGCAAGGAGAGGAGTGGTCCCTCCAGATCTGGCTTGCTGTTGCTGCGTGCTGCTGAGAAAGAGCTTACAGGTGTGATCGTTGTGTTCCAAAAAAGTTGGAGTCTTCTTGAGAGAGGCAGATAGGAGACAATGTACTGCAGGACTGCAAACTATGGATATCCCTCTGTCTGATCCTTTGGTGGTGCTAGTGTTGTATAAAATCAGCAGGTTTGCTGTGCTTGTCTTGATGCAGTAAATCATAGTTTTATTTACTTTTGTTCTTGTTTATTTTTAAGCTTTATTCTTAACATAGCTTCTTTTGGTGTTGTAATGACTGTGCTCCAAATCTGTGTGCCGATGGTGTGTAGGGTGGTTCCTGAACTGTGTGTTTCAATTCTGTGTTGTTACCCTGTGTGCCAGTCAGTGATGGGGTATACCCCCCTGCCCCTTCCCTAAATGCTAGCTTGCTCAGTTTCTCACATGAGAGACTTCTGTTCCATCAGGTTATATTGTCGTGCTTCCTGGTATGTTGCACTACTTTGACCTGATGTATTCTGGTTGATGGATTCTATCAAATAACAATGAAATGAACAATTAGGAGGCAGTTAGGGTATTTAGCCATTGCTGGTTAGGAGCAGTTTGTAGGTGCTGTTCCACTACAAATATATGTCTGTGCTGAGTTTTAAAATGTCTTCTGGCACATGCCAACTGCAGTCATACAGCTTGTATTTACAGGCAGGTTTTTGTGAAGGACAGGAAGTTGGTTAGGATAAGGTTTGTTTTAGAATGTTGTGCCAGTGTGAAACATCATGCTTCTGGATGCAGGTTTGAATCCCTTACAGTTCAGCAGTGTCTTAAATTTCTTAACTGTTTGATGAGTATTTGCTTGCTTATGTGAAGGGTTTCATGACTTCTGCCTGCAGTGCATAACACAAAAGCTCTTGGCACTCTTAAGACCCTTATTGTGCTGGCTGGAAGTTCCAAGGCAAAATGGGCAGGGACTCAAAGTTGCTGTGACAGAGGTGAAATCCTGGCTTACACTGACTTCAGTGGGAGTTTTGCCATAGATGAAAATGGGCCAAAACTTCAATCCAGAAGTAATTCTCCCTTCTTGTTGGTAATCCTGGTGTATTCTCTAGGGAAGCTTTTGCTTTTCTTACTGCCACCCAGACTGAGTCTGTTAGGCAGAGAAGATAGAAGTCTCTTAGGATGTCATGCTGTGCCTTTCACGAGCACAGCATTCTTGGGAAGGAAATCAGGGCAGATAAGAGTGGAAACAAAACCCCAAACGTGGACACATGCTGACTATCTTGCTGCTTGTGTCTTGAGTCATTCCCAGGAACATGGATCAAGAACTGTGAACTGAGCACAATTAGCTGCTTGAAACTGCAGAGGAGGGATCTGTCAATGCCTGCAGCCAGTGCATCTCCCAGTCCCTGCTTCTGCATTTGCAAATTATTGGTTTAGTGACAGACATTCAATATGTGAAGCAGCAGTACATTCATTAATTCAGCCCTGCTTAGCCTATGCACATTGAGTGAGTTTTCTGTATGTATGTGATCTAGTGAGTTATTCTCAGAGACACTTAATATATCCAGCATCTAGCTAAATTTTTATGTTACATGACAGTGACAGATGAGAAGTGTTTGCCGCTTTTTTCCATGACTTGAAAGGTATGTGGTACAGAATATCAGAATGTGTGTTTAATCAGTGCCGATTGAAAACTGGTCCAGGTCATGGCCATGTAATAAAACTGATCATCACAACAAGAATGTGTTGCTTCAGTTTATTATATTCAGTGGAATAGAGGAAGATTTGTTAATATATACCAGAAACGTTCACTGGGATTGAGGTATTTGAATCTGTCTGATTTTTAATTTTTTTTTCCAGTGGAAACACTGTGGTGTCTGTGATGCCAGTGTAGACAGTTTTCTTTCACAGTACATTCTTCTACTGTGCATTCACACCAGACTTTTAACTATTTTGCTCCTGTATGATGATGAAAGAAATGAAAATACAAACTAATGTGAGACTGAGTAGTCTGTCTTGCATATGCACCCTTTCATATGTGTCCTTACTTTAACAGACTTAAACAAGGAGAATATGTTGATCATTTATAAATTATACCTTGTTAAATGTCTCTTAGCTTGTTTGCTATGAGGATTTATGCATCTGAAATAAAATACTAATTCTTGTTTTATATACTTTATACAAGTGCACAGGCCTCATTTTGTCCCAGTATAAAAAATTATAGATATCATAAAAGGCATTGTTTGAGACCCTGAAGTTGTATGAGTGGTTAACATCTGGATGTGTGTATTAATGGCATATAGGTTTTGGGCACTGTAAGTACTGCCAGGATGCAAAAGATGGCAGTGCTGGGAAGATGGATCTGAGCAAACCCTGCCGGGCTGTCATTCAAACCTCTGCTCTGGGATCTCCATGGACTTCCAGCTTCTGGGTTTGTGGGTTTGTTTTTTTTTTTTTNTTTTTTTTTTTTTTTTTTTTTTTTTTTTTTTTTTTTTTTTTTTTTTTTTTTTTTTTTTTTTTTTTTTTTTTTTTTTTTGTTTGTTTGTTTTTTGTTTTGTTTTGTTTTTGTTTGTTTGGGTTTTTTTGTGGGGTTTTTTTTTTTACATAAATGCAAATCAAAGAGTAGACAATAACCATTATTGTATTTTGCTGTGTCTAAGCTCTAAGTATTGTGTTCTCTTCAGTGCTTGAGCTTGAGGGCTGAGCTGGAGACAGAACTTGTTGGTGCTGGACTAGAATATGCATCAAATGATGCAGTGTGAGAGAGATGCTGTTCTTAGCTTACTTGTTTTTCTTAAAAATAGTTCTTTTCCTGTGCAGTGCTACAGGCTAGGGCAAGAGTGGCTTGAAATCTTCCCAGTGGAAAAGGCCCTGGGGTGCTGGTCAACAGCAGCTCAACATGATCCAGGCTGTGCCCAGGTGGCCAAGAAGGCCGATGGCATCCTGGCCTGGCTCAGCCATGGTGTGGGCAGCAGGAGCAGGGCAGTGACCGTCCCCCTGTGCTGGGCACTGCTGAGGCCACTCCTCGAATGCTGTGTTCAGTGCTGGGCCCTCACTGCAAGAAAGA
Organism: Cisticola juncidis; assembly: GCA_013400215.1. Classification (NCBI taxonomy): domain Eukaryota; kingdom Metazoa; phylum Chordata; class Aves; order Passeriformes; family Cisticolidae; genus Cisticola; species Cisticola juncidis. Next base: position 2,560,020 of record VXBR01003723.1, on the reverse strand, counting down.
CATTGAGGGGCTGGAGCGTGTCCAGAGAAGGGCAGCGGAGCTGGGGAAGGGTCTGGAGCACAAGTGCGGTGAGGAGCAGCTGAGGGAGCTGGGGGGGTTTGGTCTGGAGAAAAGGAAGCTCAGGGAGACCTTATCACTCTCCCAGCTGCTTGAAAGGAAGGGTAACTAGGTGGAGCTCTGTCTCTTCTAAAATGTAGAAAGCCATAGGACAAGAGGAAATTGTGTCAGTTTATGTCAGGGGATATTTAGATTGGGTATTAGGAAAAAAATCCTTACTGAAAGGGCTGTTAACCGTTGAAAGAGGCTGCCAAGGGAAGTGTTACCATCCCTTGGCATTTAAAGGACGTGTAGATGTGGCACTTGGGGATGTGGTTTAATGGTGGACTTGGCAGTGCAGGGTTAATGGTGGTACTGGATGATCTTAGAGGTATTTTCCAACATAAATGATTCTATGATTCTTTGAAAAATGCAAAGTATAGGGGGTTTTGGGTGAAATTATGGTTGCATCGAGCTAGTAGCAATGCTATCACTGACATGAAAAGTTCCTGATTTCACTCTTTTTCTTTTTTTTTTTCTTGAAAGAATCAAGGGCAGACCTTGAGTAGGGTTGCAGGTAAGGGAAGACAGAAATAGTGCTGAAGGCAATCTTTCCCCTGATATATTGCAGCTGTGTTAATTACCAAAGAGTGGGAACAGCTTTGCTTACCCTCACAGCTATGGGTGTGATAAAAGAGTGAGTTGGGGGGTTGGAATCACTTGGAGTCTGCTGGCTGTGCTGTGAGGAGGAAGGGACAGGAGGTTGGGCAAGGGACAGAAAGGGTGAGATGTTGTACGAGGGACGTACAGGGTTAGGTGGCTGTGCTAGGGACAGGAAGGAGCAAGCTGGAACTGTAGAAAGAAGAGAGAAGGAGAGAAAGAACCAGAGCTGCATGGAGCTGCCCATGGGAGGCTATGCAGAAAAGGTATGAGAGACTTCTAGATAACAAGGTGCTGCTGCTTGAAGCCTTCTTTGGTGTCAGTTGTATCTCCTCTGTCATGCAGGGATGTAGAGAGATGTAGGGTTTTGTGTTGGAAAATTCTCTGTTGTCTTATTGAGCTGTTGTTGATTTTGCTGCTGTTCTTGGTGTATGAGCCTGGTTGCTATAATAATTATACCTAAATGTGTCTATGCCTGCACTGTCTGTCATCCACAGTAAATCAAAAGCATGGACCCTGCAGGCACTTAAAGCAAGTTAACACAAATGAAAAGCACCAGTGGCTCTGCCTGGGAGAAAACAATATTTTATTTCTTTCTCCTAGATGATGACACTACTAATTGTATGGCTTCCAGTGTGTGAGTGCAACTTCCTTTGACATCAGTGTGTTGGCTTGGTCATTACACTTGTGCCAACCCAGTGCAGCCCCTGCTGCAGGGCTACAGTGGTGCTCTCCCTCTGTTCTTGCAGAGTCAACAGCTCCATCCCTTGGCTGTGGAGCTGGTCAGAGAGACCTGGGAATACGTGGGGTGGCTCCTCTGGACTGAAATCCTCCTTCCTTTTCTACTATCTAAGCTGATTTCTTCCCTTCTTTTAAAAGGCATCCCTGATTTTAAAATTTAGGTTTTTGAATAGGCTTAGCAGACTAGAAATGTTCTGGGCTTTCCAGGCAGGTAGCCATCAACAGGCTGAGTAAGGCCACTTCTGTCTTTAGTGGAGCTGGTGGTGGGATTTAATGCTGACTGTAATAAGAATTGCTTTTAGGCTATTCAGAGGTCTTGAAATCCTGCCCTGCAGCATTTCCACCTTCTTAGCTTGGTCCTGTAGAACATCTGGGTAGAGGGAAATAGTTTTGAAGACTTCCTGTAGTGCTGGTGAGAAATGATCTGTCACCAGCACTGGAAGTGAACCAGAAACACAACTTGTTTCTGCTTGCACTGTGCAAACCAGCCATAAATAACATTTCTTCCATGTCTTTGCAGACTTCAAAGAATCTTCCAGCTGTTGCAGGAAGCCTAGTGAGAGAAGGTAGCTGCAAGTTTAATTGTAGCTTCAGGACTTTAGCTCAATCAAAATCCAAACAATCTGATAAAAATTACAGACACTAGAATGTTGTTAAAGGTCAAAAGTGAGCCCTCTTCAGAACTGCTATTAATGGTTTACATGTTAAAATAGAAGAGCTTGATAATATTGCTCAGTAACATTGCACATATGTTATTTTTGCTTTTGAACCACCTGAACACTTTGCATGATAGTGCAGGTTGTATTTGGTGATAAGTGCATATAATGGCAGTTTAAATGTCAGTTTTCCTATCATATGTGTAGCACTAATAACTTCTTAATATTAAACATGATTATTTCCCACATTGCTTAAACAAATCATGGTACCCAGAGTCTTAAGAGGATGCCTTTGTATTCTGCTACAGGGTGAAATTTTTTGATGACTCCTCATATTTCATGGAATCCTGGAATGGTTTGGGTTGGAAGGGACCTAAAAGATTAGGTAGTCCCAGCCCTTCTACCATGGGCATAGACACATTCTACTAGATCACGTTGCTCAAAGCCCCATTCAGCATGGCCTTGAACACTTCCAGGGATGGAGTAGCCACAACTTTGCTGAGTAACCTGTTTCAGTATCTCACTACCCTCACAGTAAATAATTTCTTCCTAATAGCTAATCTAAACTAGACCTCTTTCAAGTTTAAGACATTACCCCTTATTCTATGGCTACGTTGTAAAATAAGAACTCCCTCTCCAGTTTTTTTGAAAGCTGCCTTTATGTATTGGAAAGATGCTAGGAGGTCTCCCCAGTGCATTCTCTTGTCTGGGCTGAAGAGCCCGAATTATCTCAGCCTGTCTTCATAGGAGAGGAATTCCAGTTGTCTGATCATCTTCACGGCCCTACTCTGGACTCACTCCAACAGGTCTGTGTCTTTCCAGTGCTGAGGATCACAGAGCTGGATGCAGTGGTGCAGGTGGAGTCTCATGTGAGCAGAGCAGAGGGGGAGAATCACCTCCATCAGCCTGCTGTTCACATTGCTTTTCATGCAGTCCAGGATAAGGCTGGCTTCTCACATGTCTGTCTTAGGTTCAGCTTTTCATCCACCAACACTCCCAAATTCTCCCCAGGGCTGTTCTCAAGCCATCCTCTGCCCAGCCTGTATTTGTGCTTGGGATTGCTCTTGCACTTGGCCTTGTTGAACTTCATGAGTTTTGTACAGGCCTACCTCTCCAACCTGTCCATGTCCCTCTGATGGCATCCCTTCCCTCCAGCATCTCAACTCCACCACACAGCTTGGGGGTGAGGTTGCCCTCAATCCCACTGAACATGTTGCTGACAGGGATGATAAACAGTTGTGCTCCCACTACGTACTCCCTGAGGAATGTCACTTGGATTGTGACTAACCAGAAAATTCCTTATTCACCAAGTGGTCCACCCATGAAATACATGTCTCTCCAACTAAGGATGTTGTGCAGGACAGTGTTGAATACTTTGTACAGGTCCGCGTAGATGATACCTGTTTCTCTTTCCTCATCTGCAAATACCCTGTCTGAAAAGAAGGAAATTTGTCAGGCATCATTTGCCCTTAGTAAAGCCATGTTGTCTGTCACCAGTTACCTCCATATTTCCCATGTAGCATGGTTTTTAGAAGGATCTGCTCCATGTTCTTGCTGGGTACAAAGGGGACACTGACTTGCCTGTAGCTCCCCAGATCTTCCTTTCTTCCTTTTTAATGCAGCAGTGTGAACTTTGTGGGCCTGCCATGACTTCTCAATTGTGATAGATAGCGCTTAGCCACCTCCTTGGCTGGTTCCCTCAGGACCTGCAAATGCAGCTCATCAGATCCTGTGGCTCTTCAGGTTCCATAGATACTCTTGAACATCGTGTTGTGCTGCAGTGGGTGGCTGTTGCTTCTCCATGTCCCTGACTTTGCCTTCTCTGACTTGGGTAGTGGGACTGGAGCACTTCACTAGGAAGACGTGTGGCAAAAAAGTCATACCTCAGTCATTTCTGTATCCCAGGTAGCCAGATCTTCTGATTCCTTCTGGAGAGGGCCATTTTCTATCATTGGTGTACCTATGGAAGCTTTTGTTGTTGCCCTTTACATCCCTGGCCAGAATTAATTCTGTCAGTTCTTTGGCTTTCCTAACCTTCTCCCTGTCTGCTCAGACAATCTCTCTGTATTTCTTTCAGGCTGCCTGTCCTTGCTGCCATCCTCTGGCAGCTTCCATTTTGTGTTTGAGTTTGTCTAGGGGCTTCTTGTTTATCCATGCGTCCATATTTAAATAAACAGTTAATAATTTCGAGTTGAATGTGTGGGGTGGGTTTGGTTAGGTTGGTTGTTCAGGTTTGTTTTTTGAGTCTTTTATGAAATCTGGTGTTTGAAATGCTTTCATTCATCCTCTATGTGGCAATTAATTAATGACAGCTCTTGCTGCAGTCCAGCTGAGTGGTCGCTGCTAGCATGGCTGCATCGTCATGGTGTGATTGCATGTGAGGTAGAGTTGCCAGCTTGTGTTGGGATGACCTGGCTTTATGGGTTTTTGCTATAGTGCAGTGATGGATACACTGGTCGTCAATAAACTCAGAGCTGTGGTTTTACATGGACATTTTTTCCAGAGGCTTGCTGTGATTTTTTTTTTAGTCAAAATTGAGACACCACTATCCACTGCTAGGCTTTTCAAGGAAGCATAATTGCTGGTTTCATTTAGAGAAGACCAGCCTTTTTCTTTGTTCTTGCACTTTGTTAAAAAAAAAACAAAACAAAAAAAAACCAAGTGTTGCTTGGGCTTTGCCCTTGGTAGTGGGTGTCCATATTATTGTAGTGTTCCAAACCTAGATGATGTCTGCACTATCCAGAAGGAAGTGTTCCTGTGGCAGAGAAGCTAGAGGACTGGGTGGAACAAACAGCAGGAGTAATTGTTACTATTGTTATTTTAAACTGGAGGATTTTACTTGGGGCTGGGATGCAAACAGTGAAAAGGCAGATGTTGCTTTCTGGTAGCCAAAGCCTTCCATGTTGTCACTGAATACCTGGAGGCATCGTGATGGTAAAGCCTCTTGATGCTTCTGCCACTCACCTGGACCCAGGAGGCTAGATAATTCTGAGATTTCTGTGAGTCTTCAGGGAGCAGACTGGTTTTAAAGTCTTACTGTTGACCTTCTACGTGTGAACACAGTTCTCTTCAAATGATGTATGAGCTTTGGATCAGCTTTGATGCATTGGATGAGGCTTTGCCAGCCTGCCTTGCTGTCCCCGTGCAGGCTGCTGGCTTGCTTCCCTGGGCTTTGCATGGTAGCATCTGTTCGGGAGGTTCTTTACCCAGCATGTTTGGTGCAGGGAATATTTAAAATATGTCCACAGAGCTCCTCTGGTGTGGTTTAGTACATGAGTAAAAGCCATTGTGATTCAGATCATTAGGACCATAACCAAATTTGCTGTGTGCTTTTGCAGCCATGTTGTGAGGTCAGGAGTAAATGGTGAGGCATGCGTGCTGCTGTCAGGGCTTTGAGGGCTGACCTTTGCTGATCTGTGATGCATCTCTTTGGCTGTGGTTTGTCTTTGGGGGTTACATGGTGAGGTGTAGCTGGACTCATGCTGTGCCCTGCTCCTCTGAGCTTGCACAGTGCGTGTTTGAGTTCTGCTTTGGGGTAAACCAGCAGATCACACTGACAGCAAGAGCCTGAAGGGCCCTGCTGGAAATTAAGCCAGTGGTGATTCCCTATGGATTATCATGGTGTAGGGAAAAAGACCTGCATACCATGTTAAACCAGCAGGATGCAGAGTTCTATTCCTTTCTCTCTGTTTCCCCTGCTGTTTTCAGAAGCTGCATTCTGGAGCACCCTTCCAAGAGCTCTTTGAGTAGTGGTTTAGTGACAGCTAAAATGATTCTTGAACATTTACAAACACCAGTTGATCCACAGCTGACTTGTTCATATGTTGACTGTACGTATGGAAAGGCTAAGGAAAAAATGAAAGGGAGGAGAAGATTGCAAGATAAGTAAGGAGTGAGTAGAATGTACTGCTCTGTCTGGGCATGGATTAATGGATGTGGAGGAGTGAAGGGTGGAGAAAAGAAACAGTGGGAGGGTGCAGTTTTCTGATGGTGGTGACTTAATAAAAGAAACATGGAAGCTTTGGGGTCCTGGATTAGGCAAGGTACCTGGCTGGGGAATGGGGAGAAAGATGGATAGGGAACTTCAGCTATAATAGCCTTTAACTGGTTTATTTATTTATATATTTATTTATTTATTTAAGCTGTCTTAGACACCTGAGATTTTCAGCATGGCAAGAACAACATAGCTGATGTCTTGGTTTGGTGTTCTTAGATTGACAAGCCTAAAATGGGCTTTCAGACTTAGTTTTTCATTAGCTAACTGCATGCAAGTGGAAAATATGTCTGGACGTAGATCCTGAGAGACAGTGATGTACAAAGGATCTGGCTGAGATTGAATCAAATTTGACGTCTTAAAAACTTGGTAACTTTGGGAATGCTTCATCCCTTATGTGACTGGTTTTTTCTCCTGATTGATGTGTTGCTGGAGCTGTAGGAGTGTCATTACTCACTTTGTTCAGATGTTGCCAGCAGGCCCAAAACTGCAGTCAGAGGTGAAGCTCTCTCCTGAACTGGGGAACCCAAGTGCTGGAGGCTGCTCTTCCTGGGCAGCTGGGGCTAGCACAGCTGGCAGGCTGGGCAGGGAGCTTGTCCTGGCCACAGAGCATGCTGTGCTCATGGCCATCCTCACAGATGCCCTTCAGGGGTTGTATGGAGATACAGCTCTAATAGGAGTCATTAAGCAGAAATTATGTAGGTCATTATGCTGTGTGGAGTGGGAGTTCTTGTGCAGTGTGTGTGTACATTGAGGATTGCGGCTGTTACTGTGGTATGTCCTTACTGGATTTAAATAATGTTGCTCTAACATGTTTTAAAGTTGTTCCTAATAGGATTGGCCACCTTCAGGGTGCACTTTATGCGTGGGCTGTATTTATTGTACCGAGAGCATAACCGTATTTGCTGCTGAAGGTCAGCAGAAATCCTACTTTCTGCTGTCCTCTTGGTTAAGTAGTTCCTGGCAGTTTTGGAGTCATTTTCCATCTTCCACAGTGACACTCAGATTAGAATCTGATTCTTTGGATTTCAGACAGAAGGAATAGTGACTTCTCATGAATGTTCATTTCCTTGCCAGTAGAGGCTGGATAACTTAATCTCTTCATAAATCAACACGTTGATCAAGTTTCACACCAAGATATCCAGGGCTAACTGTAGCAAATATTTAAAAATGTAAGCCTGGGTTGTAATTGAAAACCTTTCTTGGTTATAGAGTTCTGAGCATAATGAAATGACAGCTCAGGGCTGGATTTTTAGGATAGCTTTATCTGCAGTAATAGTCAGCTCTGGGTCTGTCAAAACAGCCTTCTAAAGCCAGAGCTGCCTGTGGCATGGCATTTGCTCAAATATGCCTTAATAAAGTCCGTACCAGGTTTGCTATCCAAAGGAAAAATGAAGTCTTTGAGTATATCTGCTTTTCACATACCCGCTAGGAAGTCTTAGGGCTGAGATTCTGTGGAAATGGCAAAGTTGGATTAATTCTGGGTGTGTTTCCTGAGGGAGATGTGGCTGGTTGGTTTGCTCTTTCCTTCCTTCCTTTTGGGCAATGAGCATAAGGCTGAAGCTGATGTCGTGGGTGGAGATGGGAGCAGAGCACTTTGTGGAGTGATTGCTGAGCACCTGCTGTTTACAGAGCAGGATTTGAAAACCAACCATCATGCAGAGTTGCATGCCATCCCTTGCAAATGGAGGTACATCAACCTGCTTATTCCAGCAAGTCAACCCCAGGTGCAGCTGGAGGAATCAGGCTGTTGGGATCTAGATGCAGAAACGCTGTAGACTGAACTCATTTCTGCCATTACCAGCAGGAGCACTTCATTTGCAGTAATATTATTTTATCATGAGCCAAACAAAACCACATAATTAAGCTAGAAACACACCAGCCTGTGTGTTTTAAAGGTATCAATCAGTCTGTTAATTTCAAAGAAAAAATTTTTTTTCTAGCTTGTTTTCCTGTACTGATTCTTTTTTAGCTCTCAACATCTCTTCCCTGCCCATTCATGAGTTAACTTTGACCTTAGGTCATTGGGACAAAAACAGCAGTGAGGTGTGTGTGTGTGGAGGGGGGTCGCCACCATTTACTTCTTTTCTTCCTGAGAGTTGGAGCAGACTTCATTGCTGTCTGTGCCGTGAACATATAAAAGTTTGGGATCTTCTATAATGCCCACACTTTGAAATCTGCCCTGAGATACTCACACAGTAGTTATGGAATGAAAAAATAAGTGTACAGACCAAAAGTTCCTCCAAGGAAGCGATTTTACTCCTTGCCTATGTGTGCCTATGTTTTTTCCACTGAAAAAAAGAAACTAAAAGGAAAAGTGGAAACCCTGAAACCCTGACACCTCAGGGAATATTTCCTGAATTCATTTGGAGAGAAATGATGTTGCCTAATACCTTGCATTGTCTTGCATTGTCTTGCATTGTCCAAGTCTGCAGAATCTCTGAGAGCCACGGTTTCAGTGCTGGTGCTAGCTTGTCTCACCCTAAGCAGTAAGTCCTAAAAGTCTGTCTCCTAGGAAGGGATTAGTGCCAAGCCATCCAGCTCCATTTAAATGGACAGACCTGTGCTCCACCTGCAGTAGCAGTAGTACTGCACAGACACAGGAGTCTGATTTGTTCTAGCCATTGCTTTCTTTAATGAGTTCCCAGAAAATATCTACTATATCTTGGTATTTAGTGTTGCATAAGATGAACCTTTAGAAGGAGGGAGATTATGGAGCAGTTCGATAGGAATGACTGATAACAAGTGAAAATGCTGCTGAGCAGCCCTGGGCTGCTGCTATCTGGTATGTTCTCACTGGTCATCCCAGCCAGCCCCTTCTGGAGGCTGGTGTCTGCTGTGGAGACACAGCTCCAGCCCACAAACATATAGTTTGTCTCACTTTTGATACATATCAAAAGGCTTCATGAGTTCAGACAGGATCCTGACTTGCTCCCATTTTGGAAATAAGGGAATCAAGGCAGAGGCAGGTGAACTGACTTGCTCCATGGCCCCATAAGTGCTACAGGTTGAGTGAGATCTGGGACCCAGATGTCCTCAGATTTTTAATAAGTAGAGGACTATGCTCAGCAATTCTGCCCAAGAGGAGGAGGACACATAAGCTTGGCATAGCACTGCAGTGCTTAAAAACTCACTTATGTTGGTTGGGGTACTGTGGATGTTTATTTAGCTTAAGGTTTCCCTCCTGCTCTTCCCTTTCCTGTAAGAGACTAATAAGAGCAGCATTTAATTACTTATGTGGTATTTTTCTAAAGAAAACTGGTTCAGATATTGAGGTAGTCAAATATCACCGATGAGCTGCAGTTTGTCTGAGTCCTGGGAACAGATGCCACGCCAAAGAAGACAGGTCCCCTGGCCTCCTTATCATTAGCAGAGCTAGAGATAAAGGAATTCCATGCATGAAAGGTCACCCCAGCTTAGTAACAGAGCCTCCTTCTATGGTTAATGATAAGCACTTCCAGGTGGGTTTCATTCCTTCCTTCCCATGTATCTGGCCAGGCACTTGGGGTAGGTGATTTCTGCTGCTTACATTGATTACCGTGGCAATGGAGTTGACTAATTTAGATTAGGTTCATAGATTTTAGCTGGCTGAAGTGGATGAGAAAAATTCCCCACTTATCATCTTGGGTGAGTTTAGTGACCTACAGTAGTGCTACCACACTAGTGTCTGTTAGAGAACTGTATTGCTGAGAGAAAAGAATAAAGAAAGATATTAAGGAAAACAAATGAGAGAGACTGTGTTACTACTAGGCTTCTCTTGATTTGAAGATCCAGGATGGATAGAAATTGCTAATATGCTTTCTGTAGATATCTGCTGTTGAGAGCATTTGGGTGTTGTGTTTTGTGGAAGTTTTGGATGGAAGTTTTTGTCAGAGGTAAGCACACTTAACTTACAGGAACTCTGTTTGGAAAGCAGCAGTTAGGAAGAAGGAAACAGCAGAAATTAAAAGAGAGAGGAAATTCTATTAATGCCTGTCTTTTTGGTAGCAAGTAGGTCAGTTAGCTGAAAAGGATCCTAAGCAGACTTGCAATCCTCACACAGTGAGGAAGTCAAGATGGCAATTTAATCAGGGGTGCATAAAGCATAAAGTAGTCAGAATTGCAGAAAACGTGTTTTATTTTGATTGTTGAAAATAAAGATAAAACTTGTGTCAGCCCTGCATTCCCATGCAGAGATAGCCAAACCCATTGTCTTTGTGTTTTATGGATGGAGGGACTAAAGCAGATTAATTGAGGCCACGCAGAATGATTGTGTTGCACATGTGATTGCTGACCTTGGTGCGAGGCAGTGTCTCTTTGTGTGTCCCTTGAGGCAGACCGTGCCACGGCGTGGGTGGCAGAGGGACTGTGGGACCCCCCTGCCCAGGGCTGCTGTCACAGGGGGTGTGCAGGAGCCGAGGTGCCCTGATTCAGAAAGCCATTTGCGTGATGAGCGAGTGACGACACACTCCCTGCTCCCCAATGAGCGTGAGGGTCCAATTATTTCGCACATAATGAGGAGGTCACTGAATGAAGGACTGGAGTTTGGCAAGACAAAATGGGAATGCTCTCTTGCTTCCATTTTGCACTAGGAAGCCTCATTATTTGGTTATGTGATTGTGGTTGTAGTTCTGGCTCTTGAGGTTTGAAGTTATTGAAAGGATGATGAGATTGTCATGGTGTATCTGGGGATCACATAAGGTAGAGTAGGAAAGAGGATGTGACCATATAACTTAGCCTTTTTTGGAAACATCCTGGGGATGAAGGAGGAGTAATTATGGGTCAGAATGTGGACATGTCAATACAAAACAAAATCAAGTCTATTAGTATTAACCATTACTTATTTTTTTAAGGAAAGAACATTTCAAACCTTTTCAAATTCTTTATGCAGACTGATGTTTATTAAATGAGGGATTCAATTAATGACATTTTGATCTAGGAAGTTTGGAACAACTGGAAGAGCTGAACTGGGATGGGATGGGATGCTGGTGCAGTGACAGCAGTGGGTGGGATATGCACTGGTACTGGAAAGCCAGGAATGCTCTGAAGCTGACTGGTGAGTACAAAGCTGCAGCAGGAGACCTGTCAGCATCCTGGGAAGCCTAATCTGCTGCTTCAGTGGAAAATATGGTGAGGAATCAACAATGATTCTAATCATTGTTCTAAAAATGCTTTGGAACCTCTAACTTTTTACTTATGTTTGGTTGCTTCGGCTTTGACAGAAAGGTTTTCCACCCATATAGACTTGTTTAGGAATGCTTTTAAAATCAAAAGTGTTCTTCTCCCATTTGCCCTCTCTTCCAATTTTGTTTTTTGTATTTAAGGCTGCAAAGTGGAAAAGAACAAGAGATAGTTGTTGTACCTTGAAACCCACTAGGTATTCTCCAAACAGTTTAAAAAACTTCCATAGACTTGAATGAGATGCTTTTATAAAAAATAAGGTGCATGATGCACGGAATTAAAAAGCGTCCTCATCTAATTTTTCTCTTTTTATTTTTGTATAAATTTATTTAACACGTGGAGAGGCAGCGAGCTGTGTACCTGTTTAGTTATCACGTTAATGAAGCTCTAGGTTGAAAGAAGATGAAGTTATTAAAATTAAGTGCTTCATGGGATTGATTTCTCTAGACCTTAACAAGGCAGAATTTGAGTGGAGATGACAACAAAGTAATGTCTCTGACAGCCAACATGCCAAATTAAAGAAAATGTAAATAAACTAACTGAGTCATCCTGTTACTTTGCAGACTGAGGAAGTTGTACAAACAATTTCTGGAGTCTTCTAGAGGTTTGTAAAACTAGTGATGCAGTACTAAAGGTGTATGAGATATTAAAATAATTTCTTGGTGTATAACAGGTTTATATTTTGGAGTGGGGAGTTTCTGAGAAGAAATAAGCCTTTATTTAATGTGCAGCTTTATGGTGGAATCAGTTGCAGGAGTAATGAAAGTCAAACCTGACAAATAACTGGGACAAAAAGTCCAGTCTTTTTCCAAGTATTGAGTAAATCCATAGAAGGGTTAGGATACATTAATAAAAGATAAAATTAAAGAAATTAGAGGTGTGGATGTGGTTCTCTTGCCTCCAGAGGGAGGTGGAAATCTCTCTCTCCCCCATAGGGTCTTGTTCCTGTAGCCCATTCTACAAGGAATTTTAGAACAGCCTCATTGCATGCGTGTCTCTCAAAGTAAACCTGGTATTTTGGAGTGTCATATTTATGTGTCTCAGTGACTTTGGAAGTATCACAATAAATTTACAATAAAAGGGGAAGTGCCTTTTTCTTCTCTGCTCTGTACACCTCTTCACCTGTGCTTTGTCTTCAGCCTGGGGGTTAGAACCATCCAGTTGAAACATGTCCCTCCATGTCCCTCCTCTGACATGGCAGGAGCTTCTTTAGGCATGGCACTCCTGCATCAGGTTGTTGGGTTTTCCCTGTTGTTTGCATGGAATTGTGTTTTTGCAGAACAATGGATTTCATGTGTGCAGATACAAGGGAAAAACTGGCCTAATAAAATCTTTAGTATGAGGTTGTCTGAGAGAAATTTTAGCTTTGCTATAAAATCAAAGCAACACTTGGCATGTTCATGAAAAAGAAGCATGTGAAACTGGAGTGTGTGAATATTGCTGGTTTTGTAGCACAGCTCCAGAAATGTGCTTCACTTCAGAGGGATTCAACCCAATAGATAAAAATCATTATATTATATGGTCAGGTGTGGATTTTATTTTGATATTTCTAATGCAAGTCCAGTTTGCAGTTAGGCTGATTCCTTCCTGTGATCATTGCATGGTTTTGCCTCTCATAGCTTTGGCAAGTCAGTAGTTGAAAAGAATCCTGGAATATATTTTGGTTGTTTTATTTCTCTTGATTTTTGTACGGTGAAGATGTAACCTGTATTTTGTGGTCTTATTCAGTCATCTTTGAAATGAATTTTTCAAGAAATTTTTAAGATGTTGAAGGTTTTTCTTTTTGCCTATTTTATAAAAGATAGGAAAAACCAGGTCACATCTGCCTCTTAAAATTTTCTGTTAGATTTTTTGGATTGATTTATTTACTTGCTCTTTATTTCTTGTTTATTTAGTTACTTAGATTTTCAGATTGTTTCAGATTTTTTTTTTTAGTTTGGATTTTCTGTTGCAGCATCTTCAATCTGATATATCTGGCCTAAGTCTTTGAGGAGATGGGGAGGTGACCTTTGGAACCTTTTTTCCTGTTTCTATGGTGGCCTTAGATTAGTATAATTTTTTTTTATTACTTTCTGGAAATAGAAATATAGAGATAATACACCTGTGGAGAAGTAATATCCATCTGTAAGGAGATGAGTAGGGAAAATAATCGGAAATAGAATATGTATTAGTTTACATTTCCTTCTGTATTTTGAGCTTTAAGAAGTGATAGGGCAAGCTGTTGTTGCAAGCTGCTGGTTAATATGATGTTTTTAAGGTCTACTTTCCATTGCAGTTAGGGAGTCTTGCTCCACATTCAAGTTGCTAATTCTTGACACACTGGATATTTTCCTTCTCATTAAAATGTATTTATTTATTTTGCAGTGAGAATATCTTGCTTAAGATGCTTCTTTTGATCTTTGGTAATGTCACAGACTCAGTAAGACTGCTAGCATAAAGTACTGTTTATCTCATTTCGCTTCTGCATCCACTGTTAATTGGACCTGAGTAATATAACCCCATTGCAATAACTGTTTTACTTTGCCAAGTCTCAATATGATGTCCAAAAAGATGCAGGTAATATTAGTGCTTGGAAATTGCTCCCTGTCTATAATTGGATGGCTTCTTCATGTGTTTCTGTGATTTTGTTTGCATTTATTGGGTTTTAGGCTTTTTCAGAAATACGGGGAGGGGGAAAAGGTATAGCGAGAAGTATAAAGTTTTTGCAAAAACAATTTTTTTTTTTAGCTTGAATTTGTAATATCACTTGGGTTTCTAGGGCAACAACTTAATGTAATGCAGATCAGCAGCTGAAATACTTCTCCTAGCAGCTGGAGAGTGAAGTTAGCAGGACTCGCGGTCTGTTCTGCAGCTGATACTGGGAGCTTTGTGGCTGGTGGGGATTGTCCCTGAGCTGCCCTTCATAGCTGGTGTCACTCTGGGGAGCAGCAAGCAGCACTGAGTGATACCAGAGCTAGCCTAAGAGAGGTGCTAATGTCGGATGCTGCAAATTCAGGGAGTGAATAAAATCAGATTTCTTATACCTCAGGCTCAGGAGGAGCTTTGAGAGGAGGGAGGAGGTGATGAAGTGAGCTTTCTCCAGAAACTTGGATTGCGGAGGAATGTGAAACTTCACAGTTTTCTCCCATCTTGCTCTTGAAAGTTAACACAAGAGATAGGAGTGGGAGACAGTTTTCTGACAGGAATCCCAGATTCTTCATCCCCAGAAGCTGAGATGGTGACAAGAAGCTGGGTACTCAGCAGAGAATTACCCGCAAATTTTGTTGACTGAGTTAAATCCTCCAGCAAGCAGGTGTCGAGTAAATGTTTTGATTCCTTGCAGTATATATTTGCATATTTGAAGATTTCTGGTAGTTATGACTCATTTTAGTTTGCCCAAATTTTAAAAAGAGCAAACTGGAAAGGCCCTTAGTTTTTATGGGATCACTCTGTAAGGGTTTTGAGATGCATGCCCCGAGCTGGGCATGCTGGAGGGTGATGTGCATGCAGGTCCTAGCCACTGGCATCTTGTGGATAGCTGTAGTCACATCTTTGACTGTGTGAAGTGTCTTTAACTGTCGCTGTCTCATCATCTCCAACCCTGAACCTGTTTTCTACCAACACCTCTGCTGGGTCCCTCCCTGGCATGGGTGTGGCATTGTGTCCTGCTTCTTGCCCAGGGTGGATGGATGTTGGTGTCACGGGTCAGGCTGTAGGAGCCAGCAGCTCTGGCCCTTATAGAAGCTCTTGTGAAGTGTTTTAGAGCTCTGATGGAAAGTGAGGCTTCACCTGGAGTGGCATTTTGTTTATGCAGGTTTCTTTTCTTCATGCAGATATGCTGGGGGGAGGGGTTGGAGGGAGAGAAGACTTGCTGAGAGAGTAACTCTTAATGCTTTGAAGATTTTTTTTCCTTGATGAAAAAGCTTTTATTGTAAATTTTTGGGTTTTGTCACTTGTCATTTGGTGGGATCATGAAGGGTGGCAATACGCTCTGTGTAACCTTCTTACGTACATTTTTCTCTGGTACATTTATAGCTTCATTAATACGTGAGGAAAAGCACGTTTCAGCTTACTAGTTGCTGATCAGAACATGAAAGTGGTACTTTTTCCCTAAAAACTGTAATTCAAGGTTATGCATGTGCAAAAATAGCTTTAGGCTACAACAAATACTTTCTTCAGCAGGTCTAGCTCATTTTATTGACATATTGTTTTGTAAACTGTGGGTGACTCGCATTGTTCTCAACCCAAATAACTTGCATCAATCAACATAAGAGGGTAATTAATTTACATATTTTCATTGTGGAAATGATCCAGACATTTTTACTCTACAGTGCTAGACTTGAGAGAGGAAAACTGAAATAACGTTTTGGGTTTGTACTTTGTTTTGAAGTTATTCTTCATTGCTGATTGTGCTGGAGAAACCATGGTGACCTTCTTAAATTTGAACTTGGCATAGCACTGAATGGAAATAAGGCAAGACCTATTTCATCACTGTGTGGTATGTCAGTACAGCCTTGATGAGATGAGGAGAAGGCAACTATTGCATGCTGCAGCAAAGCGTAGTCCAAAACACTTGCTAAGAGCAAATGCAAGAGTTAACTATTTCCTTTCTCTACGAGAAGCTGAAGCCAGCACAGGAAACTGTGAGAAGATAGGGAGTCTGATGAATTTTTTAGGGTGTGCCTTGCAACTCTCCATATGCCACAGCTGAATGAAAATTTGTGGTATATTATTTTTGAATAGGCAAGGGCTGGCTCCTGTTTCTATGAGGCAGCAAAAGGTTTTAGAACTGTCTGAATTTCTCTAGTCCATTGGGAAAGCATAGTTGAAACACCAGTTTCTGAATCTGGTAAAAAGCAGAGCACGGTGTAGTTACTGCTTTGCATGGATTGACAGGAAGTGGCTTTTGGGGAGTGTGAGCTTGTGTCTCTAAAGGTTTACCTCTCCTCTGTTTCATCCTGACTGTTCGTCTGCTTGATTATTAATAGCTGGGGTTTTTTTTATTTTTTTTTTTTATTTTTTACTGCCATAGGGTGATGGAGCAATGAGCCAAGAAGCTCAAAGCCTTCATGTAAAGAGATATCACACCCAGGCTATTCAGGCAAATCCAGTTTACCTGTAGGGTCCTTAAGAATAAATTCTTACAGTATTAAACCTGAAATGGGCTAGTGCAAAAGAATCTTCATTTTATGTTCTGCATTCTGTGTTACAGTGCTTGGTCTGCTACCAGCATTACCAGTGTGACCTTAATTTAGGCACCATCTGAGGGGATAGATAGCACTGGAGGGGAGAAACCTTCTCCTTGAGGCAAGGCACCAGTAAGATTTGCCTGACATCAACTAAGGATCTCTTAAGGGAAAGAAACAACCAACCAACCAGTTTCTCTTTCCTGTTTGTGTTCTTTAAACCTGATTCCTGATAAGGTTGTGGTTCTTTTGGTTTTTTTTGTTTGTTTGTTTTTTGGGTTTTTTTTGTGTTTTTTTTTTTGTTGTTGTTGTTGTTGTTTTTTTTTTGTTTTGTTTTTTTGCGTGTTTTGTTTGTTTGTTTTGTTTTTTGAGAAGCATTTAAACTGATGATGTTGGCATTTCTAGTGGCTTTCTGGTGGTCAGTGTTGTATCACTGGTGCCAATTTTTTATCATTCTGTGAGAGAGATGGCTGCAATGATTAAAATATTGCTGCTAGAGAGATGAGGACTTGGTTCAGATTTTCTGGGTTTGAGTTTTAGTACTGAGGTGCACACTAATACTGCTTGTGCTGACCAAGGATAAGCAGTTTCTCTGTGACCACTCTGGGAAGCAGCAGGTTGGCCCAGCTCACTGGTAACATCCCTAAGTTCAGAGTATGTTCTGCCACCTGCTTGCTTGCAGTCCTGTGTCTCACTCCTGTGCCCACACAGAAACCCCCTCCTTGCATGCAGTGGTG
This sequence comes from Cisticola juncidis, assembly GCA_013400215.1. Lineage (NCBI taxonomy): Eukaryota > Metazoa > Chordata > Aves > Passeriformes > Cisticolidae > Cisticola > Cisticola juncidis. The sequence continues at coordinate 2,542,871 of VXBR01003723.1, read as the reverse complement.
TTTTTAAGCTGCCTGTGCTGGTGATGGCTCAATGCCCATGTTCTGCTTTCAAGCTGGTAACCCTCCCAGTTTTCATGGAGTACCAGTAAGCTCTCCTGTGTTTTTCCCTGGATATGTGAAAGGATGAATGAATTTCCTAGTTTGCTGGCAAAGAATTGGAGGCGTGTTTGACCCAGCAGTAAAAGAAGTCTCCATGACTATTCACTCAGGGACCTGAAAGGCAAGGGAAACTACGAAAGGTTATACAGATGTATGGTCATTGTGGGTCTTGGCAACTTGGCAGGACCAGGTTAGTCCCAGGTGCTCTTACCTGTGCTAACTCTGCTGGGGAATGTCAAGCTGATAGGAGAAATGCAGTTAGGCTTTCAGTAACTTGCAAAGATTGAAATCAGGTTTTACTCTCTTAACAGTCCAGATATGTTCTGCTTTCCTTCCTTTCCATAAAACCAGAAGTGTCAGGATACTGCAGTTCAGATGTGATTTTTGACTCAAGCCCATTTTCTCAGCCTGCTTGCTTTTAATGAAGTGGCGCAGGGGCTTGAACTTGTGCTGTCCTCATACCGGGTCAGTACATTTGTCTTTGCTCTCTGCTTAATTGATGTGATCTGCAAGCAAAAGAGAATCGGTGAGCTAATCTAGTGAAAGCCTGTTCTCAGAGCTTCAGTTTTTAATCTCTTCCTGGAAGACAAGTGATGGGTGCAGTAGATGGTGCCAAATACAGGGACCCAAACAGTACTCCCACACTGGCAGAGAGCACGTTATCCCATCCTTGCTCTTTGTAATGACTTTATGCATTATGAAAATTCATGAGGATTTTATTTTCCTTTGGGTTAAGGAATTATCTGATCAGCTGTCTGTCATTCTGAGAGTGTCTGGATGCTGACAGTGTCTGGATGCAGTCTGTATTCCCCTTCCATCTCGACTCTTTTTAAAAGCTTCTGACTGGTATCCATTGTCCTGGCAGTGTTCATGGGCTCTTTTTGGAGGGCACGCAAATGACTGAGGCCCAAAGCCAACTGGTGCAATGCTCAGTGAGCACTTGCAATGCTTAAATAGGCATGAAGGCTGGAGTTGTGTTGCCTAAACAGAGATATCTGCTGCCATGTTAGGAGCTTCAGGGTAGTACATCGTTGTTGGTTCAAAAGGGCATGGATCTCTCAGCTTCCAAGATGCCTCTCGGGTGCCACCATGCCCCGGTGACTGGGCAGATGAAACTCTTGTAGGCTTCTGTTAATTAAGTGATAACTTCTTGTGTGAGGGGGATAAGCAGTGTGACGCTTCACAAATTTTTATACTTTCCTGGTAAAACAGCAATTTATTTGATTGATGGTGCTAGTTCAGTATATGATAGAATCATAGAATGGCTTGGGTTGGGAGGGACATTGAAAGACCATCTAATCTCCCTCTGCAATGGGCAAGGAAACCTTCCACCAGACTAGAGTGCTCAGAGCCCCATCCAGCCTGGCTTTAAACACTTCCAGGGATGGGGCATCCCGAACTTGTCTGAAAAACCGATCCAATATAAGCAATATTCACTTTTAAGGAAATTGGAATACTGGCTTTTTTAGGAGAAAATGCAGTAAAGACAAGTTAAAGGTTGCAGTGTATTAAAACAAATTAATTGTGATCAATTTCATTGGGATGTGCTTGTATCTAGCTTTTCAGTAGTGTACATCACAGCAGGACAGGGGGTTGGCATTACATTGGCATTAGGCATGCACAGACAGGTTCCACTATTTTAATTTGCTTCACTGTCATGTCTTGCAAACTTATCTCTCCTCTCATGCTATCTGGTACATTTAATAACTGGATATTGTTAAAGTAAATCTCAGGAAAGGGAAGGTGAAAAAAAATAAAGGAGCTCAAAAACTAAATAAAGAATCCAACATTCACTAGGGTTGGGTTTTTTTTTTTTTTATTGATGCCTTCTTCCCCCTTTTGAAGACTATTAAAAAACCCTTTACCTTAATCTGGCACTGTAGCAGGCATTTTGCATCTGGCCCCATGAGAATCCATTTCTAAACAGGTAGAATATGCAAATAAATAAAATATTGACATGGATTCTCTAACTGTCTAGGATTCCCAGAGTGAGTGAAGCTAACCCTAATATTTTTTTCCTGCTTTCTTCAACTGCATGAAACTCCTTCAGCTCACAGGATATACCTGTTTTCACCCTTCCTGACTGGGAACGTATGTTCTTCCAAATACCATTTGAAAAACATTTCCAAGCAAGACTCTGGATCTTTACTGGGATCTATACTTCCCCCCCCTACATTTATAAGTATTTTTCAGCAAAAAAGTACTGTGGCATTTAAAACCAGTTTCAAAGTTAACGGCTGAGCATAGAGATCTTAGAAGTCTTTTCCAATCCAAATGATTCTTGTTTAATTCTATTGGGGGATTCAGTTATTAATGGGATTCTGTGTGGTGTGTAGGGGTTTTTGCGGAGGAAAGCAGTAGCTGCCACTGCCATGGAAAAGGAGGAGAAGCAGGAGAACCTCATAGGGTGACTCTCAGTTGCAGCATGGAGCAAATTCCTGACCAGTTTGTTTACTACAACAATATTCCAGGGTGCCTCATGCAGAAGGGGATGTTACTGCCATTCCCAGTCTTCAGAGAGGAATTGTGCTTCCCTTGAATTCTCCTTGGCTTCAGTCATTCATCTGACCCTGAAGGGCTGTTGTGACAAGTTCCTTCATGTGCAAGGGCAATATGAAGCTGGCTGGGATTCAGTAAACACGGGTGCTGAGTGGTGCTTGTGTTGTGTATATAAAGTTTCAGAACGCTTTCAGAATGAATAGTCCACGGCAAAGCTGTTTTAATGAGCTGGAATGCCAATTGTAGCATATCCTACCCAATCTGGCAGCATTCTACTGAGCTGAAATACCTTCTTTGTTCTTAAAATAGCCCCCACTGATTCAGATTTTAATTGCAGATATTACAGCTGTCAAAGGAGAGGAGAGGTGACCAGATGATTGTGTTGATAGTATAAATGGAAGCTGGGGATACGTCGAGTTCCAGCCTTTAGATATTCTTTCATTTAAGATATGCCTGTGTGCTGCAGTGATTACATGGGACAGAGGCTCTCTCTAATATTAAGATGAACCTGAAGTGCCCTGTACCTCATTATATCCACCATGCTGACTAAAGTAGTCTGACAAATAAGCATGTAGGGCTAGAAAGATTTCAGCACTGGTAATGGTAATAAATAGGCATAGACATTAAATATCTTGGTTAAAGCCTGAATCCTGATAAATGTGGATGGAATTTACCAACATGCTGAGAGACTGAGTGATTCAGGAATTCATTTAAAACAAAACAATAAATATAAGGAAGTGAATAAAATAAAAGGATTTAAAATTTTGGGCACCAGACTGTGTTTTTGCCTATCAGTCAGCAGTGGTCGGGGGTGAGAGCTATTCTGAGTAAGTGAACTGAATCTTTTCACCACAGACATGTCAGGAGCAAATTTCAACTGAGCAGGCTGTAATGTTGCTATTTGGCTTCATTAAAAGTCAAGCTCTCTTAAGTTTTGCAAGTTAATGAATCACCTTATGGAAAGGCACATGATAGGTTGTCTTTGGTTTGTATTTCTGTGTTTCTGGTGCTGAGGATGGATTTTTAGCTGGATGGGAAGGTGCCTGGCAGGCTCCTCAGACTGCAGGAAAACATCATGAGTGTAGGATGAGACCATCCACCTTGGGTGATAAGAGACTTGGGAAGGAGGGAAGAAAATAACCTCCTTGAGGTTATTTTCTCCACTGAGTCTGCATCTCAGTGGAATGCTGGCTGAACAAACTGACACAGTGATTCTGTCCTTGAGCCTTTCACTGTTCTGCACAAGAGAAGGAAGTCATCTCTCAAAGGGGAGAGGGAGCTTCTGCCAGCCTTTGGAGAGTTTTGCAGGGAATCTAAGAGACTTCTCATTGCCTTTGTCCCAGTCTTGCTGTTATATGAAGGTTTCCATTGCATGTCTTATGCTTAGTATTAGTCCATTAGTTACACATTCACACAATGAAAGATCAGGTGAGGGGCTGATACTTGCTGCACTTAGAGGATCTGGTCCTTACACGTGTATAAGACTTTCTTACCCATTCCTGTTGTGGAAGGTAATATCCTTCATGGCTGTTGAAGGTTTAATTATGCTTTGCAGCATTCTGATGTGCCTGAAGGGATTTCACTGAAACTTATCAACAACAACAACAAAAGCAAGGTACAAGATGGAGAATGGGATTTTGTTTGTGTGTTTTGCTTGAGGTACTGAAGGTGGAGAGGCAGATTTTTGCTTCAGGAGAGCTAAAATCTTTCTCTTTTACTCTGGTGCACATTGCTTTGTAAACACAGTAATAAAATCAATTTGAAATTCTTTTTCTTCCCCTGTATGTGTGATGGGGACATTCTGCTCCAAAGGTACTGGCCTGTGTGCATTGCTACAGTAATTATATAACTAAAGAAAATGTTGGTAATGGATGTTGTGTAAGGAATGGAATTGTGTGAGGAGAGAGGCATGTGAGTCCTCTGGGTGCCCTGTGATGCCTGTCCTGGTGGCAGGATACTTAACTCCCACTCCATTTTGTTCCTTTGCGTTTGGTTGATGTGAGAAGGAGAAACAAGATGAGCTTTCTTCTCTGAAATGTTGACTGTCTTATTAAGAGTCTTTCAGAAGTGAAAAGCAGAATTGTTTTAAGGTTACAAGAGCCATTTGACCTGCCTTGCAGCCTCAGCCAGGAGTGGAGAACAGCAGAAGGTGCCGGTACACTGATAGCAATAACTATCCTGGCAACAATTATCTTGAACTATCCTGTCTTAATGAAGTTTGAAGAATGAATGTGTATGCTTTCTGGCTGTCTTGTGTTTTGGCAGCTTTTGTTTTTTTAAATAACTTCCCAGTAAGTTTCAAAACATTGCAGCAGGGCCTTACCGTGAACATCGATTCAGGGAAATGTTTCAGTAAGGTATCAGAAGTTTCACTTCTCTGAAGACCTTTACAAACCCAGCGTGTTATTAACAGAGAGTAGCAGACATTGCTCTATATCCTTCTGGTTGCTGTGTGTGTTCCACTCATCTTTGCTGGATGGAAAGTGGGAGGAACATCTCAGCGTCTCATATTGTTTACATCATTTATGAGCAAATGGTTTTAAATCAAAAGCTTTGGAGGAGGTAATGTGAATGAAAATTGGGAGCTTAAGAAAATTGCACCTGATGACCAAACCCTGTAATTTTGCATGCCAAAAAGTAGGCGTTGTTTTTCAGACAACCCAAAAAAACCCACAACCCTACATCCCACTCTCAGATGGAATTGAAAGTAGTAATGAAAAAGGTTTTTGTTCATGGTCTGTTTGTACCAGCATAGGGAGAATATTACTAAGACTGGGTGGTACTAGCAGCACTGAAGGAAATAAGCCACACTTGATTTTTTTTCACAGTGAGTGCAGTTAATGTTTAGGAAGAACTCATCCAAAAATGCTATGCATGGCTGTCAGCTGCCTTCACAACTGGCTGCCTCTCTGAGGGGTGGTATAGCTCAGTTGAAAATGGTGCACTAGATGCAGGAGCCATTTGGTCTGAAGTGAGCAGTCAAGCATTGTGCTCATGACCTTAAATACCATAAGGCACTCAAATAACTTTGTGTGTGTATTTTCAATATATTCATATAAAGGTTTTTTAGTAGTTCTAAAATAGGAATTGTCTCATCCTGAGGAGGTGGTAAGTATAAAGTGATGAATATTTTGGTTTTACTTTGAGGTATTTTTTAATTCCTGCTTGTCCCCAGCAGGCTCAGTGGTACTGTTTGCTTTCCTCCTTGACCACCAGTCGGACTGCTGGTGGTAATCCCTTGCATTAGTGTGCTGGATAAACACTTGAGGTGCACTCTCTGAGGAAAAAGCATTTTGCATCCAGGTGTTTATTTAATGCAAAGTGAGGCTGAAAGATTAATCAGATAATTACGTTAATAGCATAGTGTTCTTTTTAAGAAAAGGATTGTGGAACACTGAGTTAGTACTGCACAACACGTCCCTATGCGGAAAATGGAGGAGGAGTTCTTCAGGGACTCTGCTACCCTCAGTAGGTATCAAACCATCAAAATATTAAAATAGCTTTCAGTGGATGTGGACCAGGATAGTTTGACACAATGTTTGGTGATAGTCATGACTGTTTCTTATCCTGAAATCATAGGAGGGAAAAGAAAACATTTAAAGATTAATCTGGGAGAAGACTTCCTTTCTTATTCCTCTTTCATTAAATTTAATATTATATGGAGGTGCTGAGTGAGGCTTGCCTTGGAGTTAACATAATAGACCCCCATTTGTACTGGGTTTTAGTCTGTATAGACTTGAAATTTTTCCCTGGGCTGCAAGACAGTGGTAAATGGCAATGCAGGGAAATACTGTCATCAGCCCTCAGGAAAAACTGCCTGGCCATCTCATCCTTCCCAAAGATGGGCAAGATTTGGGATCTGAAAATGGCCAGGTCTCCGTGAGCCTGAGTTCAGACCTGCCCAGACAAAGGAGAGGCATTTTTGCGATGCAGAAGCTGTTGTAGCAGGAGCATGTCTGTGCAGGTGGGCTGAGCTCACCCTCTTCAGCCAGTGGACTTGCTGTGGTCTGGAGGATGTGTCACTGGCATAGCAGTGGCCTGTACATGCCTGAAAATGCCACGCTCAGAGGTGACGTGGGCGTAGTGGGCAAGGGAGCTCCTGTTGCACAACCAGCTTCCTGGTGCCTGGAAGAGGCTCAGCTGTGTGGTGTGAGCTCTGTATGGGGCAGATGCTTCACAGCTATTTTGGAGATCCTAATGTCAAATTTGTGTGAAGTTAGGCTCAAGTCCATACTTGGGCACTCATTAGGTCGTTTCAAAACTGTGTTAGGTAACAATGGTCACAGCTTCTCTGGTCAACATCTAGTTTTTCTACTGCTCTCAGGGTAAAGAATTTCTTCCTAACCAAACCTGACATAACCCAAATCTCTCCTCTTTAAGTGTAAAACAGTTCCCCCTTGTCTGATCACTATCTATCCATGTAAAAAGTTACTCTCTCTCTTTTAGAAGCCCCCTTTTGGTACGGGAAGTGTGCAAGAGTCTTACCAGAGGCTTCTCTTTTTGAGGCTGAACAGTCCCAGCTCTCTAAGCCTCTCTTGATATCAGACATACTCCAGACCTCTGATCGTTTCTGTGACCCTCCTGTGCACTCACTCCAGCAGGTCCACGTCCTTCTTCTGGTCAAATTGCAGAGCTGGATGAGGTACTTCAGGTGGGGTCTCATGAGGGCAGAGTAGAAGGGAAGAATTGTGTCTGTCAACTTGCTGGTCATGCTTCTTTTGCTGAAAGCCAGGGTACAGTTGGCTCTCTGGGCAGGTTGTGGCATTAATGTAAGGACACAGTGGTTTCCATGCCAGACATCAGGGAGGCAGCAATGGTCTCAGCACTGTAAAAGGTCTTCAGAGGCAGAACAAAAAAGAAACTTCAGTGCAAGGATAGTTTTAGGGATAGTTTTCGGGATAGTTTTCCCCAGCAGTTCCTGAGGGGAGAGAGGGAGAAACAGAGGTTCTGGGGGAAGGTGTGTGGGTTGCTGCCATGCTGCCCTGGAGAGCTGTACCTCAGCCCCTTGCAGCTGCTGGAGCCTGGCGTGGTGGCGGCTCCCTGGTTGAAGACAGGGATGCCAGGGCAGTAAACCACTGTGTCAGTGTTAGTCACACAGCGTGTGGCTGCCTGAGCTCCCTCTTGTCATCGTTGTGGAGCTGAAATTCAGTGGCAGTTTCACAATGGCACAGCTCTCCGTGTGAGGGAGGGAAAGTAGGTCACAGACTGCCCTGCCGACATTTGTTTGTACGGCTGTAGGGCCGTGCTGAGAGCTGAAGGCACTGAGGATCCAGCAGCCAGAACGTGTTTCTCACCCCCTTCCTTTGTCTCTGGCATGGAGGTCCACTGGGGAAGAGATGCTGGAAGGTTTGTTTGACTTGCCTGCTGTCATTACTACTGTTTCAGTAGGCCCTAAAGGTTTTTGGTGTGACTGGGCACCAGGCATTGTGCAGGCTGGTCAGATTGCCCATGTGCCAAAGAGCAAATGCTTCTGGTGGATGAGCTAGAGCATAGATAAAGCACAAGGGACATTAAAGCTTTGTCTGCTGAAGTGTGTGCTTAGTATCTTTGTGCCTGAATGCAGAAGGTGCTTCAGGATACCAATATAAAGCCTTCCAGCACAGCTTAGCAGCACCTGCATTTCAGCAGTGATACTGCATGGTAAGTGGACACTCTCTGCACTTCCTTTTGAAGCTGTGGTAAGCCAGTGATCTGAGTGTTGGGAGAGAAGCTGAGTGAGGAACCAACCCTGTAACTGAAAGTTGTACATCTTGAAGCTTTAACATGACCACAGTGTTGCAAAGACTGTGTTAGTGCGGTTGTTGTACAGCTGATCAGAGAACTGTCTGGCAATCCCTGGGGTGCGCAGCTGGAGCTGAGATCTGCATTCAGCTGAGATCAGCAGTTGGAGCTCAGAGGAGAGGAGGATCTCCATCTACACTGACCTGTGCTCCTGTGGAAGGGTTTGGGCCTGGTGCCCCTGGACATTCCTCCACCTGTGCAGTTGTAGAAGCAGACTGTTTTTCCTTGTCCTAGCTGGAGCAGATGGGGGCTCCAAAGTGGCACAAAAGGGAGCACAGATCACGTTCTCCTCTGAGCACTGGCCTCCCAGTATTTTCTTGGGGAAGTTAGAATTTTTAGTGTAATACAAAACAGGGCTAGGGAGCAATTAAAGTACCTCTCCTATGTTTATTCAGTATTTTTCCTTTTTTTTTTTTTGTCATTTGGCCCAAATATGAAAACTACTTAAGAAAAAAAACATTCTCCTTAACTTGCTTTCTGTGAGGGATGTCATTGGATATTCTGAAGACTGTCCATCACTTACTAAAAAGTTAGCTTAAAACGTTGTAGCTCTTTTTGACCACCACAACTCTTCTGCTGTTGCTTAGCTACCCCTTGGCAATGACCTTTTCCAACAGAAATGGTGTTGTGAGCCTCCAGGGTGAAAAGGAAAGAGCACAGAATACCCAAAGTCTACCCTGAAGTCAGTGTTTTCTGTTCCTGCCTGGAGCTCCTGCATTTTATGCATGATTTAATAGAATCAGAAAATCATAGAATCATTAAGATTGGTGAAGACCTCTAAGATCGTTGGCTCCAACCATTGATGCATGTCTACCACTAAGCCATGTCCTTAAGCACCGCAGTTACACATCTGTTAAATCCTTCCAGGGATGATTACCACTACCCTGGACAGCCTGTTCCACCTTTTCAGTGGAGAAATTTTTTTCCTATCTAGCCTCCCTGGAACTTGAGGCCTTTTTGTCTTCTCCTATCCCTTGCTGCATCGAAGAAAAGATTGACCCTCACCTTTCCTGAATATCTGTTCAGGCAGAGAGCATTTGACGAAACCATCAGAAAGTTTGAGTGATAGTGGGATTCTATCTTAAATGTAGGCTGTGAATGCTTTAGTTTCTGAGCTGTCATTGCCTTCTAGTTTGTTCCTCTGTGGAATTTTGGTGCCATCAAGGCAGAAGCATTGCCTTTCTGCAGGGAGTCAAAGTATACCAAACTTCCCTGGTGTTTGGTTGGAGCAGCAAACAAACTACATATGGCAAGCAGTATGGCACTCCTTCAGTCATGGCCCGGGCATTGCTTGATTTAGTTGTTTCTGTGTCCAGAAAGAGTCTCAGAGGTTCTTCCCTGTGAGCCATGGGCAAGTGCTCCTCAGTGTTGGGGTCACTGGCTTCACAAACTGCTATTTCCATGGCCTGGAGGGAGCTCTGTGGGATTTTGCAAAGAGAAAGGCAGTCTGTTTTTTATTTCTTTTTTTCCATTTTCAGCTTCTCATGTTCTGAAAGGTAGACCTGAGTCTTATAAGTACTGTTTTTGTCAGACTGGCATTTTTAGAAAGAAGGAGGAAATTAGGCCATCCTGCATTTTGTACATTTTGTTGAAATAATAAGTACTAATGCACTAAGAATTTTTGGTTTGCTTAGCTTTCAGTGATGCTTCTGAAGTAGATTCAGCTCATAATGTGGACTTGTGTCTCTTGTTCTGTTAGATCATGTTCTGAGCAGGGCAGTCTTCTCTCCCTGGGAGAAAGGGAGTGGTTTTGTTTTCCCTGGAGTTTAACTCTCATTCCCAGACAAAGCCAGTTCAGCTGTGCAGGTGTGTATGGACACAGAAGGATGAATACTTTACAGACCCAGGCAAACAGCCTGTGCAGCAGAGAAGGCAGGAGATGATCCTAATGTTGCAGGTTTGGCATCTGAAAATGGGTTCCCATTATCTGAATACAGAACAGGACAGCTTCATTTTGAAGCCCAATGTCAGAAATCTTCAGCTTGTGTCAAAACCCATGAGGGGAAAAGACTTTTATCCCAGCTTTCTGTAAGCTGTCAAAAGTAGGATTTCATAATATGGATGCCATAGCCTACACTATTTTTGGATAGGTTATGTAGAATCTGATGGCCTCCTATTCTGAGATGATAAAGAACAACAGATTGCAATGAAGTTATTGAGGAATTGATTTTTCCATACCTTTGAAAATAGAGTCATGAGTTAATAACTCATGTTTGTTGGTTAAACATCATCCCTAAGTAAACCCAAAATAAAAATTTTCTTCCCCACTGTTCGTGGTGGTCCTTGCTTCACTTATTTGACAGATTTGCTGGGTCCAGGGAGTAGCAATCTTGCTGCTTTTGATTGATTGTAATGAGTTCTGTAACTGGACCCATTCTAGCAAAAATAAATAGAAAATTTATGTGATCATCAAAATTATTCTAATTTTGCCTGAGTGATGAAACCTAAGAAATGCATTGGAATTCATAAGGTTTTGTACCACTGTGAAAGATGCCAAAAGCATCAGTAGAGTTACCCTAGTTCATGTTTTGTGGGTGGGTACAAAGCAGTTTGGATTGTGAGAAACAGTCTTATTATCTTGGGGGAGGCCAGTAGTAGTTTATTACAGAAAAGGAGAAGCCAGGGGAAGAGAAGTTGTATAATTTTTTAATTCCTCAGACTTTTAGCCTGTACTTTTTCACTACAGTTTTATCCCAGAAAATCAAAAGGTGGGATCTCTAGAGGTTTTTGTGAAGGATTGTATTTTTGAAGAAAGGTAGAGTTGGGAAAGATGCAGAAAATTAAATACATTAAAAAGTTCTCATTTGTTAAGCTGCTTTGCAAATAGTTTTAGAAGAGAGCAGTGAGGTTCAAATTCAGACTCTAGCCTCAAGCTGCTTAGGTGCTGCAGTGTTTGATTTCTCATCTGCTGCAGGACAAATGCCCAGGGCACAGAATGTGTCAGAGCTTTAGCTGAAATAGAATGGGTAAGATCTTGGTCCTGTGAAATTAAAAAAAAAAAGTTTAAGAATCTGTATGTTAAAAGGTTGCCTGATCCCTTTCATTTCTGAGTGATAACAGTAACACCGTCACATTGGAGAAGAACAGCATTTCAGACTGTTGAAGGCCTCTGATGGCTTCTAGCTGTATATGCCAAACCAGAAGCAAGGACATGGATCAGAAGCGTGGCTAACAGTCCTGGCCTAAATGCCCTGTTCCTCCCCAGGACCTGACAGCCCCATCTCTGCTTGGCACTCGATGAAGAGCTTCCTCCTGACCTGCTGCCCGGGGCTGCAGTCTCACGTCTCCCTGCAGATGCGGTGTGGAGATGTCCTTCTTGGGTTACACCTAAATTTGCGTCTTGGGCACTGTTACTGGGGGTGTTCATCACTCACTCCATGCTCAGAGGAAGGGGATGTGCTCCTGGGCCAGAGGAGTTCCCAATAAAGAGAAGTACACGTCTCTGCAAGGGAGCTCAGTGAACAGTGAAGGAGGAGGGTGCGGGAGAAGGGCATGCAGGGCTGGCAAGTGTGTGTGCTGCAGTTTTGAAGTGTCAGGTGAGCTCTCAGGCTTTCAGAGGGTAAGTGAAGGTGCTGACTGGTAGTGCGTTACTTTGCCAGCTGTAACTTGCTCTGTGTAGCTGCCCTAGTAAATACATATCCCTCTCTCTGAGAGCTGCCAGGGGAGTGACCTGCCCTTTAATCTCAGTGTAGCAAAATACACAAGAGCAGTTAGAAACACTCTCTAATTTCCCACCTCACATTCTTGCGCAGATATGGTTTTAATTATGTCTGGCTTTTTTTGAAAACATTTAGCTGCCCTGAGTGACCCAGGGATTAATTCTTCTAACCTGAATCGATACTAGCTGTATGGAAAGTGCTGCTGCCCTGCTGAGTTGTGTGGGCTGTCCAGCAGGCTGGGCTTCATCTGCCTGAATATCAGTATTCAAGAGGTGGCAGTGTAGCAGGAACCAGGCACACCAGCCTCCCCTGTCTCCCATGTGGAGAAAGGAAATTGTCACCCAGCAGTGCTTTGTCCATTCTTTTGGGGCATCTTTTTTGAGGTGGTATGAATTGCGTTGCTGAGCTGCTGGTTGCTTTTCCCTGATGAGGGTGGGAGTGTTCCCCAGGAGAAGCCGTAACATGGGTTGATTTTAAGAGAGAGTAGTTAATCTCTGATTAAAAACTGTTTAGTTCCTTTGTGTTGGTTTGAACATTCTTCACAATCTTCTAGAATCCTAGAATTGTTTGGGTTTGAAGGACATGAAAGATCATCTAGTTCCAATCCCCCACTGTGGGCAGGGTCACCTTCCACTGGACCAGATTGTTCAGGGCCTCATCCAGCCTGGTCTCAAATATTCCAAGGATGAGGCATCCACATCTTTGCTGGGCAACTTGTCCCAGTGCCTCACCACCTGCACAGTAACAAATTTCCTTATAATCTAAATCTACTCTCTGTTTAAATGGTTTTGAATGGAGAATAGGTGGGTAATTTTTTATGCAGTTCTGGGATGAGCACATGCTGAAAGTTTTGTTTCTTTACTGGGTGACCTCACTGGTATGAGTACTGTGGTCCCCAAAATACACTGCAGTGTGGAAGCACCTGAGCTTGCTTTAAATGGTATGTTGAGAACTAGCTGCAGTCGAGCAATGGCAGCATGGAGCTCAGCACAAGCTCATTTTCCCTGCTGCTTGTGTGCACCAAACATCTTGGAAAATAGTACAGACATACTTGTAACACTTCTGGAAGAAGAGTGTTATACATGAAATTACTCTGATTAGCTGTCTTTGGGAGTGGTGGTGAGTCTCCCTCTGAATGTTTACACCTGGTATGTACTTGGGCATGGAGGAGTTCACTTCAGAAATTAGGATTAATGGGTTTAAAGTCTTAAGTTTATATAAACACTATATTCAGTGTATTCAGCAATTTCAGTTGTTTTCTGTCCATTATTTCCTCTTTTTCAGTCCATTTATTTAGTTTACTTAAGGGTTTAGTCTAATACCAATTTCTGAAATATAAATACTAGTTTCTCTTTTTCTTTTTAGGCTGTCCTAAATAAAAGGCCTGATTTCATATGAAAAGTTTGTTGTAAAGATGGGTAGGATGGAAAACCATTCTCTTCATGGTGTACACAGCATTGCTTTAGGATAACTTGAACTTCTGCAGTTCAAGAAACAAGATTTTATTTATATTGATTTAAGGAAAAGCTTTAGGGGGTTATATTTGCATTTTTAATGTAGTTAGAATTTTAGTTATTTGCATTAGCAATTGCTTCACCTCCAGTATTAATAAGGCAGGTGCTTTTGTATAAATAAAAAATGAAAAAAAGAAGAGAAAAAAAGTAAAGAGATTAGTGCCACAGGTTAATTTTTGTATAAAGGTAATGACTTCCAGCCGCCACAGTAACACTCAATATTCCCCTAGTGATACCTTGAGTCAAGAAAGAAATTAACTTCTGTATATTAAGTTAACAGTGGCAAACAAAATTGAAGATGAAAAGAAAATGAAGGGACAAGGAAAAAGGCTCAGTTCCTCAACACTGCCACAAGGAACACTCAACTCTAATTTCGAGATTTGGTTATATACTTTAATGCCTGACAGAAGTGAAAAATGCTATGGCAGCACTGGGCCATATGCAAATCCCTTTGAAAGCTGTGGCACTTATATTAGATCTGTCTCTTATTAGTTTTTTGGGGGTTTTGTTTGTTTGTTTTCTTTAGGGGTTTTTGTCTTTTTTACTTTTTCCAGAAACAAAGAGGCAAGATAGGCCTGCTGAAGGGGTGAGTTATAAAACATCGAGATCTCCTGGCATATATGAAGGTCTGCCTTACTTAATGCATCCTTTTGTTTTAACAGTTTCACTGGGTGATGTAGATTAAAGCTACTCCTGTGGGGAACTACGTGAAGTCTTTGCATAGTGCAGTGCCAAGTGCCCACTTAGGAGGAAAGCCTGCAGGTGTTTCATTTTGCACCTCTGTCCCTGTGGTGTGTTTGTGAAGCCAAAAGAAGGTGAGGACTGGGTATGTTCTCCCAGCATTGCCTTGGAGCTTTCCTCCCATGGAGCTAGAGTAGACTTGAGGAAGCTGTCTGATCTCCAGTAATGCAATGACTGTTTTCCCTTCTTTGGAAACAGAGCAACTCTGTTAGGGCATAGGAAGGAAGCCAAAAGTCAAATTGGCTGAGAACAAATAATGAAATTAGTAGTGCTGCTTTCCTGACAAAGCTAATAAATAGGGCAGAAAATCTAACAAAAACCACAAATGAAGATGGGGTTGTCTATGCTTTTTTTTTTAGAATCTGTATGTGTAATACATATATATAATTCTATTTATATATATATATATATATATATATATATGTATTTTTTTAAATCTTGACAGTGTCATTTAAAAACAGTTGTGTACTCTTGGAGTTTCTGGGTTTTGCCACTGCAGATTCTTTTCCTAAATTGTTAAGAGACCCCCAAAAATATAAGGAGCTTGGTGTTGCTCTTTAAATGGGCAGGATTTTGGAAAGAATTCATTTCTCTTGTAATGCATTTAGTTCTATTTCTGTCATTTTTAAATCTGCTCTGACCAGGAATACTGAGTTAGAGCTGGCTGTGGGTGTTAAGTGTCTCCTCAGATACCTTTGCTTGTGTTGAAGAAAGGAAAGAAGGCTTAAGGAGGGTGGATGGTCCTGTCTGTGTTTGTGTTCCCTGGAGAGGAGCTGTCCTGCTCCCAGCTGGCAGAATAGGACCTGGCATGAAGAGTTAAGCAAGGTTTAGCAAGGTGTTCCTTGGCAGGAGCATCTTGCTAAACAAAAACCTGTTGCCACTTGTGTGCTGTGGCTTTGCAAAACAAAACAGAAGGGCCTAGAGGAGTGGATGCTTCTCAGACAGCTAACCACCAAGCATGAAAGTCCTGCTGTATAATTTGAGGCAGCCAAAAACTGGTGGCTGCCATTGGCTATGCAGGGGCTGAGGGCAGAAGGTGCAAGAGAAAGCAGGTGTTGCATGCACTTGGGTTTCTTCGGGTCAAACCTTAAAAATCTGTTGCTGCTGAGCATGTGGTGTACTTCATGTGAATTGTGCTACTATATGCTTGGCCCTCGGGACCGATTGCTGTGTAAATGCAAATTATTTAATTAACATTATTGTTTCGTTTGCCGTAATATGATTTTTATGAGCATTTCTAGATTAAAGTTCACTTTAGAAACATAGCAATTGCTTCCAAATTGCTTGGCTGTGCACTGCATTTTAAACCCCCATAATACAGTAAGGAATCCTTATCGTTCCTTAAGCATCAGATGAGCAGCCAGAAGAAAAAAATATAACCAAGATGGGTAAATATAACACTTCAGAAAGCATAACAAAAGCCGTGTTTGTTTGGGCATGGCAGAACCAGTAATTCATGGCTGGTAACAGGACAAAAAATATTCAGAGAAGAAACTTGTGTCCTCTGATCTTTAAGTCATAGGCACAGTTTTAGCTGATTTTTTTTTTTTTTTTTCCGCTCTTCCTTCAATCCTTGATTTCCTTCCCACATCAGCAGCTATGGTGCTTTGTCATTAGAAGTTCTGTATTTGCCAAAAGTTACAATGGTTTTCCTTCTGTGCGGAAGAAATGAAAGGAAGGTAGATGTGCTGCCCTGGAGTCCTGGCCATGTGGTGACACTGGCCTGTGTGCAGAATGCTGCCCATAACCCGGCCAGGATGCTCTGGGCAGTGAGGATGGAAGCTCTCCCACGCCTGCAGCTTGCTGTCCTGCCAGGAGCTGCCTGTGTGAACTTACAGCTTACTGCTTGGTGCTTCTTTTGTTCATGTCCATGGGTTTCAGGACAGCTTGCAGATCAGCTGAAACACCTTTGGAAGAGGAATGTATTCCTCGGGACTGTAGTTTGTCTTGTAAAGTTGTTCATGGTAAAGAATTTGAGAGGAGTCACCCTCTGTGGGGATTATAAATGTAGAAAAGAAGTGTTGGACAATGTCACCTTGCTTTGCCCTGTGACAGAGTTTTCCTGGACTTCGCAGCTTTTATAAAAGTTGTTACTTAAGTTCCTGCAGTCTTAAGGCCAAGCCAATTATGTGTCAGTGCATGGAATTCCAAACAGAGGAATGTTTCTGTAGCCAAATTTTTCTATCCTTTTTCTTCTGTGGAATTTTAGACTGCATTACTTTAGCAAGGGGTTGGAAAATGTCTTTAATACTTACTGCATTTTACTGTTTTGTGTTTGGGGCTTGGGTGTTTTTTTTTGGGTGGGTTTTTTTCATCAAATGGTAGCAGAGCGTGAGCTTGTCTGTTGTCTCACGTTGATGGCGCAAATCAGGCAAAAGTACTCATTATTTTCCAGTGAATGTAAAGAAATTTATGTACAGAGGAACATTCAGTAAGCCATGGATTTTTGCTTTGAAAGGGGAAAAAAGTGTCTTGTTACTCCCAGCCTGGTTTTGTATTGCTGAGTCTGAACAGATGGTGTGTAGCTGCTACCACTTCCCTGCATAACTCTGATGGTACTAGAGATGTTGATATCTGTAGGAGCTGGAGCTTCACTCCTTGGTTTGGGTCTCTCCCCATCTGCCTGTGGCACTGTCAGCAGGTGCATGAGGCTTGTGAGAGTCACTGGCTGTGCTTCTGTGCTCAGTGTATGCACGTGGAAGAAAAAATAAGTGTATAATTTTTCCTTCCACATAATCTAGGGTTTTGCTGGTAGCAGATCAGAATTTGCCAATCAGAAATGGTCGTAGCTGACAGCGTCCCATTATTTGCATCTACAAATTTGTCATGTTTTTTGCCCTTCCATCAGTTGACATATGCAGCGGTTTATGTTCCTGATCAATGGTTTACCTCTGCGCCTCCAAGTGCCAACAAAAATCTCCATTGCAGAAGTTTACCAATTCCTTCTGAGTGTTGGTGAGGAAATCTACATACAATTCAGCCTCTTGTACAGGGTGCACTGCTGACCTGTGACTTTTTTCTGGTTTTGGAGAGGGGGAGGGGGTGCTTTCAAGAGCCAACTCCAGTTCAGTAAACGGAAAAGACACGGTTTGAAGTGATTGTATTTTTTATTTTCAGTCTCTCTTAATCATGCTTGGGGAAGGGGAGAGTGAAGCATTTGATTAGGCGTGGGTTACTCAGGTGGCTGCAGTGCAGGGTAGTGTTGCTGTCCTTCCCTTGTCCCTGTGGCAGGGATCGCCATACCTGCAGCAGCCCTGGCTCACACTGCATGAGCTGAGTATTTCAGTTTTGAGCTGGGTGAATTTAGAAGGTTCCTATTAGGCTGGGGTTAGATCAGGGGCTGAATTTTCTTGCAGCTGCAATACCCTTAGGTATTTTGAGAGAGACAGAATAAGTAAACAAGAGTGTGAGACAGTGTATTTTTAAATGGACTGGAAATACAGAGGTGGGTCGTCACTCCCCAGTCTGCACTGGGCATTGTCCTGAAGTCAAACCTCTCTGCAGAGGGGTGTTTAATCTGTGCTCACAGGCACCTGGGGGGAAAAAAATTGCTGCTCTGTTCCCTCCTTCCCCACCTCCTCAGAGGAATTTCATTCACAGCCAAGATGTCCAATTGGTTGATTTATGGTGTGAGGGGTATTTTTTAAATTTTTTAGGGCAGGAGGAACATTTTCTGTCAGTTTCATTGATCTGTGAATAACTCTGATGTTCCAAGGCATAATGTTAATAGAGTTTGTGGCGTAAAGTCATATGAAGAAAATCTAAAAATAAAGAGCAGCTTGATTAACGTCCACAGCCTAAAAAGAACACTGCTTGTGGAGCGGCCAGAGACTGGCAGTATTTGGAGAAGAGTTTTCTAAAAGGGGGAGCTGGAAATCAGTGTCTGGAAATGGGACTAAATTGTCTTCAGAATAGTTTCTTTAATTGAAACCAAACTGAAATTTTTCTTCCTGGGAAAGTGCCAGTCAGCTGCGGAGCCCATGCTATGTTGCTGGCAGTGCCTGGGCTTGGCAAGGGACAGCTGGGAGGAGAGGGCAGGAGGCTCCAGACCTGCCCACCACCCCTGGAGGCCATCAGGGCCACTGGCAGATTAGTAACCTGATCATTTGCATGTGTAACACTCTTTACTGATACTGCTGGATTTTTTTCGTGGTGTTTCTGGTCATGCTCCAGTGCCTGACAACCTTTTCAGCGAAGAAATGTTTTCCTAATATCTGATCTAAACCCTCCCTTATGCTTGAGACCAGTTTATTTTGTCCTATCACTTGTTCCTTGGGAGAAAAGACTGACCTCCACCTGTCGGCAGCGTTCTTCCAGGTAGTTGTAGATACAACTGGAGTGGTGGACCTTGGTCAAAGAGAAATCCTGTTGTATTGGTGAGCAGGATCAAGACCTGATTGTTGAAGCAACGTCTCTGTCTCCAGAATCCAGAGGAAGCACGTGCAGCAACGCCAGGGCAGGTCTCAGCCATGGTTGGGGCAGGTCACAGCCACAACCTGCCCCACAGCCTGCAGAGACCTGTCACCTGATGTGCTCTCCTGGGAGGCAGGGAATGCATCCTCCATTGAATCCATGAAGAATGGCCGTATTTTGCTGAGAGCAAGCCAAGGTTTTGCACTCTTGCCTGGAGCTGGGAAGCTGGCAGGAGCTCCCTGGTGTCTGGGAAACCCTGTGCCTGTGAGGAGGTACAGGCATGGCAGGGGTGCTGGGTCTCCTCTGGGTGGCTGACACCCATCCACAGGAGACCACAAACCTCCTCTTCTGCTTTCCCTTTCCCTCTGTGCCTACTGCTCTTGGTAGCAGGATCCCACACAGCCTCTTGCATGTTTGAGGGAGCCATCTGAGCCATCCTTGCCTATTAACAATATTCCCTACATGGCTGGAGCTTGTCCTCTTCAAGTGCTTGGAAATTTTGTGTGGATGACCCTCTCTAGTCCAGATGTGAGTCCCCCTAAAGTCCCTTATGAGAGATGGATGCATTCCCTATGCCATGGCTGTGCTAGCCACAGTGAGGGCTTGGCATTGTCAACTGGAAATTTTGGTCCAAGACCTCTCCCCTCTGGACAACTCTGGCTGAAAGCTACCAGGAAGAGGAAGGCCTTTTCTTGATATTTTTTTTCCACCACCCCTCCATTCCCACTCCAGTCCATAGTCCCATTCTCTTAAAAATCCTTTAATAATTTTATCCAAACCTAGTGGGTATTTTTTTGGTTTTCTGGGTTTGGATTTTGTTTGTTAATTAATATTTCTGGATATAAACTCTCCAGGACTAGTTGTCCTGTGCTGTCAGTTGGGAACTGTGAAGATTTTCTAACAGTATGTTAAGACTATGCCTTACTTGGGACCATATGGTAGAAATGTTCATGACCTGATGACTTGGAATATCACTTTGTCATTCCTTGTCAACCTTTCCCTGTGTTTATATGGTTTTTTAAATAGCTGCACAAAAAGCAAGCTGAACCAACCAACCAATCAAAGGCCAGGACTGGTAAAACTCTTCAGATTAGAAAGAAATGCATATGCTTGGAAAACAGATGTGGTTTTATTTGAAACAAAACAGCAATCACAGTTTATCTGTAGGAGTCCTTTTTTTGTTTTTTTAACAGATGAAACATGTTTAGTATTTAAAGACTTGTAAGACTGTTAAGGAGTCATATCTTGTGACCACAGTTTTCAATTTTTAAGACACTGTTGTAATAGTATTGTGATAGGAAATGTCCTCTGTACATTTCCTTTCCAAAGCAGCCCCATTCTCCATGTAAGCTGTATATAAAATGAGGTCTGGAGCATCCTCAGACAGTTTGTGATTACATGTAAATTATACCATCTGGGTAGGGCAACTCAAGTCTTTGATGGCTGCTTCAAGTCTGGTTGGGAAAGCACTGGATCAAGCTTGCTTCTGTGGAATGGCAGTCCTGACCAACATGAGATGCATGGAGCAGAAAAAAGCTCGAGATCTTTTCCCTAAAGGAAATACGAAGTTTTGTTCATACTGGCCTCATCATTGGAGACTCTCTGGTTTTCAGCTGGAACAGAGGGTGGATCCCCACTGAGCACTAGATGTTTGACTGCTCTTGTACCAAAACGAAGGCAGATGCATTTGAAGAAGTTCGTATCATGACTGCTTGCTGTTTCTTCTGGCTCTGATTTTATTGTTCACCAGAGTTAAATTCATAAAAATGCATAAGTTGCAGATGGGGAAGTGATAGAGGAAATGCATCATTCAAATATGTGCAACTGACTTCAGGGGAAAAAGCCACTAAGTGGGAAAGATAAAAAATGTTAGAGTTGGTGTTTTTTGTTTTGTGGTGGGGGTTTTTTTGGTTTTTTTCCTGTGGGTTTTTTTTTTTTTTTTTTTTTTTTTTTTTCCTTTTTTTTTTTTTTTTTTTTTTTTTTTGGGGGGGGGTTTTTTTTTTTTTTTTTCTGGTGGTTTTTTTTTTTTTTCCTTTTTTTTTTTTTTCCTTTTTTTTTTTTTTTTTTTTTTTTTTTGTGAAAGAGAGGAACCTTGGGTGTCTCTACCAAGGCCAATCTGGATGAGGCTTTTAACAGCTTGGTCTAATGGAAGGTGTCCCTGCCCATGGTGAGTGGGTTGGAACTAGAGGATCTTTACGATCCTTTCCAAGCCAAACCATTCCATAATTCTATGAAGTATTTCACTGTTTGAGTGATAAGGATAGAAAGACTTGTGGCTGGCTGAGCAGACTGAGATATTGATCTAGTATTGTATTGTGTTTTTTTATGATGCAGGATAATGATAGATTATCTTTCACTTCAGGAAATAATGGCATAAAAGGTTTCTGAGCAAATAGGCTGTTGATTGTGGAAGTCAGATGGAAGAGATCCTGGAATTTAAAAGGGCTATTGTAAAGTTGGTGTTGGCATGTTTTCAGTGAGGGTGTGCCGCCCTGTAGCCCTTTTTTCCTAAATTAGCGGTTGCATGTGCCAGTAGAAATCGAGTGGAAACTGAGAACTGCCGCCTTTTGCAGAGTCCATAGAATGCTACAAGGCCCAGCTTTGGGCAGTCTGCTGGAATGTTTGGGATCAGTCCTGGGAGGTTTGTGCTGCACACTGCCACCATCTGTGGTGCTCAGAACAGGTGGACTATGGAGTAACTTATGTTTCTTCACAGATTAGTCTCCATAAAGTAGATTGCCCGTGTGTCATGACTTTGTCTGTTTCTAGGTGGCCCCAGGTGTTATGCCTGACCTATTTCAGATACGCCATTACCAAGGAAGATGGTGAGAACGTTGTGCATTGACTGACTCTGTGGTACTTTGAGCCCTCTCAGAGTAGCATCATGCATTCACCATGGTGGCATTTATCTGAGTATATTGCTGGTGTGGTAAACAATTTGAGAGATGTTATTAGCACCTTGTAAATCCCAAGCACAGCTGAACACAGCCTTTATAGTCTGTCATAGAATAGCCTTCTGTTTATGAAAGTGTGAAAATTACTGGTTTGCATGTAGACTACCTTATTGAAAAACAGTCTCTGGTTTGGTAAATGTCATTATTATTTTAATCAAATTAAGCTTCCTTTGCAATTTTGCAATCTGCTGTTAGGAAAAATCCTTTATTAAGTATTCTTAGTACTTTCTTAATCTTCATGGTCCAAAGCACAGTTGGGGAGGAAGAAAAAGGGGGAGTTAAAAGTGGACACTTTCTCCGAATTACTGCACGTTTCTTTGTAAAAACTTGTAGTGAGAAGCCTTCAATTTTCAATAGTAACCCATGTCTTTAATATTCCTGCATTTGTTTCTCCTGGCCAAAATGTGCCATTAAAAAATAATAATGTTCATGGCATTCTGTATATTTTTAAATGCAAAGAAATGATTGGACTCAAGAATAACACGATTGTAAAGCTTTGACTCTCTTTGTAGGTGCCATGTGCACTTGTTAGTGCAAAGTCTGAACTACACATACAGCTTTCTTGTATCAACTGGCTGTCCCTTTGAAGGGACACTTGTCATGTCTCTTATTTTGTTTGCCTCTGCCTGGAGGCAGCATGTATTAGAAATAATAATAATAAGTACTTCCACCAATGCCTGGTGGGACAGCTTAGTAGTTCAGTCATCAGATGTAAAAATATCTAGCATTTTCAAAAATTAGGACTCTAATTCCTCTCAGGAGCTGTCTCAATACTGGTGTTACTGTTTTGTTAGGTTGTTTTTTTTTTTCCTGCAACATATGGGTCCTGATCAGTCCAGGAGCTTTCAGTGCTGGGTTTCAAAGCATCTCTAAGTCTTGTGGAAATGTTGGCCAGGGTTTCTTCACTGGAACAAACACCACCATTTCTATGCTTCACAACTTAGGAGTTGGTAAGGAAGATGCCTACATAGGAGCTCTAGGCTTTCTGCCATCTAATTTTAGGGCAGCTTGGAAAACAAACATTTGGTAGAAACAAATGAATTGAACTCAGTCAGCAAAGGAAATTGCTACCAAGAAAGAGAGAGAAAAAAAAAGTCAAATCCTAGTATTAATCTTGTGTCAGTAAATCACGTCATATCAAGTTTCAAATATTGATGATTATTTTCTTTGACTGTCTCTTGATGTCCATTTTCTGGAACTGAGACAGAGACAGGAGAGTAGAACTGCCAAGAATTTCCTTTTTTATCTTCATTTTCTTCCACTGAGAAAGCTAATTGTATTGCTTTCTGAACCACTTAATTCATTGCCTGTCATGCTCTTCTCGCAGTGTAAACTTCCTTGGGGCTATCGCCACAGTCCCAGCAGAGGAGGAAATTAGGGTCTCTCACAGAAATAACCTACAGCTTACATAGCATAAACAAATATTGGAAAGCAAACACTGACAGGTTGGGGAAAAGTGTTTTTTAAAAAAGGAAAGTAATAAAAAAGAAAAGATTAAATGCAAACATTGTGCCCTGCAGTGTTTAAAACACTTCCTTATAGTCTGTCAGGCTCCATGTTCAGGACCTTTGATCAGGATGGAGGTTGTTTATTTCCTGTACAAACCAGCTTATACATTGATCAATGCATTGTTGATAGAGTGAAGGTATTAATTCCCTTTACTGGTCTCTTTGAGGGGCCTTGGACTTGACAACAGTATTGTGAGCATGAACATGGGTATCCAGTTGTGGAGAAAATGCAAAAAGAGGATGGAGTTGATCACCTATTTAAGGAAAGAATGCTTGGAGGAGTTTCTGTGGAAAGAAGTGCAATGGGGTGAAGGTTGTTCACACTTAGAAGAGACCATTTGGGAACCATTGGCCTAAATAACCAAGCATTTTGCTTACTGCACAGGGAGGACCTGCTGCAAGAGTGCTGTAATAGGAGTTGTTTCTGACTGGTCATACATACCCTGTGGAAGAGGGAGGGCATTAATAATGAAAGAAACCATCGAAACAACAAAATATACCATCTGCCTTAAAAGTTCGCTGCGTTTTGGTGCAAAAATTTAGCAAGTTCCTCAGGGAGGACCTGAATGCAGAGTTATGTAAAGAATAACCTTAACTTTGTATGCACAGTAATGGGATCTAAAATAACTATTATAGAAAGGCAAACTTGCTTAGCTGGAAAGTGAAGGATTATTTACTTTTTTTGTCCCAGCTCTTTTAAGTCTGAGGCATCAGGCTTAAAGTGACCTGCTGGAGATCTGTGATGACGCTGTGTAATTTTCTACTCCTGGATCTTGTGGATGCCAGAAGTTTTCATGTCAACAGACAGCATCTGAACAAATTCATGAAAGAGAAATCCATTAGATGCTCTTAAGAAGAGAAAAATCCCCTTCAGTTCCTGAAACATGGGAGCTGCAAATCGCTCTGTTGCTGTCTATAGTTGTTACAATGGATTTTGCCTGGTTTTACTCCACCATACGCATTTTGTTGTGGTCCACTATCAGGCAGTATTTGGGTTAGGAAAACCTTTGGCCTGACCTCTGTCAGTCATTCCTGTGACTCATGGAGCAAAGGTCGACTGCAAACCACACTTCAGGAACCTCCGAGCCCCACTCATTTTTAACAGAGCACTAATTCAATAATATTATGGTTACTTGCACTACAGCTGGGTGGCATGAATTCAGTTTTCCATCTCAGTCCACAGGTCTTCTTTGTCACATAAAGTTCTTTTCTGTCTTTGTGAAGCACTCTGTAAAACATGAATAAGGACTCTCCCCTGATTGTGTGTGTTATTTCATCTAAAAAACCAGTCCCCCAGCATGTATTTGAGCACTGCTTTGGGGTTAGTGGGCATTAAGTATAGATACTATTATCCCACCAAGGGGAGCAGGAGGTGAAATTCCTTCATCCATCATCTCCCTTGAAATGAGTGATGCAGAGTAGAAGCCTCCTGTTTGCAGAGAGGGCAAGCTGTTATCTGTTAATATGGCAGCATTTTGCCAAATGATTAGACTGTCAGAATTGCAGCAATTTGAACACGCTGAGCAAGCTTTTATATACACAGGAACAAGATGCTGGCGTTGGATTGCTGGAGAGTAACATGGGCTGGAGATTGACAAGTGCTTGGCAAAGCCACGTTCCTGGGGCTCATCAGACATTCACGGCTCTTACGCAATGCTGGTGAAGAGCATACTCAAGTGGCTTCATCATAGCCTGGGTGACATCTGGTGACATGCAGTTAGGCCTGTCATGTTTTTTTGGGATGAATTCATTTTCACAATATTTGAATGGAATCCACTTATGCAAAGTGGAAATATTCTGGCATATGCCAGTGATTTTCAAGACTAATATTTTTGGTCCATCTTGTATTTGGTGACAAAAGTGTAATTACCACGTGCTATTTTATGGTGTAGTTTTCTGGATTTCTGTGCTTCTTGCTGGCTCTGCTCCTCCTCTGTTCCCTTTTGATGAATGTAGCTGCAACTGTTGGGATGAGGAGGAGGGATCACAGGTACGCTTGGCAGTTTCTTATGGTTATAACTCGGTCTTCAAACAAATGTATCTGCTTGCAAAAGAAGGCTTTTTTCTCCCTCCAGCAGCTGGAGAGTTTGCCTTGCACTAAACAGAGGCTTGGAAACTAAGTGGGTTTTGATCCTCTGATATGCTCTGCTTCAGTAGTGGGGTATATTATTGTTTCCTCTAGCAACTTATTAGTAGGTTGTTCTGCTTTGGTGCTACTGAAGACAAGTGTTGGTAATTGGGTGGTTTAGGTTTTATTTTTCTTAACCTCAGAAGATGACTGTGGGTTTGATCCTGCATTGCATCTGAGCTGAACTCAGGCTTAGAATGGGTTAAGAGTCTGTTAGGAGTTGTCTTAGGAGCATTAGCTCCTTCTTCAGCTGTCTGTGACAGTGGTGTGCAGAAAGTGGGATTTAATTGTACGGAAAATGCTTCAATGTTAAAAATCAAATTGCAAACAGCACATTTTGCTTTTCAAGCACTCCTGACAGTCGTCAGAATTTCTGCGGCGAGTGATGTAGAAGAATGTGTATTTGGGATAAAAATCCATTTTTTTCCTGAAAAGCTACTTTTAAAGGAAAATTCTTGCCTGGGTCTATTGAAAAATACTCTTTCTGGAACTTGGGTGCAGTGAGAGTCTGTGTTGCACTAAGGCATAGTGAATAACTGTGTGTGGTGGACCAGCATGAGTCCACGAGATGCTCCTGTGCCAGGGAGTAGCTCAAAGTGGAATCCTTAGTGCAGGACCTTCCACATCGGAGGGACAAGCTTGAAGATGTGTTAGCTGACTGCCTGGCCCACAGCAACCAGGGCTGTCCTGCATCCCATGGGCCATTCACTAAAGGCACTTGGGTTGGCATCAGGCCGAGTTCCCTGCTGATGACTTTGCACCCTGCGGCTCTCTGCAGCCTTCTCCAGCATATGAAGAAGCCCCTGCCAAGCAACAGGGATAAAAGTTGGGTCATTTCAGCTTTCTGATCTGAAACCAAACAGTCAAACAGTAGTTGTGTCCTATATGATGCCAAGGTTTTTATGTTATGGATGTGGCCACAGCTGGGTGGAAGCTCCTGGACCCTGTTCTACTGATCACCAGTATGTAACCTCTCTATGTAAAGTATGTATGTAAAGTATGTAAAGTCTCTAACAACTCCAATGAAGAAGACAGTTTATGCAGTAAACCAGTGCAAAGTGTGTGGTCCTTGCAGTAAGTGAGGCATGCGTTGGAGCAGGAATGCAGAGAGGCAAATCCACTTTGACATTTTGTCCTGCTCCTGGTGGGAGCATCTGGAGAGCTACTGATGTGAAATGCACATTTAGCAGCTTGGGTAGGGCTAATTCTGCCTTCTGTAGTCCTAGTCACACCCAAGTGCTAATGATTGTTTTGCTGAAAGGGGTCCTTGTGTGTCCAGCTGTGGAAAACAGGATGAGCAAGGGGGGAAAATGCTTAAATAGGGTTTCCAAGTGTTCTTCTGCAGCTTGTGCTTCTGAGTCTTAATGCATTCTCTGGATCCATGTAAGACTTGCCCCTTGGAGACAGGCTGGCAGGACTCGGGTGTACTGCGGAGGCTCAGGGCAAACTCAATTCACGTTAGCCTAAAGCAGCATGCTAGATGAAGAAGTACTGTGAGACTCTTATTTTAGCTATTTGCTTCTGTGTCTTTGAGAGAAGGTTATCACGAATGTAAACACTCTTGGTTTTGTTTTTGTTTTTTTCCCAGTTTAGTGCTGTTATGATTTAAAAAAACACCCCCCAAAACCTCATATAAACTTCTGAAGTGCCTATTACTAGGTAAGGATAAAAAATGTTTCTCGTTGTTAAAATAGGCATTTTGAGAGTACT
This sequence comes from Cisticola juncidis, assembly GCA_013400215.1. Lineage (NCBI taxonomy): Eukaryota > Metazoa > Chordata > Aves > Passeriformes > Cisticolidae > Cisticola > Cisticola juncidis. The sequence continues at coordinate 2,515,865 of VXBR01003723.1, read as the reverse complement.
ATCAAGGCATTTTGGAGAATAGAGGTGTTTTATTTTTAATGAGAAGAACTAAAGAATAAAAAATGGTAGCCTTGGAGAATTGCAGATCAAAGGTTTCTTCATTGTAAAACAAATGAAAGGTTTCAGTCCTAGAAGTGATGAATAAATTGATAAATTTTTAATACAAAGAACAGGCTATAAATGGTAATTTAATTCTTTGGGGGAGAGAATCATTTAAGCACTGTTTAAAAAGTCCAGATTTTTTTCCTGTGGAGATTATAATGATAACTGAGGGGAGGACTGGGAGAGTGGGGCAAGGGCTGTTGTGCTCAGCACTGCTTGCACTCTCTGCAGTGCTCGTGTCCTTCCCAGTGGCGGGAGGCAGGAGGTGGATGCCTGTGCTTCTTGCAGAAGTTTGGTTGTGCCCTTTTCCTTTTCCCACGTGTATCTGGGAACTTCAGCCTTGTGGGGAGAAAACGGAAAACTTAAAATAAGAGTTCAGTCTTACCAATGTGCCCATGCTTGCAGCCCCACCGTGCTTTGGCTTTGCAAGAGCTAAAGCCCAGGGAGAATGATTGGGGCTGAGTGTCTTTTGCCTGCCTGTTCAGTGCCAGGGATGCATGGGGATGTGGGGCTGAAAATGGACCCTCATGGAAGGAATAGATTGCCTGTGGTGCTGGTGCAGAGAGGTCTCAGGCAGCATGGGGCAGGCAGGAGGCTGGGATGGGAATGACAGTGCTGGGAGAGGAGGACCATGGCCTTTGTTGGGTAAAACAAGCATTATGAAATACAGGCTGGAGAAGGGGCATTTAATGGCATTTGCCTAGGGCAGCTCACTGCTACCAGGCTGACAGGCTGATGGGTGCTGCCAAATTTGCATAATAGCACCACTAATAAAGGCCTTGAGGTCCCTGCTGATTGCTTCTCCATTGCCCGCTGCACACAGCCCTTGCATTGGGCTCATTCTCCTCTCTGTAGCTGTGACCCACTTTTCACTTTCTAAACCTGATTTTATTTGTCATTTGTGGGGTAGGCTGGCGTAGCTCTGCGAGGAAACCCTGTCAGCTCCTGTGTGGTGTTCCTGCATGGGCAGTGGCTGGAACCACAGCCTGCTGCTATGTCCCTGCCTGGGCTGTGCCCTGGCACATCTGACCTGCCAGTTTCCCAGTCTGTGCCTTCCAGTGATGCTGTCATGCTCACTAATGTTTTCCCCTTCCTTCTCTTGGCAGTGTTTTGAAAGTTAAAATAAAGAAGAACAGAGGAAAAAGGGAAATATTTGCCTCTTGCTGGACATCAATTCCCTGATTCTAATCTTCATTCGTGTTTCCATCCCCTGCCGGTTGTCTCCCCTGGCGTTTGTATCCCACCTTGCCCAAGCCTGGTGGATGAAGAAGCTCCACCACAGCTGCTGTGCGTGGAGATGGCCTCGCTACACAGGCCTGGCTGGCTGAGCCGTGCCTCCTGCCCTTGGCTAACAGCTGTTTTGGAGAGAGAAATGTGCTACTGCTGACACTAGTGATTGAATTCTGACTTCTTTCTACTTCCTTAGACCAGTGCAGGAAACAAAATTAGTTGTATTTGCAAAATTCAGAACAGGATCTAATTTACAAGTGGTTGCATCCCTATCACAGTTTTGAGTATCTTTGATACTTTCAACAAAATAAAAAGCATGAATTGCCCACTTTGATGTAACTAAAAAAGTTTGCTAAGGTAATGTTTTTGATGGATGTTGCATTCTCGTATCATTTTATATCAAAATGGTTTAGAAGGCATGATGGGACTTATTAGTCACGGGCATAACTTTTGGTCAGTTTTTGGCTTAAAGGGAGTCACAAATGTGTGTGCATTCAGACCTTTGCTGTATCCCTGGATTCCTGATGATATGCCTAAGCTCTAACAGCTGGTCACAGTGCTAGAAAGCTCCAAACTGAGAAGCGGGGTTGGGCTCTCCACCTTTAACCCTGTGGGGACTGCAGGTGGGCAGTGTTACTGCTGTGAGACATTTTAAGAATTTTATTTGTAGCTTAAATATGCAGCTTAAATGCAGCACTGCACCCCACCCCCCCACAACTTGCACCCTTTCCCTGGCCCAGATAATGAGTGGTTCACCTATAATGTTTCATCATGTAATTTTGTAGCCTGTATCAATTTCAGGTGCTAAGGGGATAGTTCAGTTTTATCATTAAGAGCGTAACTGAAGTTGATTTCACTGTGCTGACTGCAGGTTTGAGCAAATGCTTTTTACAGGTGGGTTCTCCCATCCCTTTTAAGTGTTCTTCAGCTTTACTTTGTATGGCTGTTCCAACTGGTTGCTGTTAGCCTGAAATCAGCCTGAAATGTTGCTAGCTTAAATCTTGAAGAAGGCTGAACAATAATGTCTGGAGGTTGCATTGGTACAAAAGTGGTTCACCTTGGGAAATGCATATCTATATCTAGCTCACTGTGCTCTTTAAGAGCTTATGTTTAAACCTCGTGTTTATTTTGCAGCATTGCTGTGGATAGAGCTGCTGCTGTTTTTTCACTGATGTGGGAGATCAGAGTATGCCTTGTGGAGTTTAACTCTTTGCACTCACAGCAATAAGCTTCTGAAAGCTTTGTGAGCCGATTTTCAGCCAAGTGATATTTGCTGTTGTTTTTCCCCTGCCTCTTTATCAGGGCAGCAGAGGGAACTTAAACCTCTGGAGAGAAGGCAGTGAATGCTCAGAAGGAGCCCAGGCTTGTCAGTGTAGCCTTTTTATCAAACAGGGTTGTATGAATCCGCACATTTGTGCAAATTCTATTCAGTTTTGACCCAGTGAACGTGTTTGCTTCAGCAAAGAAATAAACCCTTTAAATCTCATCAGCTTGGATGTTTCAACAGTGCTAATGCACACAAACCTGAAAGTTGTATTGAGTCTGTCCACAGTTCCCTCCTCTCCCAGAAGCTTGGCTGAGAGAAATGCGCAGAGTGAACCGGCACAGTGAGAGTTGAGTGTTTCCACAATGTATGTGGATGTTACTATCTTGAGTATATTTTAAGTGGACACTTCCCCACCCCGCTCACCATTTTTTATGATTTTTAACATCTGTGTTTTAAAGGAAAACTGAAAAGTTTCTTTGTCTGGCAGCGTAGAAATACCTGGATTCAGATGATTATGAGTTTAATTTGCTGGCCCTTCAGTACTTGTCTTCGCTAACACTGCACTCTAGTGACTTGCACCATTGTGTTTGCTGTGCTTGCTCTTATCTTCCAGATTTGTGTGCCCTTAGATGTTGCTTGTTCAGCTGTTGCTGTTCAGCTTAGCTTTTCAAATTCTGTTTTCCTGTCCACGCTCCATCCCTCTGCTCATAGCAGAGGTTGAGCTTCTGCAGTTTTTTTGTTTCTCTTACACCTATCTGAGAGACCTGTGAATTTACCTGTGCTGAATAGGTGGCACTGATGGCAGAACTTCTAGTGCCACTTAATTCCAACTCTAGCAGAGATGGTGAAGTAATAACTGAAGAATTACACAGTCAGTGCTGGACAGAGCATCATTTAGTGATGTGAAATGCATTTCTGATTTGGCTGGAAGAGGCTTTCATATCTACTAGCTCTTGTACATTTGCAAAGGGCTGCGTAGTTTTGAATAACTTTACATGAGTTTAAATTGTAGGAAATGGAGAAAACATAAAGGGAAATACAGGAGGTGTGACAGTCAAGCAGATAGCATATGGAAATAAAGATTGACAGGAAAAGAGGTCATAGCCATCAACACTATTATAGCAATGTGCAGAGATAAATCCAGAATCCATGTTGCAGAACTGTGCCTGTAATTGGAAAACGGAGAATTTCTTGGCACAGCATTTTGAGTGTTGGAAATATAAATTATGTAAAAAGAAATGGTATTTTTCTTTTTTATACACTCCTTGTGGACTAGCAAATATGAAATATGATTACCTATGACTTCTGTTCATTTAAAAGGACACTTTATTACATAAGTTATATGGCTTAAGTTTCCAAAATGAAATTCTTTACTTGTGTAGCTGAGATTAGGTTAAACGTGGTATTCATCCTTAACACAATTGGTAAATTTGGATCTTTGTTCTTAACAGTCAGAGAATCACAGAGTGACTGAGGTGGGAAGTCACGTCAGAAGGCTGTCTAGTCTGAGCCTCTGCTTAGAGCAGGGCGAGTGAGAGCAGGTTGCTCACAGCCATAAGCAGTTGAAATTGGTCCATTTGCGTGGAGGGAGACTTTGTAATCTCTCTGGGTAACCTGTGCCAGTGCCTGACCACCCTCATGGTAGAAAAGTGACTGTTTTCTCTTATATTTAAAAAGAGTTTCCTGTATTTCAATTTGTTCCCATCGCGTCTTGACCATAGTAATAGTCCTCATACAAATAATTTGTATTCAGCCTTTTGTTAAATTATATTGGCTCATTCATCCTTGTAATTTCCTGGAAAAATCAGAATTATTTTTTTCATAGGGAATCTGACTAAATCAGGGCAGAAATACTTTTTTCCCAGGAATCAAAATGTGAAGTTAGGTCTTCAAAAACTACTTTATATCATTGAATAAGAGCTCTCATCACTTTCTCCTGCACCCCCCCCCTCCGATTTTTATATGTGAGAGAGTTGTTGATTCCCCACCACCCCATTAAGGGTTACATTTATGAGCAAATAATACTTTATAAGATCTTTATTATAAGTTGCCTCTTCAGTGGATGTATTATGTCATAAAATTTATTAGATACAAGATCAGATTTCTGATTTTTTAAGAGTGTCATAAAAAAATAAAACTTCTGTGGAGAAAAAAGGCAGTAACAGTAGTAAGATCTGAAGCCTCTTTCCCCACTTTACTCTTCCTTAATTAACTTTAAATTGCATTGGACAATCCTCAAGTAATGTGCAAAAGTGGCATTTAATAGATAGAAATTATTAAGAAACTTTTAGCTGTCCTCTGGGAATATGCCTTAGTGCTTCTGTGTTCTAAAGACTGCCAAAAATATCCCCAGTAATTCTCAAACTCTTTTGGCAGATGAAGGCAGAATGACTGGTTTTACAACAATCAGGATCAGATGGTGGCAGATCTATCATACACTTTTCTATATTAAGAAATATGTACATTGGGAAATAAGCTGTGATCATATGTTCCTTCTCTTTCCATCAATTTGTTACTAGCAAGTTACTGTTAGCATTAGCATCTGTGAAAAATGTAAGACAGTAAGAGTTCAAATCAGTCGTGCTCTACGTGCTTTTTATTTCAAATATTCTTAGTATGATTTCACTGCTGTCTCAGGGAAAAAAAAAAGTTCAGTTTTCTTTTTCATCTAGTATTGCGAAACTGTCTGACACACTTAAATGCTTCGTGGCTTGAAACAGTGGTGACCACAAAAAAAAATACACCTTTTCTGCTGCATCTTAGCTTTTTCAGTGAGAGGTGAGTTTATACTGTTGGCAAGAGAGACTGCCTTTGTTCTGCTAAGATGTATCATTTTAGCCCTGCATGAGTCTTGGGAAACAAAACCATTTAATTTTCTATCCCAAGCAAGTGATCTTGTGAGAAACTACAACTAACACCACTGAGAATTTCTGCTGCATTTGCAGGAACAACTTTGGCTCTTTTTGTATTTGCCTGTTTCTTTTGAGGAATTCCTACACCTTTCTTTGTCATTTTTGTTTGCTTAAGGGTTTTGTTGTTAGAAATTAGTCTTAGATTTTCCTTGTAGTTGTTTTCAAGCAGTTTTCCAGTCCACCAGAAGGACTTGTAAAGTTGGTTCTGCATAGGCTTCAAGTAAGCCTGATACATGCCTGTAAAACTGTAATTCCATTCATGCTGAAAACGCAAAACCTTCTCCTGTCAGGGTGTGCACCCAGTCTTGCTGTTGGTTGCTACCATCACAGTAATTTTAGTCATCCTATTTGGGGATATGCTTTCACCAGCTAAAATGAACAGTAGTATCTGCATCCAATCTTAAATTGGGATGACCCTTATTTTCCTTCATTGTCTTGAGTCAGACTCCATGTCCAATCAGGCATCCTCCAGTCAAAGATAAATGAATTGGCTCAGATTTGAAAATTCTGTCTGAGGAGCCATGCAAGTCTCAGTTTCTTTAGGTAGTTTGTTCCACAGCTCCAATTCAAAGCCTGACCTTTGGCCTGTCCATCTTGTTTACAGGTCTACATGCAAAATAATAAAAGGATTCAAAAACTCCATTTCCTTTAGTGGGAGCTTTGTAGTGTAAGCTATAATTACTTTCCTCTGTTATAAAGAACCCAGGTCTGGATTCAGGAAACAGGGATGCTCCGAGAGCCCAGAAGGTTGATGGTTTGCTGTAAGTACTCAGGAGTCTGTTGATGGGAATGCCTACCCTGGTGTTCCCAGCATCTGGCCTGTGTCAGGCTGAGAGGGAAGCTCCATCCGTTTTTTTCTCTTCTTTTTTTCCCTTCTGATCCAGAGGATAGCCGCAGGAGGATACCTCCCTGGCTTCCAGCCAGGCCCTGGAGCGGTGCAGCTTTCCTCTTGGTTTCCCCACGCGGTTTGTGCCTTCGCTCTGCCATCTCCTTAGCAACTCGGAGCACACCAGCAGCACACAGCCACACAGCCCCCGGGAGCTGCAGCTCTATTTATAGGCAGCCCAGCCTAGATGAAAATTTCCAGAATGCTCTGGTTAGGCCTCTATGGGCACAAAAAACTAATGGGTCCTGCTGAAGGTCCGGCTTCCTGCTGTATCTCAAAGTCCTGCCCTTTGCAGGATGCTCAACCTTTGCAGTAAAACACGCTCACTCTGATACATAGCAAGGGTTTGCTGTTTACATAGCTGCTAATTAACCTTTCAGGAATCATGTTCTCTGTAGGCCAGGTTAGGAAGTGAAATGCAGGTGCAAAAACAACAGCCTGGGGTAATATCATGTTGTAACAGGCAAAGTCTCAAGGAATGATGCCATGTCTATGATGTTTTGGGTTTTTTATTTCAGGGATATGGCTTAGAGAAATCTTAGAAGACAGGAGAGGAAAATTATTTTTTTCCGAGCTTTGTGGTTAGTTTTTTTTTTTTTAATTATGTTTCTTCAGGCTGAATTCTACGTCAAAACCAAGATTTAATCACTGGTTATATTGCTTACTGTTGTTCTGCAAAAGTTTATTGATTCAAACATTTTCCTTAGTCATCTGGCTGAGAAATTAAGTAAGGAATGTGTGATGGTGCTAAGAATAAGTCCAAGTGTTAAAGAAATAAATAATAATCAATTAAAATGTTTGTTGATGACCTTGAGCAGCACACCTGTTTTCATGAACTTTTCATGTATACTGAGCTGAAACTGTGAGACACCCATGAAAGAATTTAGTATTTGCTGGGAGATAATACCTTTTAAGTGAATTTGATGAGCTTTTTGGAGATCCTGAAGTTACTATATATCTAGTTGTATGACAACTTTGTACTTTTTTTATCTGGGCAAGAGCATAATTAAAGGCTTCTATAGGGTAGAGAGTTTTTCTTTTCTTTAATTCTTGTATCTGGACCGCATACACCAATATAGGAGAATTTTGTGTCCTGATCCTAGGGCATCCCCCCCAGATTTCTCTCATAACCTGCATTCCCACTGCCAATGGGAATAGCCTTGGAGGAAATGTCACTGCACTTTTGAAATACTTTTTGATGTCTCAAAGTCATGACTGGAATTGTTCTCCTGGACACCATGGTGAGAAAATAATGCCTCTCTACTGCAGTAGCAAGGAATGTCCAAAGCAACATTTCACCTACTCGAGTTGGTAGGAATATAGGAATTACATGGTTTTGTGTGTGCTTCTGCATGCAAGGAGAACATGGTGAGGTGAAGACATGCACTGTATAGTCAGGCTGATTGACAGCTCAGCTGGTGCAGATCAGTAATTGGAAATTCATTGCACATAAATCTTCTGGTACTTACCCTGAGACATGGGAAGAAGAATATCTGAGCTCTGAAGCAGTTAACTCTTTCAGAGCCATCTGTGAAGTTGTTCAGCTTTCCAAATAGCAAAACTCTTACAGTATTTCTCTTTAAATATTTAATTTTTTGTTGTAGCAAGAAGTGTGCTAGTGGAGGAGAAAGCCACCACCATGTGCTTCAATTGATAGCATTTAGGTGAACAGCCTTAAATATTTAATATTTATTTCTTTTACAAGTGCAGCTTCAGATTGTCTTGGAAAAATCATCTTTGTATTTGGTGGTGAACACATTTTTGCCTTTACAAAATGCATTTTGCATGTGTTGCCTGCCAATTTCATGTCTGATTTACCTGATTTGTGTCTCCACATTGGTGGGCTTATTGTATGTTTGTCTATGTGCCAGCAGACTCTGCAACTGTATTTTAAGAGGTCTGTTCATGTCTAAATATTTATATTCTTTTCCATGAGGCTGAGACTGATTGTATGTGCTAGCAACTTCATCCCTGCACCCCCCTTCTTCTCCCAGTCCAAGTGTGTGGTTTTGGTACGTTTTCCTTCTCACTTGGTTTCAACACTGGTGATTTCCCCAATACAATTTTGAATGTGTAATTGGTTTCTGGTGACCACATTTTTTCTCATTTATTTTGGGCTGCCTCTGTTCTGTTACACACATATTTGTCTCTTCATTAATGTCAGTGTGAATTACAGATGAGAGGCTAAGTGTGGATAAATTAGTAACTACACGAAACGGAAGGCAGCATTTAACTTTGTGAATTGTTTGTGTGGGCACAGGACAGCCCCTGAATACCTGAGGCTCTGAGCAAACAGGCAGTGCTCAGTGTGCGGGGCTCTGCTGTCAATGCAGCTCACAGCGTGGTGATGCGGGAGATGGGGGCTCTATGGGGGCCAGTGCAGCCCTGCTGGGTTTTAAGGCCCACTCTTCTGGCAAGTGCTGTGGGTAGATGGAAGTGGTGGTTGTGGTTTTAGAGCCAAAAGTCGTGCTTGCCTCTAAGGGAACAGCTGTGTGTGTACAGTAAATAGAAGACGGAGTAGTTTGCATCTCAGTCCATAATGTATTGGGACTTCTCTTGACCCTTAAAATGGTGTAAAACAGTCCAGAATAGTGTTTCTTGCTGTAAAGATACAGCACTTGGATGAAAGCCTTCCTTCAAGATGGGCCATGTTCTCCGCTTCACTGCCTGTGGTAACACTTTATTCATTTATGTCAGGAGAAAACCTTTTGTCTTCAGCTGAACAACTTCTGCTTTGCTTGCTGTGCCCTGCAGAAACATTACAAGAGGTTTCCTTAAAGGGAAGCACTTGGCTATTTTCTAAGCTCACTTTCAAAGTACTCTGAATTAATTATAAATGAGTAAAGCTGTCTGGCTCTTGATTACACAATTGCCTATCCTGGATTCCCTCTAATGAAATGTAAGCTGGTCCAATCGCAGTAAAACAGGAGCTGCCTTCTCTCCCTCCCTATCTTATGATCTGAGCTATTCTCAGATCTACTGTTCTGATTTTTTTTAGGCTACAATTCTGCCAGCCTTAAATTTCCTCCCCTCTTCCCTTGCTACCTTATTTTTATTAGGCTTTTCTTTTGGCTGCACTTATGCCCATACCTTGTTATAATTTCCACTGAAAGTAGTTAACATGCATTGATACAGTGCCTTTTTGCACTGAACTAACACAATGCTTTTTATTTATTTAAAGGATTCTAAATGCCTATAGTGTCTAAGGGTTTGACAAACATTTAAATATACACAGGAGTCAAGCACTTAGCTGCCCCAAGAGGATGGGTTTCCCTCAGTGTCTGCCAGGAACATCCATAAACCCTATTATTCATGTACCACATAGCTTAGTATCAATTAAGCTGAAGTCTTTGCTTTCTATGTGGTGAACCCTGACCTGTTGTCTCCATTGTTTGCCACAACTTGAACCTCAAAGGATATGCTGTATTTTATCCCATTTGTCTTTTTTTGCCCTCATTTTTATAGTGCTGGATATTATGGGCTGCAGTTCTGACTTTTGTCACATTTTCACTTGGTTTACCACCTTCACATGGGGTGGGAGCTGGCTCAGTGCAAGTGATATGGATGTCCTTTGGTCTGACATTTTTATTCTTTGTAAAATATCAGAAGTTAAGGAGCTGTGAAGTCTCAGTTCGGACTGTAGTAACAGTGTATAAGCTAAAGACTCCAGCCTGAGTTTTGGCGTGGAGGTCATTGAGCCCTAGCCCAGTTGAATCACGGCACACTTGGTGGAGATGGTTCTGCTCTGTCTTCTGCTCACTGAATCTCTTGGCCTGAATGTCCAGCACTGCTCTTGACCTTTTTCCTTGTTGAGGAAGGATGAGTTCAAAATGGCTTAGGAAAGTGGTAGCGAGGGCAACATAAATTTATTCACCTCTCCCCTTTTCCTTGTGTTGGTTTAGGCAGTCGAAGACAGGCTATGAAAATGGATGAAGCTGTAAATTTTCATCTCTTGACACTACTGTAGCATCTAAGGAAAGTGGATTCTTATGGGCTTTGTTTAATCATCTTTGCTGGAGATAGTAAACCAAGAGTTCGGAGGTCCTCTTGAGTCTGGCTTGGAAATCAGACTGTACCTGCTGAGGTATCGTCCTCCCTGCCTTTGAGATTAGAAGCGCGTGTTGATGAATGACATTTTGTCTTGTAATTACTAGAGCGCCGATGCATACCTATTACTGTGCCAGACTTGGAATCATGTACATTGAAACTAAGTTGAAATGGGAGACCTGAACCTTTATTATTTTCTCTTTTTACTGGGATATTCTCTCTTCTACCAATCCACCAAGGTTAGACCATCCTGGTTGTCTTTTTATAACAGGGTGCTGCATTTGTTCATCTGCTTACTTCCAGCTCCCTTTGCTAGGACCTCTAGCCCTGAAGCTGCTTTTGTGGAGTATCCACAACCTTCAGGACTTATTCCCACAGATGGTGCTTGGGTTTGATAAAGGCATCAGTCCCAGAGAGTTTTAACCTTCAGCAGCCATAGCAACCAGCCTTGTATGCTTTGAAAAAGTAGTTCTGAGCACAAGTCACTTTAAAGACCCATGAACTTTGCTTCAGAAGACCTCGCCAAAATGGAAGGAAATTGCGACTTGATGACATTTAGGAAATAGGGCAGAATTTCGGGAATTTGTTCTCAGAATGACAGAAACTGTCAAAATTGTAAGACAATTACACTAATGCAACCTCGCCTAATAATGGGCACATCAGTCTGGCTATGCTGGAAACCTGTTAGAAATAGATGTTTTTTACAAGAGTGATTTCTCTATTTTCTCTTTCTTCTTCTCTAAATGGTAACTGAGACCTATATAGGCAAACCATAGAATACCAAGTATTTCTCAGGAGATGGTGGGCAGGGGAAGAGGGGAAAGGAGTGGGGAAGAGCTTTGGTTGGAAAAGTGTTACCAAACCAGTGGAGAACCATTAGAAAATTGTGGTTTTACCTATTAATATGGAACCAACATACATGAGCTACAGCTTGACCTTCAGGGATGCCCATCAAATGTTAGGGTGAGCTCAGTAATAACCCCATCCTGATGTCCCTAAGGACCCCCTACAAGTTGTATCTTTCCAGAATCTTCCCAGAAGACTCTCAGAGGAGGTGTCCACATGTAACAAGGAGTGGTTTTGACTACTCTGATGCAACACATATCTCGAAAATATGTTGATGAAGGTTTGAACTGCTTGACCACAGTGACAGGGTTGTGGTGGTGGGATGTGCCATCAACACACTTTGTGTTCTCTTGAGCTGGCTTGCAAAAGGTGCTTAGAAAAGTTGCTGCTAAAATAGAACTGGAGAAGGAGTAAAGGATGCAAGCTTGCTATGAGCAGGAGACAGAAATCCTAGGCATTTGCCATTTCTTGCCAAATTTATCCATATTTTTTCTCACATCTCTTTTCCCACATTCTCTATTTCTAAGGAATGATGCTTAGCAGTTACTTTCTGTCTTCAAAGGTAATAGATGTGAGCATCTGTGATGTGGCAGAGTTTTTCATTTGAACTGTTATTAGCATGTGTTGGAGATATATATTCAAGCAGTGACACTTAAAATGTATTCCATCTTGTACGCCAATATCCTATTGAAAGGCCTGATATATCAGTAACCAAAATTAGTAATGGAGCCATACTATCATATAATCTTCTCAGTGAAATCACAGATCTCTACATAGCAATTTTCTTAGATACTTGTAATGCTCTTGTGCATACTTACTTTCCCTTCCCACTATCCCACGTAGTTGCTTCTTCAGTAGACTTTGGCTGGTATGTCCTAACCATCACTGCAGGCTCTTTTGGCTCTGTTAAAATACAAGTCTCTCTCTGCTTTTGAGCCAGCTCCGTCCCTTGGCTGCCAAGCTGTAGCAGTGGGGGAAGTTTTTCTTGCTGCAGAGAAGGAAGCAAAGCATGGTAACTCAGTCTGACTTGGGAGAAGTGGTTGGAGGTGTCGTATAGAAAAACTGCTTGAGAAAAGCTCTGTCCTGTGTTCATGCTCAGTGTGAGCAGGATCAGGAACAGGGATGAGATGTACATCATGGAGCCCTAAACACCTGGTAGGATCGACTGCATCAAGCTGGCAGCAGCATCAGCCTAGGCTGACTCAGTTGTGCAGGCAGATGCCCCAGGAGCTGTACTGCACTACCTGCAGCTGCCTCAGGCCCAACCAAGCACTTACAGCTGAATAGTATGAATTTCTTCCAGTGTTACTTTTAATTTTATTTTTATTTAAGTTCATTCTTGAAAGAGCTCCATCCTCCCCAGTAAATTACAGATCTTGCTAATGCTACAGTGAAATGCATGAAAAATGTCCCATCTGCTTTAAACAAGCATGCCTGTGTGGTTGTGTCTGCCATGAAGCCACGGTAACAGATGCTTTATCGTGCTATAGTCAGTGGTCAGAGCCTCCTGGACCCTAGTTAGATTTATGTGATCTGTGCTGATACTTGTAGCTTCACTGTTGTGAACAGCAATGCTGTTCAGTCTTGTTTAAAATTGGCTAAGGTTTACTTCTCTGTGCTGCAGTCAGATTTTGGGTACAGTTAATTACTACCCTGCTCATACAGAGCAAGAGCCTCTCTGGTGGGAATGGTGAGAAATAACTATTGTTTTCTAAGTTTGTGTTCTATCATATTTTGTAGAACCTTTCTCAGGAGGGTATCTTTTGCAGACCACTGAATAAGGACTTCAAAAATGTGAAAATTAGAACCAGTCAAGATTAGTCACTTGAAATAAAGTGCCATTAGAGAGTTTGTTACCATGATGAGGATGTAAACAAGACTTCCCAATTGCCAGTTCACCAAAGCACGGTTGATTTGGCATAGAGTACAGTGAGTGAGCCCCTCATGCCTAGCTGGAAGGTATGAACACCTTCTGAAGAGCTGGGGCATGGAAGGCATGCATTGGGCTCTGCAGCTCCATTTGGGATAGTTGGACCTCTATGGTGGATGCTGTTGGGGAGGTAATCTCCCAGCCTCACAGACTGGCAGCTGCACATTACTGAAACCCAATTTTCAGATAGGAAATTGGCCTTTTATCTTTGGTACTTGCTACATAATGGTGCAGAGCATTAGGCAGCTGAACCTCACCATGGTTTACTGCCTGGTTGTAAATTGTAATTGGCTGACTAACCTTCTCTGATGTTAAGTGCCTTAAAGGGTTGTTTTTCCTTTATTTTAGTTTAGGTTTAGTTTCTGGCTTTATGTGTTCTTTTTGTTTATTCTGATACTAAAATGTAATTAGAAATTAAAAAGAACAAAGCAAACCTCCAATCCTACTGATGTACATTAACATGAATCATCATTCCTTGAAAGTGTGTTTAATTGAGAGCTCTGGAACCTGATATACATCCCCTTCATTTGGTAAATATTTAAAATATCTGCACTCATTTTTTCACATTCTTGAGCAAAGACCACATCATCACGTGTGCAGCCTTGTTTCTATTTTTGAGTACTGATGTTATGAACCTGAGGTGTGTTGAATATTTTCTCTTCTTTTGTAATTTCTAGTATCTGTTGTACTATTATGAAAATAGATACGAAGAAAGAGAGAAAAGCCTACCAATTTATTTCTCTTTTTAATAATCAAAATGAGTATATTAGAAATAAAATGTAAGCAACTTTAAATAGTGCCCAAGGCTGTAGTCTTTGAGAACAGTTGAATTGGGAGATTTATATAATGAACAGAGTTGATGATGCCTGTAATAAAGTGGATTAGCTGTTAGAAATTCTGTTACACCATTTATCTTTACTTAGCTAATCTTCCATGTTTGCAATTTCAGTCACATGTGCTTGGGGGTACCTAGATAGATTGTGGTTGTCCAAAAAGAGGGCACATTTTGGTTGTCCAAAATGCTGGCACTTCCCAGTGTGGTTTCCAAAGGAGACAAGAGAAAAAATGTCATTGCTTTTCCTCTGGATCACATAATATTGCCCCTGTAGGAATCATTAGTTCCAGCCCTCAGGTAGTATTACTGACTTCTTTCTCTTTTGGTAGCAACTCTTTTTCTTTGATGCATCTTTCCATCTTGGACTTCTGCTAGGTATTCCTTACTGCTTACATGGAGGTGCCTTTCATGTGAATAAAGCAAATTCTGAGCACAGTGCTGCTTCTTCCAAATCATTTGAGGTGAAATGTGCCCTGTTCTGTGGGTTCTGTTTGTGTGGTTATCAGGCCCCGTGTCTGGTGGTGGCAGCAGTGGTGCGCTGGGTGATGCTGATCTGCGCGGGCTGGTCCTGTCAGGCGGAGTGTGCAGAGGCTGTCTGGGGAGAACGAGTCCTGCAGGCAGCACAGGCAGCTCACCGGGCTGTCTGTGCATGGCAGGCTCCTTTTGGAAGCCTCTTGCCCAGGTCACAACTGGGTCACATCCCTCTTTCCCTGCCTCCAGCAACAGAAGGGCGTGTTTAGTTGGCAGCCAGGGACCGAGACCTTCATGGTGGCATCCAAGATTCCTTACTTTAAGAGGATATTGACCAATAACTTGGTCTGATCCTGGCACACTGACTTGAGAGATATTCTCCATCCCTTTGTCTTCACACACAGGAGGTGTCCATTCACTGAATTCCCCACTGGCTTGAAATGACCTACCAAACAGGGACTGTAATTCTAATTGTTGAAACAATCTTTAAATTATTTTCTAGTAAAACAGTATGGATTTTTTATTTGAAATAAAACTTGAGAGTGAATACACATGCAGAATTTTTAAGGAGCACAGGTGTTCCTCTAATACCATGAACAGTGCTTTGATTCAAAATTAAGTAGTCTAGAAAGGTGTTGATATTTTCAGGAACAAAGTTTTACTTTAAAAATATGTCAGATTCAGTTGACTGTGTTTGAAAGAACAACAGTCTTTGCATGTAAGGGACTTGAAAAGCCTGGAATCAGTTTCCTGCTATCCTCCAACACATTTTGCATCTCCTTGGGGAGGCAATTTAGGCTTTCAGTCATCAAATCATCATCTCCAAAATGGGGATAATAAAGACATTCTTGATGCCTGGGAGTGTTGAGATGACAGACCAACTGATGGATCATTTATGGGTTCTGAGTGCCCTTATGTACCCCTGTGTGGCTGTAAACCTCAACCTTTCCCAAAATGCAGCTACCCACTGGGCCTCTATAGCTAGTGTAGATTCAGTGCATGATATCCTTACTGAAATGTTTTTTTGTATAAGCAGTTTGATTGCCAGAATGAGTTATGTATGTGTTCGTTCACTCTTTTGTTGTCCCAAAGCAATGGTGAATTGATTTGATCCCCTTGCTGAGAGGTGTTGTTTACAAGGTTTAGGCCACTTTCAGGAACACTTTAGCCAGTTAGTATTGCCTCCTGATTGAGGGTGGGGAGCTGAAAGAGAAATATCATTTTGCTGACTCTGACTGTCAGGTTGGTATTACCAGTGATCTCTGTATCACTGGTAATTTCAAATCCAGTTTGCCGTGTTGTGGTGCTGGATCAGTGACAACTGTGCAACATGATTATCTACATAAATTCCTGTGATTTCCAGTAAAGGTTTTTATTTTCCTCTCTGTCAAATTGTCACCTGATGTTGTCCTGCTTAGTGCTGTGTTAATCAGGGGTACTTCTTCCCTGACCCTTTTTGCTCAGAAAAACCCATGTCAGCTAAAAGATACTTGTGAAGTGCAGCTTCTTCACCACAAATACAGGTGCAAGTACATGAGCCTGGAATTATCACAGCTCAAGAAATATGCCTTCATGTCTATAAGCAGTACAGCTGCACTCTTTTGGATCTTCCTGTGAAAATAAACCTTTGATTTGTGATACCTCTTGGAATAGAGATACCTCTTGACCACTTCTTGGGATTTCTGCATGCCCCACATTGATCTAACTATGAAGGATGTTACTTGGCATCATAAAGAATTTGGGATAAATGGTGTGACATTTGGATCTACTGCTTGTAGTCTCTATCAGAAATTTGTCCTGCTGTTGGGTTTTTTCCCTCTGTTAGCTAGAGGGAGAATCATAACCTTAACTTTATTTAATTGGAGGCCTTTTGAGTTAATTAATTTAACTCTTCACTGCCTTTGATCGCACGGTTTTATGAGTATTTTTAATTGACCTGATTTGTATGGAAATGTAATCTAACCCTAATTTAACAAGATGGATTCAAATCAGTGGTCAACCCAGCTGTTCAATCAAGGATATTGCTCAGTGCTATTTATTTGGTTTAATTTGAAGATCATGGCCACCTCAGAAACAAAAAAGAAAAAGCACTGGTGCTGAAATCCTGTAATTGTAGGCAATTCCAGTCTTAGCTTGGAATTGCACTGGCCACAGCAAATAAATACGGCTTTCTTTCCTTTCCACTGAGTTTTACAAATACAAATAGAAATATGGAAAGGCAAAGAGGAGCACTTAACCTGTGAATTTCAGTCCAGCTGGATTTAAGCAAACCACCCATTTATTCTTAGATTAATGGCTTGCAGGCAGACTCTATCAGTTGTGGACTGTATTGTATTAATTTGCAACTGCAAGAGTTAATGCTAGTAATTGCTTTTTCTCTATAGAGAGAGCCTGTAGTAGATTGCTTTTACATGGCAATCTGTGATTGATAGATCAGGGAAAACAGGACCAAAGAAGGTTACTGCCTCCCAACAACTTCCCTCTTCAAATTAAAATAATTTGCAATTTGTAGGATGCCTTGTCACACGTGCTTCAGGAATGAAGCAGTAAACACACTAGGCTGCATTCCCTTAAAGCAGTGAACCTCTTACTGCCTTTCTTTCACCAAACCAAAGAAGTCGTGTTGTTGGGAGTCCATTGAAAACAAGTGTGCTGGTGAAACAGTCCCCAGACCCCTTCAGCAAACTTCCTGTACGGTCAGGCAGCGGACCTGATGAAAGAGCCTGTTTGTGAACCTTTGGATTCCTTCCATTGATTTGTAAATCCATTTTATTAAAGTACTGCCGAAGCTAGTGAAATGAGCAGCCGAGGGCTCCCATCAAGTTCCTAACAAATATCTGATGCAGCTTGGATCACTGGTACTGGCACATGCTTTTGAATTTTATTTTTTTTTTCTGCTATGTTGGATCGTTTCGAGACTGGGGGAGTAGAGACGGAGGAGGAAAAATGCAGTCTCCATCAGCCACACATTACATGGCTGCTTTATTTTTCAATGCTGCTAAAACTCCTCTTACTTAATATCGATCATACCAAGGAGCCAGCAAAGTACAGTGTTAATTGGGTCCACTGGAATTCTTGTCCCCTGGGAGAGAGAGCTTCCTAGGCAGGGAGGGCGGAGGGAAGGAGGGAGGGAGGGAGAGAAGGAGGGAGGCAGGCAGGCAGGGAGGAGGGGACCCACTGTGCGCAGCATAAAATGTAAGTGCACTAGACATCAAGGCTTCTGCTTGCATCGCTNTGCCCCAGAGTGCAGTTGCTTAGCTGTCCTGTCAGCATTGTTCTAATGCTCATTCCATATGTATGTCACATAGGAGCAGTACCCTCCTCCTCTCCCTTCCCCCCATCCATGCATTTGATTTTTTCCCCCTAAAGACCGATTTTTTAAAAAATTTTTCCGAAGGAGCTTGCAAACAGGGAAATTCAAACTGGATGTTTCTGTGCTGTGGTTGCTTATATAGCCAAGACCACATTTCTCTTAGAAAAAGTGTTTGCTCTGTTCCTTCTTTTCCCTGCTCCCTCTTTTTCTTCCCTATAAGCACAAAGGCTTTAAAAACTAAGATCTATAGTTCCTTTTGCATTTTTTTTTTTTTTTTTTTTTTTTCTTTTCCGTNTTTTTTGCGTTACCGTGACAGCATGTATCTCTGTTGCTGAAGAATGAAGCAGGCAGGCTGGAGGTTTTTTATGTTCAGTGCTTTTGGGACCACTAAAAAGAAGTCTGCAGAGAAATACGTACAGCAGCTGTGCCAACTGAGTTTCTCATGACTGTTATCTGTCACTTACTCTGACTAAAAGGTAAGGGGCACTTTAGTATTTTTGTTAAAGTCTTTGTGCATTGTTTGTGTAGTGTCATTTGACATGTGCAACTCCGTGGCTCAGGAGGGAGGTGGGTTGTGAAGATTTTTGTGTTGAGGTATTATAGGTCACCCAAGCAAAGCTCTTTGCGTCCAGAGGAGAAAAAAAGATCTTGTTTCTTGGAATTGTTTCCCTTTTCACTTCAAATGGTTCCTCCAGCTTAGCTCGCTGCTGATTGAGACATAAAGCTGGGGCAGTATCGCTGCTGCTGATCTTTCCTGGTGCTCTTTCTCTACCTAGAGAGCACACGCACCCGGTTGGTGTGTGCGTGCGCAGATGGGGGGTAAGGCTCAGCCCCGGTGCGTGGCAAACCCTGGCAACATGCACATTCTCCTCTCTTACTGTAACTAAATGTCTTCAAGCACCCTGTGCAAGGTAAGAATGCCTTAGTTCAGCACACTGCAGCTTATGCCTGTTTAAAATTATTACTTGGATTACAGTGCATACTGTGGAAAGTTATTAGTTTCCACAGAGACCAGTTTAATTGGGGGGTATGTGTGCAGCGGTTCTGTTTTGTGCTTTCCCTACACTGCTTGTGGGGGAGTATGAAATGTTATTTTCTTCTTAATTCTTGGGAAGGGTGAAGTTTACACTGTCTGTTAGGCATAGCAAATGAAGTTATAGCTGAAATCGATTAAAGCTGTGGAGAAGCATAGCCTTACAAGGCTCTCCAACTTAGCCTGAGAGTCAGAAGATACTTTATTAAAATATTTTTTGCTCTGCATTGAGATATGCGGAATTGTAACCAGGAAGGCATCTTCACCAAGCAGAATTAGCAGCGAATTATGCCTGGACTGGCTCATTATGTCATTTATGTGTTAGAAACCTGTTTAATCCACAGTCTTGGACCTCACTGCTTTTTTGTGTGTGTGTGCTGGATACATCTTTCAACAGCCTCTTACTTCAAGAGGGCATTGTTGTATAAAATGTGTTAATGTGTTTCTGCTTTGCAGGCAGGCAGAAGTGCTCTCTGCAACGGTCCCCTCAGCTGTGACACAGCCCGTTTGACATTTTGGAAAGGGCTGTTTTTAGGGCTTGCGTTGCTTTCTTTCACAGTTATATGTGTTTTTACTTCTTAGCTGTTAGTTCTCTGCACGGAAAAATGCATCTTAAGGGTGCTCATTTCTCATGCTTTGCAATCATAAGTGGCTGAGACAGTTGAGCAACCTGATTTAGTGGTGTCGCTTTACCAGGAATGTTGCATTGCTTATTTGAATAACCAGGAATGCCACAAAATACGTAATTACTTCAAAAACAGTCTAAAAATGCAAAGTGTGAAGGAAGAGAGAAAAGTCCTGTCTGTAGGCATTAATTTCTTTCTTTACTCTGGCTGTTTATAATGTTAGTTCAAAATCAGGTATTTCCTAACACATGCTCTGTGACTCTTATTTTCCCATTATTGTTGCTTTATATTAGCACTGAGAAAACAGTCATTTAGATAACAGGTTTTCATTGATATAATTTTTATAATACAGAAAGAAGTATAAGAAGCAGTAATAAGTTAAATTGGCATCTGCTAATTATGCTGAATACAGATTGTGAGCTCTTCAAGTCGTCCCTTGCCTTAATGCTGTTAGCATATTTTAGCACTGGCAACCAAAGGAAAGAAACTGGAATGTTCCTGCTTGGGGTTTTTTTTAGGAAAAAAAAAATACTTGTGAAGAAGTGTGAAGATTTGGGGGGTTTTAATGTTTCTGTGCTGGTTGTGAACAGAACATCATACACAGTTTGGTAGCTTTTGGCAGAATTGTGATCCCTGAGAAACTGACCTGCTTGGTGATCACTAGAATTAAATTTGACCCTTGGAGACAAAACCATTGTTGTCTGATATAACACTTAGTCTTAGGGCAAGGAAAGTTTGAGAGTTTTGTTGTCACCAAATACGTGATTCTTACGGATCTCGAAGAGAGCCAATTAAAAATACAGCTCTTCTGAACTTAGTTGTGGTTCTTCATACTGTGTGGCAGTTTCGCTCACCTCATCTCAAAACTGGAAGTCTTGGTGGTCGGTGGGAGCAGCT
>VXBR01003723.1:2470610-2495283 GCA_013400215.1 Cisticola juncidis | reverse complement strand
CTCGCCGGGGCGTGCCGTGGCTGATACAGGTGCTGTTCTCGGCAGCATCCCGCTGCTGTGGTGGGGATGTAAGTAAACGTCCCAGCATCCCGCTGCTGTGGTGGGGATGTCCTGAGACAGGTTTAGACGGAGCAGAAGCGTGCCCGCGCTTCGTCTGCGCCTCGGCTTCTGCCTGCGGAGCTGCCCCTGCCGCTGAGCACAGCCCCCGTCTCGCCTGGCTCCAGCCTGCGGGAGGGGAGAGCTCATTGTGGTCTTCAGCATCCTCTTGAGAGGAGGCAAGAGGGGCAGGCACGGATCTGCCCTCTCTTGTGATCAGTGGCAGGAAACCTGGGAATGGCATGAGGCTGTGTTGGGCAGAGTTTGGGCTGGATATTAGGAAAAGGTTCTTCACCCAGAGTGTGGTTGGGCACTGGAACAGGCTCCTCAGGGCAGTGGTCACAGCATCAGCATGACAGAGCTCAAGAAGCATTTAGACAGAACTCTCAGGCATGTAGTCATATTCTTGGAGGGCTGTCCTGTGCAGGGCCAGGAGCTGGACTTCAGTGATCTCTCTGTGTCCATCCCAATTCAGGATATCCTATGATTTTTACCAGTAATGATGATTTGGCACATAGATTTACCATCAGCTGTTTCATCCTTCTGCAGAGAAATGGTACCTTGAACTTTAAGGATTTCTCTGTGTGGTCCTGTGCAGGGGTGTGGGAAGTGTCCTGTGTGGGAAGGTGCAGGGCTGGGTGGAGATAGGAGAGCTCCCAACCAGTGAGTTCTCCAGGTCAAGGTGAGGTTGCCTAGGGATGGATGGGCAGTGTAAGAACTGCACGCTTTGGATGTTGGTGTGTTATGGCAGTGCTGTAAGTCTTGTCTTCATATGAGCCTAATTTTGCTAAAAGTGGTGTCAGAGTCTTTTTAATAAGACATTATGATTTTGGCTTCAGTTTTGGGTTTTCTTACTCTCTTATGTGTATGTGTAAAATGCAAAGCATATTTAATGACTGAATACTTCAAATGCTTCCAAATTAATTAAAAACAGTTCCACATCTGGAATAAATCCAGTACCTTTCATGGATGGCTTCAACTTCACACTTTTTCCCTCTTGTGAGAAGCCCTGTGAATATTCCTGTGCGGATGCTTGTGAAAACTGGAGTAGCCAAATCCAGGCTTATTTTACAAAGGAGAGAGATAGGAAACCCACAGAGATCAATAGAATCTTGGTCTTTATTCCAGCAGACTTTGGATCAGACCTAATAATATTATATGATTATATGATAGGCTTGTGCACGGTCAGGTTTTCTCAGGGTACCTTGTCTTGAAGGTAACTGCAAATCTTAATTAAAATTTGTTGTTTCTTGGGCTTCAGCTACTGTTTAAATTCACACAAGTTTCAGAAAGTCTTGAATAAGGCACCACAAACAAAAAAAAATAGTGTTTTATAATAAGCTTTTTGTTCTTCTGCCTTCTCTGTCCCCAGAAGTAAATAAAATGATCAGATTTTTCTCTGTGAGAATGTTGTGATTTAAACTGACACAAGTAAATGACCTAAAGATAGGCTTATTGCATAGATAAAAAATGCAGGGTTGGGTTGTTTGAACTGCATTAGCATCAGAATAAGACGTGGCAGGGCGAGTTGGCTGAGGTGCCCATGCAGAACTGGGGAGGGTTGTTCTTTGGAAAGCTTCTGACTTTGGAATTCTTTTCTGAGCCATAAATAAATAAATCTGTGTCCTGAACAGTTAATGAATACAGGAGTCTGGGCAACTTTAAGCTGTTTGGGATATTTAAAAAACCCACATGGTGCTTTTGTTAGTATTGTTGATTTCCGGTTTTTTCCCCTAATATTTCCATTGTAAGGTTTTTGTTGGATTGGTTTAGGTTTTTTTTACTTGCTTTATTTATGCTGAAAGATGCTGTTGATAATGTTTTTGTCAGCACTTTTCTGTAACTCCAAAAGCAGTTTCATTGTGTGTTGCACCAAAATACTGCCCCTGAGACTTTTGGTTCTTGAGCTACAGATGGAGGTTGCAGAGTTTTGTGCTTTGAGTACCCTGTCTTTGGAGTTGTCCTCCGGCTGCTTGTGCTGGATCCTCTTGGGATGCCAAGAAAATTATCTTGCAGGGATCCTACTGTGGTTGCATATAAAGCTTTTCCTGGGGAACTCAGTTGTGTTTTGCAGACCAAAACTAATTAAACTTCATGAGATTCATGACAGACAGATAAGCATAAACCACAATAAGTAAACTAAAACAGGAAGAGGTGAAGAGCTCAAGTTTGCCATGGTAGTGAACAGTGACATTCCCACTGAACCAAGCTATAAGTGCCATGTACCTCTGCAAATGAGGGTGCTGTTGACTGGGCTAGGAGAGGTACCCTTTTGGCACTGGATCTCGTGGAGGTAGTTAATATTTGCAGTTTTGTATCTAGAACCTGCCTATTAAAGATTGATTTAATTTGAATTGCCTTAGCATTTCTTTGCTGCTGAGTTCTTAGTGAGTTCGCACGTAAGTGAGTAAGCAGTATCATCTTGGGAAGTTACTGAAATGTCTTGGGAAGTTACTGAAATGTCCTCATGCCCTGTCAGACTTTTTAAAATTCAGAATATTTTGAATTAACCAGCCTTGATTGGAATTGTAACTTTTTGCATTAAGTAGAAAGTGCCTGACAAAGGTGCACTCTCACAGCACTTGACAGGTTGTGACCATTACTGACTTCATGGATGTCATGGTTCTAGGTATTCCATTTGGCATGACTTTTGAGAGGTGTGAAACTCTTGACCTTACTGTTGTCATGGCTGTTGGTCATAGGCAAAATAAAAAAAAACAAACAGTGATGGCGAAGTGGGTGAGCTGACCATAGAGTAAAATGGAATGGGAATGAGAAAGTTCACTCACTTCAATGCTTTGAATGCACAGCTGCTTCAGGTGCAAGAATACAAGGCATTTAGAAAATAAAGGGTTTAACCAGTCTATTAATCAGATAATTATGGTGCTATAAGACAGATTTGCAGGTATACTGATACAATGCAGAAATTCCCATTAGGACATGCTGTGCGACTGGGATATACTGACAGAGAGAAAGTAGTGAGAGAAAGCTATGGCTCCAACTTGTACAGCCTTTTAAGAAAGTGTTTTAGGCATAGAAGCCAGTTAAAAAGGTTAATTGGGCAACATCTTTTTTGTAGTATGTGAAAGTGAGCTTTTGCACTTGAGAAGATAAAGAATCAAACAAAGCAGTGAAGTGTTCCAGGAGATGAAGCTGTTCCAGGTGGAAAAATGAGGATCATCCCTACACAATCTGGAAGATGGGAAGTGTGAAGAAAGTGACAGAGTATACTGAAGATGTGAAAGTTCTTTAAATGATACAAGACCCCCCCCCCCCCCCCAAAAAAAAAAACCCAAACAAAAAAACCAGCATGAGTGGAAAGAGCAGGGCAGACAAGTTGCCTTCAATCTTACAGAGATGACAAGGGTTGCACTGGGAAAGGAGTAAAGTTTGGAAAAACGGAAGAGACAAGGCCTAAAAGAGGAGGAAGCATGAAGGTGCTGGTGGAACCTCTTTTACGAAACCTGCATCCCTGAAGCATCCAGGATAGCGACAGAGTTCTGTTATTGTGTGTGCTGTTGGTCAGTCATGGAGAAAAATGAGCCAAAAAGGAATGTAAAGGTCACACAGAAAGACTGCAGGGGCATCTGGAGAAGCAGGGATGTTGAGGTATGTGCTCCTACAAAATGTCCAATTTACTGGAAGAGAGGAATACCAAAGTTCATCAGCACGTCAGAGTGGTTGAACCCAGCAGAACTGCTTTATAATCAGTGGTTGTTGGGGGGAATAAGCTGCCATTGAAATCAGGACAAGAAATTGATGCCTGCTGAAATTTCTGAAAACCCAGGTGTTTGGCATGATGCTCTAAGTGCTAACACCAAAAAGCAGGAGTTAATTTTGCATTGGCTTCCTTACTGTAACCTGCCTTCTTGTGAAATGTCCCAGAGCATGAGCTGTTGACATTGGAGCATAAGTATTCATTTTTGAATTAATTTTAATAATGTGGGCATGAGTCAATATGCAGTAGTGCTTGGTGCTGATGAAGTGGATTTCAGGCCAGTGGGGTCGGGAGAAGAGCGCAGTTTCAGTATTTGTTCTATTGCACATTTCAGTTTGCTGACAACTTGGGACAAAGAGCAGCATCTCTCTGCTTTATTTGTTGCTGGTTATGCAATTTAATTAGTGCCCATCATTACTGAAAAACTCCCACGAAGGTGAATATGGGCTTAGAGAAATCTTCAGCTCTGCAGAGGAATTCTGTAACTAGATGCTAAGAAGGGGCTGTTCATACATGGGAAACAAAAAGGCCCTTTATGTAAAAGTAGCTTGTTAGCTTTTTGTTTTTAAGCTGTAGCTTGTCTAAGCAATCAGGGTGTCACACACTAATAAACTGGCCAGTCCCTCTGGAATAGACAATCTTGGTGGTGATTTAGAAGGTGCATTTATACAGTAGCCTCCAACTTCATTACTACACCGTTTCCTTGGATACTGAACATTTTGCGTATAATTACGAGAGGACGTTAACAATGCTTCCTGGTTCTAATGGTTTTAATAAAAGTTCTTCATATTACTTGGTTAGTGATTCTCTTTTTCCTTTAATATTCTGTATTAGAGAGGAAGAACAAAATGAAGCAATTCTTGTCAGCTAATTTGCACAAATTCTTTTGAGCCAAGAACAGGTTTTATTACTTAGAGTGTGGAAATCCTGCATGCTATTTCTGGAATTATGTTGCTGAATGGGTTGTAAATAGGGGTTAGAGTGCTACTATTCATTGTAACATGAAATTCACACTGTTTGGGAACAATTTTACAATAGTAAAGAAAAAGCTGTTTAAATGCTGGGCAGTAAACAAAACTTGTTATGTGTGTGAAAGCATTTAAATACTTCTTGTGTCTATTTAAGGCTTGGGTATTTTGATAGTGTTCAGTGTGTTTCTCAAAGGTACTTTCTGCTCTTTACACACCATCTTGGTTGCCTCAACTCCGGCTGTTGTTTAACAAACAGTTTGAGCTGCCATGGACATGGAAAGGCTTCTGCCTGCCCCAGGCACCCATTCCCATCTCCCTCCCCCGCTTTTGTTCACAGGCATATTTGCAATAGGGCAGCTCAATCCCCACTGAGATCAAAATCAATAAAAAACAAATCAACAAAATCCAAACTAAACCAAAACAGCAATAACAAAGACAAAACCAATGCCAAAACCATGCATGCACATACACACCACAAAAATTAAAAACAACAACAGCAAAAAAAACCATCAGGAAAAAGCAGGGAGATTGAGCCTGGGACAGCTGCTTTGGTGGCTACGGTGGCTTATCCTGCTGTAAAGTGATCACCAAGCTGTGGCATGAAAGGATTATGCCCGAATATAATTAGGCTTAGTTGTGCAGAGTGTCTGCAACTTCTTGCAAAGAAGTTGGTAGGAGCCTCCAGGCTGTGGTGCTCAGGCTCACATGGTGATGCACCCTCTGTTGTGGCCTTTCACGGATGCTGCACATGAGCATAAAGCTCTGTGTGTTTTTGCACATCTCATTGTTCCACTGGCTGCAGAGGATGCTTTCATGTGCACTTGAGGAACATCTGCTTGGGAGCAATATTTTTGCATGTCAAAAAAAGAATTAATGCTTTCGTGTTCTTCAAGGCCCTGTTAGACCTTGGGATATTCCCTAGAAACAGAGCAACAAGGATTTAAACTCTGAAATGTCTGTAGCTGTCACAGGCTGTGTAATTACATGAAGTATGAGGGCAGCTGGATGTGATGAAATGGGCTGTGCATGTGTGCTCACCCTCACTCAAACTAGAAGTGAGCTCTCTTACTGGAAGATGGTTTCAAGTTCAAAACATTGTGTGCTTTTTAGTGTTGAAAGAACTACTTTAGATTCCTACTGATGCTTGTTCTTCAGAGAAACAATATATTGTGTAGTTCATTTAATAAAATAAAAGCGTTTTTCCAAAAGCTGGAGAATACAGAGTTTAATAAAGTAGCATTTGAAGATAAATTCTAGGGATGCATATGAGAAGGTTTTTTAACAGTATACTCAGTTTTATTGAAGTCCTCACAGCAGCTTTCATCTGCCAAAAGCTATTGGCAGTCTTTTCCCATCAAAGTGGTACAGAACTATATTATATACAGATATTTTGTCCTTACTCATAATAGTTCCACAAGCGAGGCATGCTGCTTTTCCCCCCTTCTTTGTGGATTTGTAAATTTGCTTTGGTAAGCTTATGCACTGCTATTTTGTGTATCTTTTTTTCCCCCTGCATAGTTTCATCTTAAAACCACAGAGGAAACAGGTTAAATTATTCCCAGTGATTTTTATCTTTGACCTGATGCTCTCTGAAACAAGTTCTATTGTTTTTTTTACCTTTCTGGAGGTTTGCAGGGGTCAGGTTGAAATGGTAGCTGACTTTCAGTCAGTGCATGGTGGAGCCTGAGGAAGAGCTATCTGCAAGTAGTGCCTTCTTATGTGGAGCTTAATTTTAAACTGAAGTTTCAAATTTAGGACCAGCGAGCTTCACTGGGCATGAGTTAAATGGTGTTGTTTAGGCTGAAGTCCTTTTTATTTCATCTGAGCAGTTTTCTCCTTCTCTTGTCAGAAGAAGAAGGGTAAGAGAATGGTGAATATGTGGCCTGAGCTTGCTTCTGTGGGATGCTGTAAGAGGGAACATCTGTGTACCTTTGCCTGGCGCAGCTCCTGGGAGCTGCACACCGTCACAGCACCTTTGGGATTAGGCAGGAGTGATGGAGCAGCGTGGCAGAGCCGTGCCTGTGTTTGAGGGTACAGGGTAGATGGTGTGGGGGTACCAGCACTGATTACTGCCCTCTTGGTGAACAGACAGAAGGTATAGTTTTGGGAACATGGATCAGCAGCTTGGGGACGTGGGATCTGCCCCATTTTTTGAGAAGCACTAGGATGGATGTTCAGCATGTGATGTGAGGTGGTCACTTCACTAGAAACTTCTCTGCTTGTCAAAGTGTTTAAGGGATGGGGTGGCTCTATTAGGAAGATTTATCTGCAGGGACTTGATGTGGCACCAGCAGGCAGGAAGCAGTGAGACCAAGGAGTATGACAGCAAACTGATGCACAGGAGGGAGGCATGATGAATGCATGGTCAGGGGGACTGGGCCTGACTTTGCCTTCCATGTTTAGTGATTTGCTCCAGCCGGTGTTTGGTGTGCACGCCCTGGATTTGGGAACACAGACTTTGTAACTTAACCTTTGGCCTCAAGTGATCCTGACTCCAGGAGAACAAAAGAAAAGGGTGAGACATTGAGGAGTGTCTGTTTTTCCTGCCATTCTAAACAACATAATGGAGTCATAACACTGTTGTTGATGTTGTTGGTTTTACTATTATTACCTCTGCCTTACTGGCCTCCATTTCATGATCAGTGTCCGCTTAACTTTCCAAGATCTACATGAAAGTTGGAAGACCAACCCCAAACTCGTGACCTGTGAATAAATGATGAGTTTTGAATGGTAGCTACACCAGTGGTGATGAGAAGCACAACTGTATGAACCTCTGTTCTGGGAGTTTAGGCTAAAAATTGCTTTGTAGGGAAAACTTCCTGCCCTGGATTTTGCAGGTACCAAGGGCAGCACAGTGAGGAGTGAGAGCTGGAGTATGTGAGGGGGTCTCCCCTCACCTGTGTAACCTGGAGCAAGGGGCTTGAGGTGCTGTGCCTGTTTCCTCATCTGGACATGGGCTAAGTGTGTGGACTAACCTGACCTTCAAGTGTGCACAAAAATCAGGGCGCTCAAGGGCAGGTGGAGGTTCTTTGCAGTTGTTGTTGCAGTTGTGACAGCCAGTGAGCGTGGGTGCCTCAGAGAAGTCCAGTACCCCTAGGGATTTCTGGAGGTAGGTAGCAGTCTGCCATGGAGTTCGTTCCTGCCTCCTAGTGTGCCTGGTGGTGAGGCTCTCCATGAAGCCTGGGCTGCTGTGCTTGTTTAAAGTGTGTTTTCTAGAGAAAGGGCAGATTGTAGATCTGTGTGTCTGTTTCCCCGGGTTTTCCATGCATTGCTCCTGCAGCTATTTCAGGAACATGCTTCCCCAGAGGGAAGCATGGAACTCTGTTTATAAGAGCTAAAGAAAACTGAGCATCTTTTTTTTTTTTTCTTTTTTTTCTTTTTTTTTTTTTTAATTTCGAATGATTTGAAACTGGATCATAAATGAAAATATACTTCTTCTGAGGTTCTGCCTTTTATGCCAGATATTTTAAAGGCACTTTCCCCGAGGTGATTATCAAAAGTCTGCATTAAGAGGTACCTCATTTAATCTAACATGTGCTGATTGCCATGAAGATATTTTCAACAGATACTCTGCCATGGTGTCTGTTATTCTTCAGGACATAAATAACTGCTGGACTGTAGATGACTCTGTGGGTAACTGGTGGCTTATGGGTAACCTCTTTTCTGGCACAGAAATAATGGGTTGTTTGTTCCTCCAGT
Organism: Cisticola juncidis; assembly: GCA_013400215.1. Taxonomy (NCBI): domain Eukaryota; kingdom Metazoa; phylum Chordata; class Aves; order Passeriformes; family Cisticolidae; genus Cisticola; species Cisticola juncidis. The sequence goes on along the minus strand of VXBR01003723.1, from coordinate 2,486,799 downwards.
TGAAGTCCTGATGTGTTTTGATGTTTCTGATTTACATTTTTAACACTGTTCCTGATACCGTTCAGTGTTCTGTGAACAGTCTTTAAACTTGGTGTTTATTTTGGAGCGTTGGCTTTTCCAGCAAACAAATACGTGATTAGTAATTAATGGTTTTGCTATAAATAAACAAAAGCAAACAGTTCAGCTTTAAATAGTGATCTCTGCTCTGTGGAGCTTTTAATTGAGCCGTGCCTGCAAAGTTGAAGCAAAGTTCCAAACATGCAACTGGCTTTGAGGAACTCCCAGCTGTGGTGACTGAACTGGCTGAGTTGGAAAGCTGAAGCTGTGGTGGTTTGAATTTATTGTGTGGTTAGCTAAAAAGTGGTTATTGTCTGAAATATCTATGCATGAGGAGACCATTGGAGTGGGGAAGAATCGTGGTTTCAGTATGGATGAAATGTTTGAATGTGGAAGGAGTTCCAGAATGCTGAAGACTTCCAGTGCTGTGCTCTTCCTTTGAGGGCTGCTCTCTGGGTGGTGGTGACTGGTGGAGGTGGCACCAGAGACTCTTCCACACAGCCAAGACAGATCTGTCTCTCTAAGTGCCACAAGCACTCCTTCATGTGCATCAAAAATAGTATCTTACTATATTCCCTTCAAAATAATTGGATGTAGCATCCTGTATGGATTTGGGCATTTCTAATGCAGATAGCAGTCCAAGGCCAGCTTGGTTGGCGAGCTTTCCTCCTTGCAGTGACTGGACCCTAACATATGAGCTGGGAAGAAATTTCTAGGTTTCTCTCAGATATGTTAGGTTTAAGGCTGACTCCATCTACTTTTCTATTTCCCACATGATGTCTGCAGCGTGTATTCCACTTATCTGAGAGAAAGTGTGATTTATTTGACCTGATGTAGCTGTGCATTGCTTTTTACTTAGGCAGGTTAACCAACTACTATGGCCTGAGCTGGATGTAATTTTAAAAAGTAATGGCAAAAGCCCTCTTTCTAAATGCTGCCTCCTTGAACAAATGAGAAATGTTCTGATTTTTTTCACAGAAAAAGTTGGAGAGCGGCCACTGTATTTATCAACAACATCTTTTGTTTCTTTTTTTTTGTGAATGGCTGTGGGCTCTTACAGTTTGTCCAAGTTTTCAGAGACTCTTTCATCAGAGGGCCACTGAGAGCCAGATTTTGGGGAACTGGTTTTCAGAAACGTGGCTGCTCTGCAGTGCCTAACAGCCAGACCCATGTACCTATCTCTAGTTGATTGTAGACAACTCCAGTGTATTGCTCCGTGTTATGCCTGTGACACAGCAGCAAGTGCCAGCACCCTGCAGATTTCTGTCCTACCAAAAGAAAAATGTTCATTGCTAAATCCAGGTTTTGTTCTCAAATCTCAAACTTGTTGAGAATCTCAATCAAAATATTTTCTCCTTCCACTTCCATCATGATCTCTTTTTATTGCTGTGTCACAGCTCTCTTGCAAAACCAATAATTCAATTCTTAGCCTCAAGAAAGAATCAATCTTTCCTCTCCCCTCTCCCCTCTCCCCTCTCCCCTCTCCCCTTGTTGTTCTGTTTAATTGCGTTTTTGTTTAAAGGCATCTGGCTACGTTCCTGTGTCTTCTTTGGTGTAGAGTCAAAAGCTTTATCCTACATTCTCTTTGTAAAGTCCTTACTGGACTATCATGATTTTGATTTGGCATCTCATAATCATAGATCATAGAATGGTTAGGGTTGGGAGAGATCTTTAAATGTCATCTGGTCCAACCTGACAGTCTTCTTCCTTGATCTCCATTTTATGTTGTGCATTTTACATGGAGCTGTCAATGATGAAGAAGCTTTTGTATATGCATCTCTATTTTCAATCTCCCTTCATTTGCCCATCTATAAAGGTCTGGACCATTTGAGCTGCCCTACCTCCCCAAACAGAGTGTCTGAGGGAGATAGATAGTATTTTTTTCCTCTGAGAGTAACAGCTTACTGCTGTCCTTATACCTACATACCTATTTATGGCCCTGGAAACAGTAGTTGTAAATCTCATGGACTCCTTTGTTACTATAAACTATATCCAAATAGTTTATACAAGCCTGTGCAAGCTGTCAGAAGGAGTATGTGCAGGATCCCAAACACAGAGCAGACCAGAGGCAGCAGCTGGGACTAGTGGGTGTGAGTTTGCAGGAAAACAACCATGGAAGAGAGTTCATGGTGGGAACTGAGCCTTGTGTGGCAAAGGTGGAATATGGATTTTTAGCTGCAGATACATCACCTTCACTTCAGTGCTGGAGCTCAAAAAGGGCTTATTTCATTGTCGTGCTTCACCAGGTATTGTAAAAAGTTGAGGTTCATATTTCTCTAGGGTTTTGTACAAAGACTCTCTCATCTCAATTGCATTACTACTATTATTATTATTTAGCATTATTAGCACTATTATTTGCGTTATGGTGTGGGCATAGTTGCAGAAAGCCCAGTCAAATCACTGCTCAAGTCCCACTGTATGCAGCTGGAATGTGCCCCATGGCAGGCTATAGTCCTGTTCCCCATCCTCAGCAGCCTGTGGGTGGATTAGAGTAGAGCTCTTGCCCCTCAGGCTCAGAGGTGCCTTGGTAAAAAGCTGGCTGTTTGGAGGAGATCCAAATTTACTTCTGGTGAACAGAGGGCTAGGGAAAGACCAACAGTGACAGGAGTGAGACTCATCAATGCTGGGTTTTTGCTGCTGACATTGCACCTTGGAAAAGCTTTCAAGCTAGGACTCCTTGGACCTGGGGTCAAAGCAGATTTATGAATAAAACATAAGGAAAAAAAACCTGGCCAGATAAGCAAGAAATAGTATCATTGAGTGTGTTCCATAAGGAAGCCCCCATGAAAATAACTGGCTCATTTTGAAACTGCCCCAAAGCATCCCCATTTTACAGCGACTAAGAAGCAGGAGCCAGGAGGGATTTGAGATACACAAAGCGTGAAAACTGGATAGCAGCCTTTGTTTCCCTGGAGGCAGACCACCAAGGGACAAGCTCAAATCCTTTGTAAGGTGGCTCCCAGGAATTCACTTCTGATAGATCTCACATGGCGGCAAATTATTCCTCCCCCTTCCTCCTACATTTTCCTCAAGCCGCATTTCATCCTCAAGGGGAAAGGGAGAGTCCAGCAGACCCTTTGCACCATTTCTTTGGGAAGAAAAATGATGCTCGGCTCCTGCTCACAAGTGGAAGCCTTTGCTGATGAACTGATACTTGGCAAAAATTGGTGTTGTATGGAAAACACCCAGCACCTGCTAGCAAAACAAAGTTATTCATAACATACGGCTGGGCGGCTAAATCTTCACTTCCTAGGAACGGCCTCAATTACACTTGCTACACGCTGAGCGGCCTGTCTCCCGTGTGGAATGACATGCAGGCAGCAGGAGGATTTGCAGCTCCGAGAAAGGTTAGGATTTATAGTGCTGTCTCTTGCAAGGGCTTACTCTGCAGAAATGATCATTTTGTCTTCACCTTCTCTTTTGGGGATAAACACATCATGATATAATCATATACATGGAAAAGCAGATCCTGGTGCTCATCGGGGAGCAGGTAGCTCCATGAATATATCTCCTGTAGTAAATCTGTCGGTGTCAGTAAGGGTTTTTTTTGCCTCCTGCCAAGACTCAAACAAAAATCTTTAATTCATTTCTGTATGGCACAAGTTCTAAATTCTTATTCTGTGTTCTGATTTCTTTTCTCGGGCAGTAAATTGATAGCCTTTCCTAACTGGGTGAATTATTGTGGAATGCAAGGAAGTTGTTTGGCTAGGGGAGGTGTTGTTCAAACATGTTTTTTTTCCCTTACTCACTATTTATTTGACAACATGCTAGTGATATTGCCTGATATTGCTAGTGATACTGCCTGTAATGAAAAGAGAGTTAAAAAAATCCATGTCTCTCTGTAGTCTGTGCTTCAGTTTTGCAGGTAGAATAACACCTTGGTCTTTAAAATCCTACACTGATATCTTCCATACATCTAAATAATAATTTCCATGAGTTTGGAAGAGTTTTCAGTGGTTCTGTGCTATGGAAGAGACTTCTCCTGAGAGAGCACTGACGTACATGGGCTCTACCTCCTGGCAACAGTGTTGACAACAGATTTGTTGTCAGGTTTTTTCCTATCACTGATGCAGCTTCATGCAAGCCTTTCATAGGTGACAACTGTAGACCTACCACAATGCTTTACAATCTTCCTTGTATCCTTTTTGCAGATCCTCATGGCCTGGTCATGCAGAAGGTTTTGTGTAGTCAGATTGCTGTTGTTGATAGAAAGAATGCTGAGAAGAGGTTTCGGACATTGTGTTTTGGTGGTTAGACCATGAGAATAGGTTAGCTGCTGTTGATGTTTGAATGACAGGAGTTACCTTGAAAGATTAAGACCACTTCCAAAGGAATCGAGAGCTTCTGTCTCTGCAGCAAATTCATGACTTCTCTGTGTACTATTTAGACTTCATGTGCATGTGATGTTACTGTTTTTCTGTTTCCTAGAAATACCTTTCAATTTTTAAATATACCTCTTTTTTTTTGCTGTAACGCTGCTTATTTAGTAAAATTTAAATAGCTACCATTTGAAAGAGAATTGTGACAACTCTCTCAAGAAAGCAATAGTAATTTAGTAATTTAAATAGTATTTAAATAGTAATTTAGATTTGTAGTAGATATTGCCCATACCATGAGGTCTTCAATCCTGCCCTGTGTGAGGAGACACAGGACAGGATTCCTTTCCCAACTTCACCAAGAAAAATGCAAATTAAGATGAAAACCTTTCAGTCAAGGTTCCTTGACCCCCTTTTTTTTTTCCTCATACACATGAGTGCATAAATACCTCAAGTCTCAGAAATTTGTCTGAAGTTGAGAAAGTGTTTTTTCTTTCTCATAGACCAGAGGACCTATATATGAGCTCCTATGGGTTCTTTACCCTTCATTGAGTAGGGCTGGAAGTTAAAGCATAGAACAGATGGGTTTCTTCTGTCTTCAAAGGACATGTAAAAAAGTCTTTAATGGTTGCTTTGTATTAGCTAGTCACATTGCCTGAATTTATTTGTCTAATGGCAAACTGGAAACATGCTCTCAGAGTATAACTGAGGCTTGAAGGCAAATTAGGGAGAGGGGAGAAGGCTCTTTTGTTATCCCTTCTGTGGCCTGCTAAAAGCTTATTGCTCCTGTCTGCTGAAGAAATTTGCCTGCTGTATTCCTTATATTCTATAAAAGACCTTTTGGCTCTTGTTTACCCAAGAGACGTATGCACTGTTTTCTTTTTCGAGTATTTTATGGTGTGGAGATCTTTGGAATTAGAAAAATGAGCCTAGGGAGAAGGAGTCAAACCAAGATAGCGCGTGTTTCGTATCTGCACATTGAGTTAGAGACACATTTCTGTTGTGCAGCAATCCTGGCAGTTCCTGGGACTTCAGTCTTCCTTCTCTGTCTGGTGGGGTGTTATGTTTGGATGCAGCCCAGACTGGGGGTTGCTAGAGCCAAGATGAGATAAAGGAATGAGGATCCTACCTCTCCTAATTCCTCTGAGGACCACCAGCCACCTACAGGTCCTCACCGATATTCTGCAAGGTTTGGGTCATATAGTTAGTCTTCGTTCAAGAAGCAGAGGAAAATGAAATGAGGAACTGAATTTATAATCGTAGAGTTCCTCATGATGTTCAAGTTTAAAGAGTATTGAAAATCAAGACACACTTCTGTTTTTCCATTTTTTCCTTCAAGCTTCAAGGCCAGAGTATTTATATTTAACAAGAGCTAGAGTGGACAGATTCAGGACTCCTATACTGTGTTATTTTTTTGACCTCCTTGAGTAGTTAGAAGAGAATTGTTTCCTTTTGGTCTTTGCTGCTGTTGTAGAGTAGTTTTCCTCTCTCAGAAAGCTTTTACCTTTTGCGTCTTTCCTGTTCCCTTTTTCCTTTATTTCCTTTCTTTCTTTACCCCTCTTTTTCCTTCATACTAACCATGTTGAGCAGTACTAGAGAATTTTTTTTAGTAGCTCCTGCCCAAACATTTTAAAATCAAGAAAAAGTAATCACAACCTTTCTCTTCACTTTAAACATAACATTTTTTGACTAGAATTGCCTTTAAAGAAATGCCTCCTAATTTACAGCGGGTTGCTTTGTACTTTGTTTCTGTAACCTATCTCGTTACATTTCCTGTGTGTTAAGTATGTATGTATTACGAACTCTTAAAAACAAATATCCCAGAAGAAAGGAATTCAGTAAATGAATAAAACATTCTTGGGTTGCCCAAGTGGCAGCTTAATAGCTCATCCATTGGGACTTTCATATATAATGGTGTTAGCCATATAAATATATGGATAGATGAATAACTTCAATGGGGGAGCTTGTTACAACTCTGCATACCACATTTGAGATGAAATCAAACTCTGGAAGTGGTGCCTGATGTGAAGGTCCAGTTTTTCCAGTGCCAACCACCTTAAAATACACAATCTGTGTGTCTGTGTATACATATGTACACATGGCTAAAACTTGCCTTCAGTAGCACACACACAGACATACATATGCTGCTTATAGGTGGAATTCAGTGTTTCAGGACTGATATTGATTGCACTGAACCTCTAAACTTTGTGGACTATTGACATGACTGGGTTTGCAGCAGCGTGTTTGAGATTAGGTCTTAGTCCCAGCTTTACTTAAAAATTATAAGATAAATGGAATAGGAGCATACAGATTGTTGTGTTATATTGCCTAGGATATACACAACTTTTTCATTAGATTCCCCTAATTGCAGAGCTTTATAAATGTCTACTTGGATGCCTGTCTGTCACAGCGGTCTGTATTTTTAATTTTTTTGTAGCAATGATATTCTCAGGAAAACTGATATCCAGTTATACTGGACTTGAAAACCTGATGTCGATGACCCTGAAAGATGGAGAGACACCAGCTCATGCTGAACTATGGCATGGACAGGAGAAACTAGACCATCAAATGAGTCAAAAATAGGATAAGACATTTCATTTTCTTACTTCAAAGAACAGGAAAATGAATTTCTAGGAAGTTGCTGAACTGTGCCCATATGAAACATAACATCAGTCTCTTTTCTAAGACAAAAATCCTCTCTCTTAGCAGGAGGGAGACAGCTATTGTGGTATAGACAAAGGGTGCTGAAGTGCTCTTCATGAAAGGCAGCAATACAGTGACTGTCTGTGGGTTGTTTTAATAGAAGAGGTCCAGCCCTTTATTTTCCCATGAGTTGTTTCTAATTAGAATTTCTCATTTTAATTGGCTGAGTTTCCTTGGCAGTTTATTGTATCTTGTATATATATATAATAAAATACAACTAGCATCACCTCCCACACTAGTCTGAAACAGCAGCTTTTAGTGTCAGTACTCAGAAGTGATCACATAAAGCCCCATGAAAATAAAGGACTGTGCTCCTTTCGTACTGGTGGATTAAACTGACAAATGTTTGTTGTGCTGAAGAATAAGGTGCCACTGCTGATCTTTCAGCTGAATGAAATGGCAACAACAATAAAATAATCTTTCCTAGATGAAGCAGAAGAATTCCATCCTGGGGCTTTTGGAGGTCAGCCTGAGCATGGGGAGACCTGTTCCTTCATGTACTCTAAGCGTATTGGAGAATTGTGCTTATTTGATGTATGAACTGTATGGAACAAGATATTAATCATAGGACTCACATGCTATGTGCACAATAATTGAGTGGGCATACTGAGAAAAGGAACTGCCACAAATGACGTTTGCTGGCTACTGGGGAATGCGGGTCCAGAAGGTGATACAATCTTATATTTTTATTCTGTTTTTTGAAGAGTGTATTTCTCTTTTTTTATATATACAATAGAAAAGAAAGTAGGAAGAAAACAAATGCAGGGGGAGAAGTGCATGTGAAAATAAGTGTATTGGAAGATGAGTGCTTTGACAAACGCTTCAGAAAACTGAGCAAATTGATCAATGTGTTCAACAATGGGATATAGGCTGTGGGATCAGGAAGTTAAATGTGTGTGGACATTGCAACATCAGTATGATAAATTGATTATTGTTAGTACTGAAACTGCAGTACTCCTTCCATTACATTGGAGGGGATAACTAATATTAATTCATATTCCAAAACTTGCATGCAATTTATAAATCTCCTTGGGGAAGCTGAAATCTGGTTGGAAGTTTAAGTTAACCTGTGTCATTGACAGCTCTTCCTATCCTTTTTCTGCCTGTATTCTAGCTTGGTGAAAACTATATTTTCAAGTAGCTTTTAAATGACAATGACAACAACGTGTGTGTGCAGTGGGTCTTTCAGTAATTGCCTTTTAAAATCAATTTTTATGATTTTCGCAAATAGCAGTGCATGTACTCTGTGACAAAGATACTTATTCCCACTGTCTTATGGTAGCACCTGCCTAGTTTCCTCAGGCTCCTTTCCTCTGCTTTCAAAGAGGAAGCGATAAGCAGGACTTGGCTCCCAGCTTCTACAGTACCCTCCAGCAACCTTCAGCCAGTGCCTTCACCTCACAATTTAGATTCTTGAAGTGAAGCACTAGGCCTTGTCTGAATGTATCTGTATTTAAAGTAATGACTGCATAATGACTTTCTTATTCTACTTATTCTTGGTGGCTCAAATTTCATCATTCTTAATTGACCATAAAAAAAAAAGGTAACATTTGACTATCACAGTGCTACATACATATGTAAATCCTATCTCTCTTCCAGACATCGGGACTGAAAAGGAATTTTTCAATATGTTCTGAAAACAAACAAGTTTAAGGTTAATTTGGAGCTGCTGATGAATAAGAAAAGTAATTTCTGTATATGGGTCATTCTTCTACATAAATTTATACAAATATGTGTGGTTGAGTTAAACTTTTTTTTCACTGTGAAAAAAATTTCTGGACTGTGTGCACATATATATGGATGTGGTAGGGTCTTTTATGTATGTATGCATACTTAAAAAAGTATGCATACATACAAATTACATAGTTATATATATGTGCATGTGTGTGTGCATGCATATATGCTACTCAGCTGTGAAAATACCCAAAGGTGGTGTGATTTTGTATATGTGTGTATAGTCTTCTCCCTTTCTCTTTCGTTAAATATGTGGTGAATTGATGTTACATAGATTTTAGTTCTGAGTAGAAATATAGTAAGTAATTTTGACATGTCGCTTCACAGTACAGTTTTTATCTCTTGATCAGCTATTTCTTGTTTTCTCTCTCTGTCACAGGGTGAAAGAATGATGTGATGGATGTGAATATGGGCCGCTGGTCAGGCTCACGGCTACCTCCGTCATGCCTTGCCCTTCTGATTGTCAAGTTCCTGGCCTCCATTTGCCAGGTGGCTCACGGGACTGCCCCGCTTGGCTTTCACTTCACACATTCCACTTACAATGCCACGGTGTACGAGAATTCCGCAGCCAGGACCTATGTCAACAGTCAGACAAGGATGGGCATTACCATGGCTGACCTTTCATGGGACATCAAGTACAAAATAGTGTCTGGTGATGATGAGGGCTTTTTTAAAGCAGAGGAAGTCATCATTGCTGACTTCTGCTTCCTCAGAATAAGGACTAAAGGTGGGAATTCTGCTATATTGAACAGAGAAATCCAGGACAACTATTTATTGAGTGTAAAAGGGACTGTCAGAGGAGAGGACTTGGAAGCATGGACAAAAGTGAACATCCAGGTTTTGGATATGAATGACCTCAGACCTTTGTTTTCACCAACCACATACTCTGTCACGATAGCAGAAAGCACTCCCTTAAGGACTAGCATTGCACAGGTGACCGCAACAGATGCGGATATTGGGTCCAATGGTGAATTTTATTATTACTTTAAAAATAAAGTTGATCTCTTCTCAGTTCATCCTACGAGTGGTGTTATCTCCTTAAGCGGCCGGTTAAATTACGATGAGAAAAACAGATATGACCTCGAGATTTTGGCAGTGGACCGTGGGATGAAGCTTTATGGAAACAATGGCGTGAGCAGCACTGCCAAGCTTTATGTTCACATTGAACGTATAAATGAACATGCCCCAACAATAAGTGTAGTAACCCACATTCCCTTCCCATCAGACAAGGAACCTACCTATGCAGTTGTTAACGTTGATGACCTAGATGAAGGAGCCAATGGAGAAATAGAATCTGTTTCTATTGTGGCTGGAGATCCTCTGGAACAATTCTTTCTGACTAAAGAAGGGAAATGGATGAATGAGTACAAAATCAAAGAAAGAAAGCCAATTGATTGGGACAGCTTCCCTTATGGTTACAATCTCACTCTCCAAGCTAAGGACAAAGGATCTCCTCAGAAATTTTCTGCAGTCAAACTGGTCCACATTGCTAGTCCCAAGAAAGAAATTATCCCCCTGAAGTTTGAAAAGGAAGCGTATGATATTTTGATCAGTGAATTTTCACCTCCTGGTGTGGTTGTTGCGGTAGTTAAGCTGATGCCTGAGCCACAGGGTGTGGAATATAGAATATCTCCTAGTGAGGAAGCTGAGTATTTTAAGATCAATCCCAACACAGGTCTTATTACTACTGCTCGTCCTTTGAAAATCATTGAGAAGGACCTCTATGAATTAGAAGTATATGCAAACAAAGGTGGTGATTTAAAAGCACGGGTTACTGTCAGGTTAGAGGATGCCAATGATCACACTCCAGAGTTCCAACAGCTCTCCTACAGCTCATTCGTCAATGAAAGTGTCCCAGTGGGGTCCAGTGTTTTGGCAGTGTCAGCAGTTGATGAAGACAGGGGAGAAAATGGATACATCACATACAGTATTGCCAGTCTGAACTCACTGCCATTTACAATAAATCAATTTACAGGTGTAATCAGCACATCTGAAGAACTGGACTTTGAGTCCTCACCAGAAAGCTACAGGTTCATTGTGAGAGCTTCCGACTGGGGTTCTCCCTACCGCCACGAGAGTGAGGTGAATGTCACCATATACATAGGCAATGTCAACGATAACAAGCCCCTCTTTGAAAAAGTGGCCTGTCAGGGAGTGATTTCATCTGATTTTCCTGTTGGTGGTCACATCACTGCTGTTTCTGCAATAGACATAGATGAGTTAGAGCTTGTGAAGTACAAAATAATCTCTGGAAATGAACTTGGCATTTTTTATTTAAATCCAGACTCTGGTGTCCTGCAACTTAAAAAATCTCTTGTTAGCTCTGGCATAAAGAACAGCAATTTTGGCCTTAAGATAACAGCAACTGATGGAGAGAACTTTGCTGATGCTATGTTTGTTAATATTTCAGTAGTTCATGGGAAAGTATCTTCAAAGACCTTTAGCTGTAGAGAAACTAGAGTTGCTCAGAAGCTTGCAGAAAAATTGCTCAAAAAGGCAAAAGCAAATGTGAAGCTGAATTTGGAAGATGGTTTTCTTGATTTTTATTCGGTCAACAGGCAGGCCCCTCATTTTGACAAATCCTTTCCTACTGATGTCAAGGTTTCAGAAGATCTGCCGGTTGGTGCCACCATCCTGAGGATAAAAGCCTACGATGCCGACTCAGGCTTTAATGGAAGAGTACTTTATACAATTTCTGATGGTAATGTAGATAGTTGTTTCAACATTGACATGGAGATGGGGATACTTAGTGTTCTCATGCCCTTGGACCGTGAAAAAACAGAGCTCTATCTCCTTAATATTACAATTTATGATCTAGGTAATCCACAGAAATCTGCATGGAGGCTGCTGACTGTCACTGTGGAGGACGCAAATGATAACAAGCCTGTTTTTTTACAGGACAGTTACTCGGTTAACATTTTAGAAAGTACAAGTCTTGGCACAGAGATTATCCAGGTAGAAGCCAGAGATAAAGACCTAGGATCTAATGGTGAGGTGACTTACTCGGTACTGACAGACACCCATCAATTTGCTATCAACGGTTCCACGGGAGTGGTATACGTGGCAGATCAACTAGACCGGGAATCAAAAGCAAACTACACGCTGAAGATCGAGGCTAGGGACAGAGCAGAGAGTGGACATCAGCAGTTTTCCGTTGTGCCCCTGAAGGTTTTTTTGGATGACGTTAATGATTGCTCTCCAGCCTTTATCCCATCCAGCTACAACGTGAAGGTCCTTGAGGACCTGCCGGTTGGCACTGTCATAGCTTGGCTGGAAACTCAGGATCCAGACCTGGGCTTGGGAGGCCAAGTCCGCTACTCGCTGGTGAACGACTACAACGGGCGGTTCGAGATCGACAAAGCCAGCGGCGCCATCCGCCTGATCAAGGAGCTCGACTACGAGAAGCAGCAGTTCTACAACCTGACCGTGCGTGCCAAGGACAAGGGGCGCCCGGTTTCTCTCTCTTCTCTCTCTTTTGTGGAAGTTGAAGTGGTGGATGTTAACGAAAATCTTTATACACCTTATTTTCCCGACTTTGCTGTCATTGGATCTGTAAAGGAGAACTCCCGCATTGGTACAAGTGTTTTGCAAGTTGTTGCTCGAGATGAGGACTCTGGAAGAGATGGGGAGATCCAGTATTCCATCAGGGATGGCAGTGGCCTGGGGAGATTCAGCATTGATGAAGAAACTGGTGAGTTTTGTTTCTAATTTCTCCTTCACAGAGTTTTTTTTTTCTAAAGCAAAGCTGAGGCATAATTGTTTTCTATCTTAACAAGAAATTCAGTTCTTCTTAACAGGCAAGATAAAATTCTAAGTAAGGATTTTCCAGGCATGGCCATGACATGATTTAATTACCTGGTTACATTAATCACTCTTGTGGATGTGAAATTATACGCATTCCTTCTCAGCAGCTATGTGATGACTCCATTTAGAAGGCAGTGATAGTTACAGAATGACTTGCTTACAGTCACCGTATTATCTGTTGATCACTGTAAATTACGCAGGCCACCTCCACAGAGTCACAACACTCATGACCTTGAATCCAGTGTTAAACCAAATGAAAGGGAATAAGGAGCATGAAGGAAAGATGATTTTGTCCTAAAACCTATTTGTGGTCTTGTTCTTTGTGCTGGGAGTCATTTTTCATGGGAGTTATTCGGGAAAGACACACCATCCTGGGTAATACACTTTCTTGTAGTGTGGTGTTTATCAGTGTTGGTGTGCTTATGTAAAAGGCAGAAATCCAGGGAAATGTTCATAGCTGTAATTGACCTGTGCTAGCTTTCCTTTGATGGTGGTAGTATTATAAGCATTGATGTTAGAAAGCATTGTTAACATAGTGAAGGCCTCTCAGATGCTGAACTTTATTACCATACCACACTACTGGAAAATGTTTAAAATACCAAATATAAAAGTGTGTTTAGTAAAACACTTAAAAACTGGATGTTTAAATGTCTGATGGTTGTTGGGAGTAATGGTGCAGCTGTGCACCACTAGAAGTAGTGAGGAAATTAGAAAATATTAGTCAACAGTTTCAGAAATCATATTAAATATGTTAGGTCTGTGGTTTACTGTGGTTTGTATGTCTTCTTCTGAAGCTTTTAATTGAGAATGTGGTATTAAACATAAGATTAAAATGTATGTTTTGGCAAATTCAAACTGTTTAATCAAATGTCAGCTTTCTAAACTGAACATTATGAAAAACAGACGACATTACAAATGCTGTGGTTCTCATCTAAGTATAAGCAGAGAAAAATATTTTTATTCTATTTTTGCTACAGCCTTGCGGCTACAGCTGTACACAGATGATTGCAGTCAAAACCTTATGTCCAGAAACATCAGACTTGAGTGTCAGAAGTCAAGAGGGCACCTAGTGTAATTTCCAGAAGTGCTAGGAACTCACATATCCTACAGTGCTGATAGTAGTGGAAGGCATTCAGGTAACATCATTTAGACATTTGGACGTGTGTTCAAACACTGTGCTGCTGCATTTGAAAATTTTGTCCTACCTACTTATTGAGTAGCATGAGTAAGTTCATCTCAATGGGTTCTTGATGAAGAACTGGGAGGTTAGTGCAAATGCTGCAGTATTGATATAGAAGTCTCATCATTTAACATTTATTGAACTTAAAAGAGCTGGTAGGGAAAGTAACTCTGCGTGTCATCCATAACTAAAATAACCAGTTTTATACCCTGTGCCTACACTAGTAGAGGTGATGGCCTAGAATAAGTTAGGTCCCTTGTTCAGTAAAGCACAAATCATGTTGTAATGTGAATGGAAATTGTACATAGTTTTCCACATTAAATATACTTACTTTCTTTCCAAATTGAAATATGTTTTGTGGAGGCAAAAAAGCTCCAAATCTCCCAAAATGCAAGGATTTTTCTGCCTTTCACTCTTTCATGAGTGTTTCATGAAAACGAGCCAACCTCTGCGATTTCACTTCATCATTCCAGAAGAGACTTGATGGTCCAGCGGATCAAAAGATTTGGGATTCTTGTTCCTGATTTCCCCAAATGTTCAATACCACACAGGCCATCTTGAAAGCAGTTTGAAGAATGCTTTGGGTGCAGAGCTGGAGCCAGGGCGATGTGGAGGGCAGGGCTTCGGGGTTACTTTGGGTCGTGCTGTTGTAAGCTGAATGCAGGATTTGACCTTCTGTGTCAAACAGAATGCAACATTAATACTCTGCTATTGAACTGGTGGCAACTTAAATGCTGCTGAATGATGAATCAGCTTTCTAGCTGTAGAAAAGGGCTTAAGTCACATATTGAATTAATTTATAAAGAGATAGCTGTTTATTTACTTTCAGTGCAGTTCATTTGTCACTTTTAAACTGACCAACTCTATTGGCTTATATACCGTCTCTCCTGAAATTTGTGAAGGTAAGCAGGAGTGTGAAGTACAACAAATCAATATTTTTGGCTGCTGCCTTAATGAGAAGATGACTGCAGCATCCATTATAATCATTAGGATATAAACTGGGCCAAATTCATCCTGATATATGAGCAGGCTGGACTGTAAGCAAGTCTGTTCTTTCAGCAAAATTCTGCTCGAGTGCATTATTTTTATTTTTCTGAAATATTACATGTTAATGGTGTTGCCCTGTGTGTTGAATGAGAGGTGCTTTGGCTCTCTGAGGCACACTGATACTGAAGAGTTGAAATGGGGAGAAGCAGGCGTTCATGATGGAATCACACTGCACCATACAACTGCACATTTGTTGTAGTGGTGGCTTCTTCTTCCACTACAGATGCATATAGATGAGTAATGGTGCATCTGGAAAAAAAAGGCTCGGGGGAGGTATTGTCACTCTCTACAACTGCCTGAAAGGAGCTTGTAGTGAGGTGGGGTCAGTCTGTTCTCCAAGTAAGTGTCAGGACAAGAAGAAATAGCCAGGAGAGGTTTAGACTGGGTGTTAGGGAGAAAATATTCACTAAAATAGTTGTGAGGCATTGGAGCAGGCTTCCTAGGTGTGTGGTGGAATCACCATCTCTGAAAGCGTTCAGAGCACTTGTGGATGTTGTACTCATGGCCATGGCTTAGTCATGGACTTTGCAGTGCTGGGTTAGGGGTTGGACTCAATGATCTTGGAGGCCTTGTCAAAGTTAAATGAGTCTGTGATTCTGTGATCTGTCTCCACCAGGCTTGATCTAGCTTTGGATGTGGGTTATATAACAGACTATCCTCCATTATAGTAGATAGAGTAGATTGCAGTCACTGGGCTTGGGAGTCTTCTCTGTATTGGTCCCTATGGATCCTTCTGCACAGTGTAAATGTGGAAATCTGGGTGCTGTTGTAGTTTGGTAAGAGTTGTGCTGCAAGGGTGAGCCTGGAATTCCATTCCTACACTGTTGCTCATTGCCTCATGTCATACAGAATTGGTTTGGAATATTGTTGTTACAGCATTCCCTGCTAAATATGCCAGTTCATAATGATGGTAACCAGAACCATATCAAGTATTTGCCAGCTAGAAGTGTGAATTATCTCCAAATTTGCTTCAGTAGATTTACTTTCCATTTCCAGGAGTCACAGCCAGTAAAAATCTGTAAGTATACATATATAGAAAGTCTCACAAAGTGTGTTGCTGCAGTTCCTGACCTTTCAACTCCATCTGTGGTTTCCCACTGCCTTAGATAAAAAATGAAATTTCTCATGGGTTTAGAAGTCAGTGATGATTCATAGCTAAAAATCTGGTTTCAGACTTTTCTAGAGATTAAAAAAAATAGAGGAACTTCTTTTTATTTATTGACTGTTGGTATAAATGTCACAAACATGCCATTTAAAAACCTTGCACTGAGGAACATGTAATGTGATCCTTCTGTCTCCTGTTCAGAACTGCACTTTTTGGTGTGGTTTTTTTTTGTTTTTTTTTTTT
>VXBR01003723.1:2384619-2470569 GCA_013400215.1 Cisticola juncidis | reverse complement strand
TTTTTTTTTTTTGTTGTTGTTGTTGTTGTTTTTTGTTGTCTCTGTGTGTGTGTTCACTTTCTTGGAATCCAGATATGTAATCTCTTACAAAATATAGTCGTCTATGAGGACTAGTCACTGCAGGCTTCTTCAAGTCAACAGAGGGAAACAAGAAACTGAGAAACATGATTCATTTCACCCTGATGTAAAAATATGAAATAAGTTGGGTGAATCATGCTGTAAAAGTGTGCAAATGTCCTTGTGAGACTATCTCAGGTAGAGGTCCACACTGAGTGCCTTGCCTTGGTCAGACATAGCCCATCCCTGTTAACTGTGAACAAGGATATATACTGTCAGCCTTACTGCTAGGTAATTTGTTGTGACTCCTCTCTACCAGGTTTATGGTTTTAATCTAATTTCATGGAATTATCTTTCATTCCGAAATGCACACATAAGTGCACTTCTAGAAATAAAAAGTGGAAAAAAGGTTTTTAATTGTATGGGGTGAGAGTAATGTAAATAATAGTTTATGATGTTTTCATTTTCTTACAATGCAGTGTTAAATCATCCCACCCTCTTTTTCTACCTACAGAAATTGATCAGTATCTGATATTTTGATCTTGCAGTGACTAGTAACCTTCCCCTTGTGCAACTCTGGTGCTGGTGCCTTAAGTTTTAGCTTTCGTGTTTTTCAGATTTTGTAGTGCATTAGTATATAACTCTGAACTTTGTATAAGTGTTAGCAAGTTTTCTTCATAGTTTAGTCAGACAAAACAATTCTTTTCCAGCCCAAGAACCAAGGACACCATTACAGCTTCAGGCCCAAAAAGTTTAAACACCAGTGATTTGAGGAGGGCAAACTGGGAGGATGGGACTTTATAATCTAAGGCTGTAATTGGACAATTACCTGTAATATGTAAATGGACCTAAACTTGTAAAAGTGTGAAAACTCATGACCTGTTGTCCATCTTGTATCCATCTTGAGTAGAGCCATGGCTGGGCTCTTGTACTGCCCGAGGTGTATCCTTTGTATCCTTTAAGGCCTTTTAATAAATACCTGCTTTATTCCTTTAACTCTGTCTAGCCTCTGTTCCAGGTAGCCTCTTATAGGCATCAGTGCTACAGAGAAGCTGGAGCCATTTGCTCATATTGAGTACTGCTTTCTGCCTGGTGTGCATCTCCACTCTCTTTGCCAGTCTGCTAATTGCAGTTTCTTAGAAGAAAATTGTGTAAAACTCACTCTTATATTTCCAGATTGTTGTGACAGAAAATGTGCAGAGTTGTCGTAAAAAAATTTGAGGGATGAGAGTGTGCTCTTGAGTTTCCATCACAGGTTAGCTCTAACAGTTGTGACTACTCTTGTGGAAATGTCAGAGGTCCTACACCGCCTTATTAAAAACCTGGATTTTCCTAGCTCAGGTAGTCCACCCTCATAGTGCCAATCCCACAGCAATGTGGTATTTTGGTTGTTTCAGGAGTTGTGGAGGGTCCAACAAATGCGTATTGGGTTTATGATATCACCCGCCTTGGGAGACTAAATAACATCAATCAGAACCTCTTTTCTGTCTGCAGTGGAGATTTGAGCAACTAGTGGGAGTTGTGACTTCTTGAAAGGTTGAGTTACATGAGACCAGGCCTAAGTGCTGGAATCCTCCTTCTCATTTTTTGATGGTGTGGCGTTCAGCCACATCATTTTTGCTCTAGCTCCACTCTTTAGACTGGCATCTGTTTCTACATGTTAATTTAATAGCCTGGCACTCTAAGAATTTCTGTATTTACTCCTATACTACCCATGGATGTACTGGTAATAGGAAATGATCAAAGTGAGTGAGTTCTAGAGGAGCAGAGAGACGAGACAAAATCAGCATCTGCTGCTGCAGAGGCTTCTGTAGCATTTGTTAAAGTTGGTGAAGCAGCATCCTGGCATGAAAGGAATTACTAACTTCACTGCACAGGTGGGAAAACCAAAGCAACAAGTTCGTTACTTGTTCTCAGGAAAGTGTAGAAACATTTAAAGTCCCGCTGAAATTAAACACAAAGATAAAACAGTGGTGTTAATGGAATGTTTATGGGATCTTTAATGTTCATTCAAAGCCCATGAGCACAGACTTTAGGAATGCTTTCAAAACTTACTACCTATATTTCCTAGAGTTGTTCAGGAACCTGACTCCCCTAACTTTCATTAGAACTTTAAATTTAGGCATCAGTTGACACTAATTTCTAACCCTGTAAAGGATCTCTGATAAGAATGAAAGCTGTAGATCACCCTGTTAATGTAATATTTTTAGGTGTTTCAGCCCTGAAATTCACATTAGCAAGGCACTGTGCTGGAAGATTAAAGTTACTGTTAAATGGAGGTAGAGTACAAATTATTACACACTCCATGTGTTTATTTATGGTGCTAAGGATAATGGTCTGAGCTTCTAGATATCTCAAAAGGGATAGAAATTCCTGACAAACTGTGGCTAGAGAAGGCAGTTGGTGCTGGAAAACTGTAATCATGTCTTCAAAGGACTCAAATGGAAACTAGAAACACCAGATGATACAGTTCATACAATAAATCAGACCAGCCTGCACTGTTCCATCTATTTGGCAGAAAGGAATGAATTTACTGCTTCAGACTCTTTGCATCTTGTTGCTGTCTCCTAAAAGAGCTTTCAGTTATTGTGTATGCAGGTTGAAAGATATTTTCTTTTGCTACAATTTGAGTGGTTTGATAAATATTTATGTGGGCGGATTGCTAGCGTTTCCTTGAAACAAAGTAAAATGAAATGAAAATCATTTGTGATACATGTTTTTCTCCCTTTCAGTTGTTTAATTTTATGGAGGTGTGTAGGAGCTAGTGGGTGGATCTGGGTGGACTCACTGGCAGAATTTAATTCACTGTAGAGTTTAGAGACACTAGTATTACAGATGTTCTTCATCTTCCTGGAGAGTGTAGACAAATTTCATTACCCAGAGCCAGTATTTTGGAGCCTTTTTATTATTCCGGTTTTCAAGGTACCTTCAGGCCATACCACAAGGGAAGTGCCAGTGGGTGTTGCTGGAAGGTGGCTTGGGAAAAGAGGGTTGCTCCCAGGGGAGGCACTTGGAGCAGGCACTCATGACAAGGTCGTCAGCCCTCAGCCTGTCCAGGGTGTCTCTCCCGAGCAGCCTCCTTGGGGAGGATGTGCCAGATGGATCTCAGAGCACAGTCCTGGCCAAAATCTGGTCTGTCAGCCTGTATCTGTGTCAGGCAGGAATGAAACATTCCTGAGAGCAGCTATTTCTGAGCCTGTGGAACTGTGTTATTATTGTCCTGTGAGTTATCTCTGGCAGCTTTTTAACAGTGGAAGTTGTTCCTTCATATAGGTTTTCTACTTTTAGGACAACAATAAGTAACGCTTTTTCTTTAAAAATAGTTGTGGTAGAAAGTGAATAATTTTTATACAAATTTTTGTCTGTGTATTTATAGTTTTCCTGTCATTTCTAGATGTAAATTAGTAAGGATCAAGACTTGTCTTAGTTTCACTGAAGCAAGTTTGTTTAACTTTTTTTTTAATAGTAGGAACCCTATAACAATGCATCAGCTTCTGCAAATATTTACTTTAAAAGGCTCTGAGTATCATTCTGACATACTTTCAAAGTTTCCGAAGTGAGGCCGGTCATGCAGAATTGTTTTATTCAAGCTGTTCAGCTCTCTAGGCTTTATACCCCATAAAACGGCTCACAACGTACAATTTTTATAGCTAGCTGTAATTTGCATGCTTTCTCTTCTTTTGAAAATGTTTAGGGAATCTCCTTTATTATTCAGTATGCTCCTGATGATAGGACATTTTGTCTTAATCTCTGAGTAGTTTATTTATTAATAAAGAAATGTGTAGTCTGTATTTCCTCCTGTCACCTTTATTACCCTTGAGAGACGTTTCCAAGAGCATTTTGTATTATATGTTCTGTTATTTCAGTGTACAGTCCCAGAAGTGACCTCTATATTAGCTCATGCATCATCATCCATTAAATTATACCCTGGTGCTCCTGCAGAAAGCTTATCTCTAAGGTGCCAGCAAAGGGACCAAGCTGCAAGGTGGTGAGTTAGATGATATTAGAGGGAAATTGACTTCCAGTGTCTGGTGTTCAGCCTGAGCACATGAGTACCAGCTTTATCCTGGCATTGCTTCAGACCATGAGCAGCAGCCCATGGTAGCTTGGAGGAAACTGGGGAAAAATCCATTTTAGCTGTTCCAAAGCACCAGTGGAAGCCAAGGGCATTGAGAGGCAATGTCGTTTATGCAGAAGTATGAGCTTGTGAGCATATGGAGGGCAGTGTGAGCACTCCTCTCTTCCAGGGGTGTACAGAGGGGGATGTTTGGACAATGTCTAAGATTACATGGAGCCAGTTCGTTGCACTGCCTAATCCTTTCCTGTAACAAGTCCAAGAGAGAGAAGTCTCCACTGGCCAGTAAAATTGAGGACACATTTTGCTGTCCGACCTTGCAGCAGGTTGTGTGGCTTTTTAGGGGACAGTAGAACTAGACAGAGTTAATCAGGAATTTGTGGGCCTGGTTTAGAGTGATAACACTGGACTGATCAAGTATCTCTTCCTCTGCTGGAATATGTGGGTAGGCTCAAGCATTTACCTTGGAAGCTGGATTAAAGGGTACTTTTTATAAAGCTGTTTGCAGCTCAAGGACTACAAGTAATGGTTACTCAATCAGTTGCTTGGAAAGCTTTTCCAAACTTTCATTGCTAAAAATTTGTCATATTTTAAGGCTATTTGCCTAATTTCAGTGTTCAAGTCTTGGAACTTGTTAGATGTTTGCCAACAAGGTAAAAATAAAATTAAGAAGCCCTTCCACTGTCAGATCTCCTTGAATTCACATATACATGTTTACCTGAAAATAGATGTTTGGAGATGAGCTTCTTTAGCTCATGGAACAGATTCTTTTAATTTCTAGTCTGCTGTTTAATGTAAACATCTTTATTGCATTTTATACACTTATGGTGTCTTATTAGCATTGAAGTGTTGCCAGTAAGAAATAACTGAGAGAAAGCAAAACAGAGTGCATGTGGGAAGAGGGTTTTCAGTGCAGTTGGTTTGCATTAGGTGTTTGCACTGACACATCTCTGTGTGTCTCAGAGTGAAGCTGTCTGCTGGCATTGACCTGGTCACTTTGTCCATGGTGAACAAAAGGGGTAGATCCATTCAGTTGTGGCAAGAAGTCTGTCACAAGTGTTGCTGCAGGGTTCCATCGGAGTGGGAAGTGTGTGGAGGTGTAGGGCTGTGCTTTGTTTTCTCCAGAGAGCTGTGGTACATGATAGTACATCCCCCACCTAGGTGACTGGGAATGTCAGGGCATGCTGTGGCATTTACCCACCCCTCCATTGAGACAGATGTGTTGATTTTTGCTCTTGGATGTCTCAACTTTGCAGCTGTTACCCACTGGAGACAGCCTGGTTTCCACAACCCCCTCGAGAGGGAGGCAGCCTGAAGCTGCGTCTCTTAGGAAATGTTTTTCAGTTACTGTGATGATAATCTTGGAGTTGAGCAAAATGTGCTCACTGTACATGAGCAACAATTCTTCAAGGTGATGGACAGGAAAGGTGAGAATAATCTCATTGTGTGTAGTTTCAACAGCTCTCTGCTTCCACAGTGTGATGGCAAGGTCTGCCTATCTTTCACAGCTGATGCTTTTGGTTTTTCAGTTGTGCTAAAATACGCATAGCAAATTAATTTCTGATTTTAGATCTTTGCAACCCATAATGAATAAATATGCATCTTTATTTGGGGATTTTTTTGTCTTCATTTGAAAATTTTACTGAGAATTTGTGTTCTGGAAATGTAACTTTACACATACGTCATTTAAAATGGTTTTGCTTCTCACCAGTGGTTTGTTTTATAAGTTAAAGATTTGGCAAAGAGAAGAAAACAAACTGTTACTGTGAATCAGGTAATTTTTTTTTTTGCCTAAAACCTTTATTTTTACAAGAGAATAACTATGGGATTTAATTAAATTTGCCAGAATAGTTCATAGTCCCAGAACACCTTTCATCTAAAATACACAAATTATTTTCTACACTTTAACGAAGGAAGCTCTTTGATGTGCAATGCTTATGTAGTTTCCATTTTACTGAAAGGTGTAAATAAGTTAATTGTTTGAGATGTTTTTCTCTTTTTTGGGAGGGCGGGAATGACAATGCACAAATTCCTTAAAAGCCATGGGAAATTCAGGTGTTTGGTGTCTCCATGATGAAGCTGTACTTAGCCACAGCAAATAGTGGTGGGTGGGACAGATTCCTCTGAGTCCCAGCGTGTCATTCCATGTGAGACCACTCTTCTTGCGTGATCCAGGATCCTGGAGCTGGTTTTAAAAGGGCTGGTTTCACTGTTTCTTTTTAAGATAGTTTGTAAGGATGAACTGGTTTGGTTTGCTCTGCTCTACTTCCGCAGGACATGTTAGTTTGTTTTGGTTTTTTACTTTGCTTTAGGTATCATTTAACATTTAACTCTTTGATGGTGGCAGGTTGTAGTGTAAGCCATCATCAGTGATTAATGCAGCTTCTTCTGGGAAGATAACCTTCTGTTTTGCTGTGGGGGACAGGGCAGTGGATAGCAACAAGCACCAACAGTGAGGGTCTGTCCAGGGATAACCAGAGTCTCTAGGCTGTCCACAGGACTGGCTGCTGGACAGAAACCTCAGTCAGCTTTGGGGCTGATTGTTCTGAGTGCTCTGACTGGCTGTGGGGACCTTCCCAGTGTGAGGCAGCCTCCCCCACTTCACCCTCTCCCAGCACCGCCCTTCAGAGATGCTTTCCACATTCTTCTCTTTAAGGAAATCTTGAAAACAGCAGATTGAGCCCCTGTGAGCTACGGGTACAGCTTCCATTGGAAACCTAACAAACATTTAATGTGCTATTTTCACTCCCACAGTACCGGGATAGGGCAGTCTGTTCCCTGCCGTCTGTACCTCAGATTAGTGGTGCGTCTTCATCTCCACGAGGAGCAGTCACACCAGCCATTTGCTAATGAGATGAGATGCTTTCTGCGAGTGTGTGGCTCCTTTGCAACCCTGTGTGGCTCTGCCTTTAATGAGGTATCTTCCTTTTTGGAACATTCAGTGTGGGCAGTAGTTCAGTGTGGGCAGCAAGCTGCTGCTGAGGTACAGAGTGTCATGCTGGAGACAAGCAAAATAATCGAAAAAGGAAGATTGTGCCCATAGTGACATTTGTAGAGGAGATGGGGGTTGTTTATGAGGCAGGGCCAGGACTGGCATTTAGCTGTGCTGGCTAAAGGGTAAATAGCAAAATCTGTTTCATAGATGTGACCTAATGAATTTAGGACTGCTGATTTGAAAGTTTGTATCTCCATCAATTTATTGTCAAAACCCATAGCAACTTCTCTCTAAAAATGGAAAGTAATATCTAAATAATGTTGGAATTTTCTCAACTATAAAGACTGAATTTGTTGATGCTGGAAGTGGAAAAAAACATTCTGCTGGTGTATGTTGCTGTCTGAAGCCACTGCTGCATTGCAAAGTTCTCTACTCCTATATTGTTAGAAGCACAGAAGGGTTCCTGTTGTCTTTGTGTAAACATACCAGTGTTTAAAACTTTTTGCATATGCTTCTGTTCTTTCATGGGGATTTCCTTTAATTGCCTAATCTCTCATAATGAACATTAATCTGTCACAGGCAAAGATAAAAATCCAGCTAATTCTCAGAAAATCTGTTTTTCTTTCTCTGTACCCACAAATTAACACTTGTCTGATGACAGTTGGAAGCTCTATCTAGACATTGAATGTGGTCAGAAACAAATGTGTGGTCACACTGTCAATCGTAATCCAGCCCACTTTAACAAGAGGGTTTGGACTTTCCTGACAAGTCCCTGGAGGGAATGGGAGCCATGGATGGTAGAGGGACCATGGATCCCCTTTCCCTGGTCACCTGGATCTAGGAGAGACAATCTTACCAGCGAGGTTCCTAAAGTGTTGATGTATACACAAAAAACCCCCAACCAAGCAAACTAAAAACAAGATTTTGCAAATTGAATTGCTTGTGAAGAATCCCATGCTTTCAATTAAAAAAGGCTGTGATTGCCACTCCCTTTACACATGGCATTTATCTGTTCTGACAGCACCAGAGACAGCCCATTCCTGGTTTGAGTGCTGTTTCCTACTACCTCCCTCTGTGGCTCTGTTTTTTCCCACAGCCACTGGTGAACCAGGTCGAGAAAGCTATGAGGGAAGAGCTCAAATTTTCTTTGAGGAAGAGAGTGGGGGAATCAGCTCCCTGGTTGCATTTACAGGCCTTGCAAATACTAGTAATTTTGGTGCTAGAGAAGGAGATCAGGTGCAAAGTGAAGTATTGCATTGCCCTTTTGATGCTTGTGGCCCTGTGGGTTTGAGAACATCCATGCACAGAGCTGCAGTAGTATAATTCATGTCATTGAAATTCATACTGAGACACAGTAGACATTTACTTGTAGATATGGGGAATTTGTAATTCCCTGTTTTGTAGAAGTTGCTTGGTGGAGAGTCGATCTGATAAACCAGAAATGATTTTAACAGGATGGAAGAATGCCTTAGAAATAACAGATGCAAGAGCCACTGCTTTGTCCTGGCTTTGGTGTGGAGGAGGCAGTTGTGATGGTGTGAGCAGGGTGTGTGCTAACGTGGGGATTTGATGTGTTAGCTGATTGGGATGCTTATTTGCTATGTGGTATTTATGGTGTGGGTCCCTGAGCCTCAAGCTGAAATGACAAGTCAGAACAACTATCAGGTGGCTAAAGCTGCTTACTACATGTCACAGAGAGAGACAGAACCCCTCTGGCAGTATACCTAACCTTTTCATGCCTCACTTTACCTGTCTGTGCAATAAGTCTAATGATCATCACGTTGTCAAAGGTGGTTTTGCGCTAGTTGTGATACTTAAATGATTAATGGCTTTAAAATGGTGTGAGTGAATTTGATGGGAACATGTATCAGAATGCAACGCAGCAACTGGGTAATGCAGTCACTTGGTATTTGGAGGGTGTTAAAAGAGAAGTCCCTTCAGGAGTCACTTCTTCCCAGTTCAATCTCCCAGGAGAGCTGTAGAATCACAGTGACCTATTTATTCCAGTACATTTATTCCAAATAATTAACAATTGAAATGTTACACTGACTGCACTGGACATACACAACAGCCATGTGCTCAGCTTGCTCAATGATTCCTTTCAGCCTTCCAGGGGTGAGTGATGCTTCAAATCCTGGCTCAACGCAGTGCACAGTGGAAACAAAATGCTAAATAAATTTCAGAATCAAGTGAGATAAAGCCTTACTGTTGCTCTCTGCATGCCATAGCTGCTGTGTCTCTGTTTGACCTGGCCAAGGGACTGGCTGTGGCTTTGTGTTACAACCATTCTTCCCAGTTGTGGAGCAGATAGCCATAGATAGATAGAGTTGTTGAATCTTTGCCTTGGGAGAGCATTCCTTTTCAGACATAATGGGAGACCATTTTGGTGGACTCAGAACTATTTGGAGTTCTGCATCTGGCTTTCAGATGCCATGGGAGAAGGCCACTTGAGTGTTCCTGAGACAAGTAATACTTTTTGTGATGCAATGTATAATTTATCAAGGGTACATGCTAAAGTGGGGCTCTGCCATTATCCAGAACTTCTGTGCCATATTATCCCCCAGAAAGCAGGAGGACCTCCAGCCCAGCATGCTCTGCTGCAGGACAGCAAAGCATGCCAGAAATGTGCAGGTTTTGTTTCCATATTGTGAGTGCAATGTGAGTGTAGCAAGGAGGTAAAGCTGTAGATGAGAGCAGAACACAGCAGAAGCTCATTTGAAGATTCTCTCTATTTACCTAAATAAATAGTTCTAGCAGCTGCTAGCTAACTTGCCTGCTTAGAGTATTTTTCATGTCAATAAGGAGCAGTGCCACGGTGTCCTCATTTTAAATCCAGTGTGAGGCTCACCAGAAGTGACAGAAATGAATCTGAGCTACTAATTCCCATTTTTGGATTTGGGGCCAGGAAGTTTGAGGCAGCATGCCGAAGCTGGGGAAGCAGATTAATGCTGCCTGCAGCACGTGGTATTTTGGCTCAGAAATGTGCTGAAGGAAGACGTGTCTACCAAGGCTTCACTGCCTTATCAAAACATTCGCTGCTTTGTGTGGTAGTAGAAGGTAATAGAAGGTAGTAGTTGTTTTAGGGAAGCATGCTCTGCCATCTCATATTCCTCCCATTTTGATTAAACTTGTGGCTGCTACCCCACAAGCCGAATTCCAGACCTCTCCTTTCTTTCATGTGATGCTTGACCTCAGTTTTTCTTGACTTTTTATGGTTTTATCTTCTTGTGGAAGTCTTTCTTCCTGGTTCTAAATTCCAAGCAATTCCCCATCAAAACCCTGCTGTCTTCACCTTGCACTGCTTTAACTCCAGAACCAGTTGGGTGGGTTTTTTCAGTTTTTTGCTAACTGGAGCTCACACTGGAAATCATCCAAAAGATTTCAGGAATCTATCGTGATTGGGAATAATTTCATCTGACAGAGTCACTGCCTGGCCCATCTGTATGATCAGGGCTAGGTAATGCAGGAAAGAATTTTTTTATTTAATGGAGGTACCTAAGGTTTAGACAGACACAAATAATATTGATGCTGCAGCCTTAGTTGAGTTGCTTGATGTCACTGAAGTTTATTTTTTTATTTGTTTATATGTTCAAAAGATGTGGAACCTTTAGGATAGAAAATATTACAAAGACTTTAAAGAGTTATTAGACTACATGACAATAAAAAAAAGATTACCCTATCCGTAATCATTCATATATTATCTGCTTTTATGTGAAAATGGCTTTGTATTTCTAATCAGCCAGAAAGGAAGTTGGTCTCTTGGCAGTGATATTGGTAATGGTGATAAGCAAATGCAACACGGAAAAAGTCATGCTGAAAGTAATGTTCCCTGGTCCTTGTCACCAGCCTCCCTTTTGACTTTTTCATTTGTGCTGGCAATGAGTGATGTCAGGAGTGTCTCCTGGGCAACATACTGCCTGAGTGGTGTGATTTATGGTCCACTGTTTTAGACAAACTGCAATATTCTGCTTCTTACTAAAGAGAGCTTTAGAAATGTACAAAAGTTGGGAAAATATTATCTGTCTTTCAAAAACAAGATCTGTGAACAGATGTATGCGTCTATTCTGTCACCGTACAGATGGGCAGAAAACATTTAGTTGTCATGGCAACAAAATGTATAGTGCCACAAATGAAAAAGCAATATATAAAATAAAGGTATTTGTCTTGCCAGTTGTTATATCATGGCAGCAACTGCTGAATTTGAGTTTTATTGTCCCGAAACTTCAACACAAAATCCTCCAGACCACGTTTTTCCTTAATGCAGTATTTGTATCCTGTAGGCTTCCTGCAATTTGCCTTTAGATCTCTTTACTCTTGGAGGCATTGGCATTTTCATCTCTAGTTATTTATTTAGATGCGGTTTCTCTCTTGAATGAGCATGAGGCAGTAAGCAATAGATGGATATCTGTGTTCTCATGAAGCAGCTCCTAGATGAATTAACATTTCTATTTTGTTGTTAACCGAGATTTCCATATTGCTGAGCATGATGGGTTGTACCCTTGATATTAGGGTGAAACAGGAACTCTTTAGGCTGTAATCAAAATTCCTGTACATCCGTATATAGAGTGGGCAGAAGAAAATAATGTAGCCTATTTGTATTATTCATCTAGATATTCTATTCTGAGAAAATCAGTCTTTGAGAAAGAAATGATGCAATTCAAATGACTGTGTCGTGGCAGTGTCAAGGTCACTTTGCCATCAGCAGGGAGCTGGGTTGTGCCAAGGCCCTGCAGCCCTGTGGGCTCAGCCTGTGGCACTGATGGGCCTCGAGGGTGGCCTTGGTTCCTCCAGGATGTCCGGAATTGGGGTGTGAGCACCCATGGGTCCTGCCCCGGTGCCGTGCAGGGTGCTGCTGTTTTATCTGGGGCACAAGTGTGAGATGCCAGCAGGAATCATATTATTTGGCAATGAGCACGTGAAGGAATAGTAGCACTTAAGTAACTATCAGTAGTATCCTGTGTCTTGCTAGATGATTTAGATTACTTTCTAAACTGTTTCAAAAAAAAAAAGAAAAAAAAGTGAGAATTGCTGGTACCACTTGTCTGCTTTGTTGGTTCTGTGTAATTTTGCAATTGTTTTGGGTGCATCCTCTTGCTCACTACAAATGAGATGTGTAGCCAATTCCATTTAAATGATCTTTATTTTTTTCTTTAGCTGCTTAAAGTAGTGTTTCTTTTTTTGAATAATTAAAGAGGAAGCCAGGCTCGCTGAAGGTCAGAACTGTTTATAGCGTCCTTCCCTGCTTGGCTTTTGTTTTCACCAAAAAGAAAAAAAAAAAAAAACCACAACTTGGCAGCCAGCGTAAGGAAACTCGCCTGACAGCTTGNAAAAACAAAAAAAAAACCACAAGGGATTTTAGGATTAGTTAATTTATTTACCCAGCCTTTAAAAGGTAATTTTGATGGGATAGAGAGTTCTTGTTTACAATATGTATAAAAAGATTAAAAAGAATTAATTTAGCTGTGTAAAACTTTAAGTAGTCGCCTGCCTTCTTCTGTCAAATATTCATTCCTTCCATTGAGTGGCACTTCTTATTTCTACTTTTTCTTAATCTTCAATTAAGTAGAAAGCTTTCTCCCATTTTTTAATTCTGTCATTTATTTCCTTCTAAAGCCTTCTCTAGCAAATTCGTGCTTACCCTATGTCCTCTCTTCCTGTCTGTCCGTCATGTATTTTTATTCCCTGCCACCAACACTGGCCTCCTATTTAGCTGAGTGCTTTTAACCCAATGAAGCCAGTGGGATTTAAATACCTGAGTGTTTTGGAAAGGGATTAGCTTTACTGAACTCAGCCCTTTATTATGAAAGCAATGCTTCAGTCTACATCTACAGTTGTGTAGATGAAGAGTTGAGCCAGAGATAAAAAACCCACCGAGAATAGAGATGTGCTTGCAGTTTGCAGCCTCTGGATGTTGAAGAGTCTTCTTTTTGTATGGTTTTATGGTCTTCATTTCACCAGCACAATCTTGTTCATATCTAAGGGGAAGAAGTCACTGAGTGTGGGGGAAGAAGTTAACTGTCAGCTTTGCCCTGTCGTAAATGCCAATATTTTGGTTTACATCCCTACCAAGAAAATGTAATTTTTATTTTTTCATCTTCAGTGTGTTATCAGAGCTGTTACTGCCATTTCAAACTGGTCCAGCCTTGGCCAGTGGCACATCCATCTTGGAGCTGCCTGGCATTGGCTCTGCTAGACACGGGGGAAGTTTCTGGCACCATCTCAATGAAGCCACTCTTGTAGCACACCCTGCTACTGAAATCTGGCCATGCAAACTCAATACACCTGCCTATGGTGTTGGGGTTGGAAGTAGATCTTTAGTTTAAAAAAGCATCTTTAAGGTGCCTTCTGATCCTGTGATTCTGCTTTTGCCCAGCAGTAGCTGACAAGTGCTCTGCCTCCTCCACTGGGAGAATTCCCCCAGTAGAGCACAGCTCATTTTTTCAGAGGTGTCTGCCATGGCTCGTGCTCTGCTTGCAGTGCGACAGACTTCAGCAGTATTTCAGCTAGAAAACTTCCACTGTTATTTTTCTCTCTGGGTGCATTTTACTTGTGTGATCACTGGGTCTGATCTCACTTGTGTGTGCTAGAGCTTGCTGCCTTCTTAAAACTGTGCATGCAGCATGAAAAGATTCATGGATATGAGCCCTTGCTAGTTCACAACCGGTAAATGAGCTAATGATGATACATCTTCCCCTCCCTGCTGCACTCAGAATTTTTATTGCAAGGCCAGTGTCATTTGTTTTCATCTCTAGCAAATCCTCTCTCCATCCTTCTCCATCCTAATAATTTCCTTTGAAAAACACCTACTGCAGTGACCTCCATTTGACTATGAAATTGAAGCACTAATCAGCAGGGCTGGTATCCAGGAGGTTTTGTAAGTGTTGTATAGTGCAGACCCCTTTCCAGCTATGTTAGCCACCGAAAGGCAGCACTTCTAAGCAATACAGAGCCAATACTTTCTTGTATGAACTTTGGTCTCAGCATCAACAGCCCTTCTTAGAAGCAAATTTAAGAAGACGATTTGAGTGTAATTGTTTGCAAAATACAAAGTTCACTGCTAATTCAACCCAGGCTAATAGGTATCGTGTAAGGTTGAACAGATTAAAGTGAAACACTTTCCAGGCTTAGAGCAGCCTGCATGGGTTTTTCCATGTGAAAATTTTAATTATGGATCTTGATGTCCTCTGGTTCTGCCTGAACAGTGAGCCCTGCCATGAGTGTCTGCTTTATGAATGGCACTTCCACATGCCAATGGCACTCAAAGCAGTCATAAATTCCCATTTTCATGTCAAATGCTTGGATGTACATAGCTCCTCTTTCAAGTAGGAGCCAGGATATGAAGATTGGAGTGCATGCCTCAGTGGAAGAAGATTTTCTGAATTTTGGAAGGTGACTTGGACAGGTCATGCTCTTATCTAAAGAAATGGATTTCAGCTGAATTTTGAAAAGGACAAATGTGTGTCTGCATTATGTATTTATTACTTAATGTCAAGAAGCAAATTATGGATTTGGCAGATCTCTGTAATAGATGTCCATAAGTGATTCTAGCAGTCTAAGCTGAATGAAAAAGCAGATTTGTGGACTAACATGTCTGTAAAAGGAATTATGTTTTGACTTTGTGCAAGATTTGTTAAAATGTATTTTTGTTCTGTTTGGGTAGTGGTGCATTGGATAAGTACATGTGTGGGTGTACAGAAGCCTGCTGAATGGTGCTTTTTTAATAGCAACAATTCAGTTCCTGAGTTTTTTTGAGTACATGATGAGGTGAAGTTTCAATCATAGTAATTACTTTGACCTTGCAGGTAATTTAATGAACTCCCTGACCCCTTGCATTATGACCTTAGGCCCTCATTTTAAATGTCCCAAGTGTGGGGACATTTATACTGGAAGATTTTTTTTTTTTTTTTAGTGCAGGGATTTGTAGCTGTGTTTGGACAGCAGGCAGAAATTCACGCTACTTTTTCTTACAAATATTTTTCAGACACAGTCAGTATGCAGAATGCTTCCCCTCTCCCTGTCAGAGGAAGCCTTCTTCCTTCTCACCATCCATCTTGAGGCTGACTTTGTGTCCAGAGACTGCCCCTCTTTCACACAGTGCATGCTGGACTGATAAAGGAGGGTTTCATTTTGGCCACTTTGGCTCCTTCTTCCTCAGCCTCATTGTGACTTCAGTGATATCTCAGTGTCTGGCACGGTGACAGATAAACCTTTTTAACACTCAGCTGATTCAGAGGGCTGAAGCTGAACCCTGGCATGTGCCTGGCCCCTCCCTAAGACCATGTTTAGAGCTGCAGTTCATGCATTTTTAAAAACAGTAATATTTCTACCACATTAGAGGACCCTCTTTCTTTTTTTCTCCCTTGTCTTCATACCTAATTAGTCATTCCCTAAGTAAATACTGTGGTGCCTCCCAAATTACTTTCACTGTGAGGGAATACAGTTCTCTGTCTCCCAAATACAATCTGTTTTGTGCTTCACGGGAATGATGGATTTGTCTCACGGATAAACTTACTGAGAACATTTTTCATAACTTCTTAGCTTGAGGCATGTTCATGTTTTGAATCAAATACCACATTTTTTGAGGTTTCTCTTTTTTGAAGGCTCTCACTGTCTCATTGCTGGAGGAGGGATGGGGTGGAATTGCCTAGTGTTTCTCCTGATGATCTCCTTAGTCCTTTAAGGGTCCCATTCTCCTTGTTTGAGCTGGTTATTTCTTCTTTTCCGGCAACGCAGTATAATTATGTGGCTTTTTGGTACCTTCTGGTTGACTACCAGTTCCTCAACCTGAAAAATGCTGTATTTCGACTTTTAATGTCCTTTGTATGTTTAACAGTTCACACATACACCTATAACTCCCAGCATTGCTCTCTGGGTTTAGCTGGTAAGAAATGCTCTCCATCTGATAGAGCTAATCAAATGATGAAACTCTAGTCATGCTTTGAACTCCTAATGTAATGAAAAAAAAACCACCTGAACTATAAAGTGTGTAATTATGCTGATTTTCATGACATTTGGGTCACAATTGGATTCTTCCTTGTGTACAGATGACATCAATTAATACCTGTTAGAGCTTTCTGGTAAGCCACAGATTTAGCAGTGTTTTTTGAATACGTGAGCTTTAATTCCTGCTAAACTGTGAAGTGAGTCTCTCTGTATTACTACTACTGATCAGATACCTGGAGATTTCCTTTTTTGTCTTAATGCTAGAAGGCTCTACCATGGAAAGTTCTTTCAACTGGGAATATGCCTTCTCAGAGAATAAGTATTTTGAGATTAAAAGAATATTTTCAATTAATTAAAATTCTATTGACATGGAAATACAGATTTGTATGGAATATTCATGGTGTTCGTTTCTGTATTGTTGCAGGAAGACAGCTACTTCTTTTTATACCCCAAACGTTTGGCAGAGCAACAGAGATACAAAGTTCTCTGGCCTAATCTTCATTGTTAATGTCCAGAATGAACGGGGCAATGTTGCCCATTTTCCATGCTAAAGCAGATCTGTCTTCTCTGCT
This sequence comes from Cisticola juncidis, assembly GCA_013400215.1. Taxonomy (NCBI): domain Eukaryota; kingdom Metazoa; phylum Chordata; class Aves; order Passeriformes; family Cisticolidae; genus Cisticola; species Cisticola juncidis. Next base: position 2,453,987 of record VXBR01003723.1, on the reverse strand, counting down.
GGAAGGGTGTGCTAGGTGAGGTGGTAGGCTAATGTGAATGCTGAAACAGGAGTGAGTTCACAGACAAATACTGCTCAGGCCATTTCTTGGCAAATTCATTTTACAAATAAATGAACCTTTGTACCATATGGGAAGAGGTAAAAAAAAATCCAATTGAGACAGAAAGGAGAGAAAGAAACCATGTTTCTGCTGTCATGTTGCTCTTACATGAGCATTTTGCCCCTTAAAATACCTTAAGCACTTTAAAAGAAATTGCTATTTCTGTAGCATGCAATACATATGGAGTATGTAATAGGGTTATATATATACATTCATATTTTATAAATGTATAAGTAAATATATGCAAATTGCATAGTAATAATATTCCTTAAGGTTTTTTTATAAATCTCTCTAGGAGATACTAGATTTTCTCCCTTCAGTGTCACATTTTGAACTTAACTCCTTCCTCTGCTATGTTATTATTCTTTGATATTTCATTAATTCTGACTAAATTCTGTTAAATTAGAAGCATAGTTCTTATTTCTGCAGAAATGCTAATAAAAGATGACATGCCATATTTGGGATTTTTATTGAATTTAATTAATAACAAAGTGAGCTAATCAGGTAACATTCACCTTGAACTTCTTCCTTTAAAGGGAGATAATTTCTCATCTCTTGCATTTTTGTATGAGGTGGAAATTTTCCAAGCACATTCTGACAGCTACATTTGAATATCTTTGTAGAGTGTAGTTAAATATTCTGTAAGCACTGCTGCTTAGTGATCTAATGAGCACAATACCAGTCTCTTGCTACATTATATCACTGATTCTTTGCAGTCAGGAAATGCATCTGGATGTATTCAGCATGTAGAGCTGTTGTCAATTTGTGTTATTTAATATGATAGGAAATAATATTTTTGAACATTTAACTGCTGACAAATTATAATTTTTAAGGTTGTTTTTTTTCGTACCCCGAGGAAACCATTCATTTTAGGGCATTTGGTAGAAAACCATATTGGCGCTGTAAAATAATGGCTTTATTTCACAGCCATGAGCTACTTTATATTTTAGGTTAGTGCATATGCAAAAGTATTCACTCTTTCCTTAATGAAGTAACTGAATTGGATTTTACTGGAGTGTTGCCAGCCTCAACCTACTCTCTGTATGAACTATTAGGACAAAAGAAATTCCTTAAAATAGGTGTTCAGAACATGATATTATGGATGTAATTCATAAAGCAGCAAGAATGATTTCAAGAAGAAAAAGAAAAGCTGTGTAAAATTACACTATAAATCTCAAGCTGGGGAGGGGATGAGGGGGAGGAAGATGTCAGAAGGATAAAGAAATTGCCCTGGTCTTCAGGGAGAGAAATGTTAATCCAACACTGAGTGTCTTTGAAAACTTCACCCTCTAGTACTCATATACTCATGCCTGTGCCTGGAACACTGCACACTGAAAGTGTATTAAAAGAATAGGATTGAGATGAGAAAGTCAGAAAACTTGAACATTAGGGAAATAGCTGTGTGAATCTAATCTCTCCACTCTCTGCTTTACCAGGTACTCTCCAATTATGTCATTAAGGGTAGCAGTAGCATTTTTGCATGGTCTATATTATTCAAAGCACAGTATTTTAGGGACTGTTCATTGCTTTGCTTTTCCCTTGTATTTTATTTATTATAGCCCAATTAACTGTTTTTTAACATATTTTTAAACAAGATAATTTCCATTGTATTTAACTCATATTCCCTTGATGCTCTTTATCCCCCACTGTACCTTAATATCTTAATTTTTTTTTGAAGACAACTCTGACGAGCTGTAGAAATCATGGTTGGGATTCAGCTAGAGTTGAGACTTGCAAGTGGAGACCTGTGGGCATGATGTCAGGTGTTTCTGAGTGTCAGCTTGCATTTAGCCAGCTGAAGGGCTAGCAGGGCCATTTTGTATGTCCCAGCATTGCCTACCCAGTCTCCTGCCAGAACTGCAGAGGAGTATCAATCCATGCATAATTTCTGTCATATCTGTCAGTCCCTTGAGGATGCCTCAGGTAATATGCTGAGGAACCTTAAATGGCACTAAATGACAGTGTGGAGGGAACTGATTTTTCAGATGTTCATTGAGCAGGAGGGGGAGCGTAGGTGTTTGGCTCACATCGAGACACCTACATTTAAGAATCTGAATCTGAACTTGGACTGCATCCTTGGTAATAATGTTAATAACACATTGCAGATGGGAAACAGGCACAAAGAAGTTAAAACAAGAAACACACAGAAATTTTATGGTCTGATTTTTCAGAAAATGCAACTATCTGTATGTCAAAGCCGGTCAGAAAATTGCAGGACCTTTTCAGTGAGGAGGTCCTCTATCCCATCTTGCTCCAACTTCATCTAACTTCAGTGTTGGGTCCAGTTACTCCAGGCAGGCCTTGTCCAAGTTGGTTGAGCAAATGTCTCTGGGAAGGCTGTTCCAGTGCTTACTAACACTTCTGGCAATGAGTTTACACTTAGTTCCAGCAGAGGTTTATTTTGCTGGCACTTGTGATGGTTTCCTCTCTGTGCTTTGTCTTCTCTGCAACCTCTATTTTTAGGTGTGAAGACTGCAATGAGATTTTCCTCTGGCACCACTAACCTTTTCTTCCCAGTCTATACAGACCTAGTTCCCTTACCTTCTTCTCATTCCCTGCATGCTTGGGCTCTCTGACAGTCTGACTGGAGAGCCATCAGTTTGTCATTAGGGGCACTGGCACTGGGGAGTCTAAAACTGGGCCTGCTGTTCCATCATCACTGCATGGAGACACTGCTGGCTTGTTCTGTGCTACCCACCAGAACCACTAGGACTTTTCCTCTGACCTGCTCCCATTGGCCTTCAGTGGCTGCACAGCAAATCCCAGTGCAGGATTTTAATCATTTTCATTGAAGTTTTGGGTAGTTCTTGTCGATTTTTTTCATGTCAGTCAATCTTCCATTTTACTGCAGTGCCTCTGAAGAGAAGCCCTGCTCTCCACAATATCCATCCTTCCTTCTAAACTGGTGTCATTTGTGAACTGAGTGAGGCTGGTTTTTACCCACCACCCAGGCTGTGGCTGAACAGCAATACTTCCACTCCTGACCTTTTAGGATCCCTTGTCACAATGAACCCCTGGATGTGTGATGAGCCAGAGCGCTTGGAACTACAGATCTGTTATTTGTGTCCAGCAGTCCAGCCAGTTACTTCACCTTGTCCGCTTATCCAGTCCAAATCCCCTAAATTATGCTGCAAAGACTATGGAAAACCATACTGAGTTGTGTTTGAGGTAAAGCTTTGATTTGGTCATTGGTACATCCACCATGAGTGCCAAACCTATGACTTTAGCTGTCTTCCAGCTGACAGAGAACTCCACCCACCTCCTGTTTTTTAGAGGACAGTCTGTTGCAGATGCTCAGCATGGTGCCTCCATGCAGACCCAGCACTGCAGGCTCAGCTGGCAGCCATGCCAGCACCTGCTTTAACGACCTGGATCCCACTGGCACATCCAGTTGGTGCATCCCTGCATGCTCCTGCTTGGGTGGGAAGGCCAACTCGAGGCTGTTCTTACCCCTTGTAGAATTTTTTTCGTGGCTGGCAACTCCTTACACTGCCTTTTGCTGAGCACATTTTGCCTCCCTGATGGGATGCCCTCCCTGATTTTCCTTTCTTGGCTGGGCTCCACCCTGGGCAGCAGCAGTCTGGACCAAGCTCTCCGGGAACTTTGGTTACATCTGTATACCTGCCTGCTGCTTCTGACCTATTTTACAGTGTAAATCATGCAAATGCTATGACCTCTCATAGAAATTGTTTTAACTTTTTTAAAAACATTTTAAAATTGTTTTCACCAGTGGAGTTCTTGAATGTGTTACTAATTTAAACTTAACTGTAGGAAAGGGTTGAGTTGAAGGTTGGTATGTGGCATAGAAGGCTTAGTGAAGAAATTCTTAGTAATAGGGTGATCTTTCAAACAAATGAAGAGAGATGCTTCTAAAATTAATTTCGAGCAATTTTAATGTCAGCTCTGCAGCCCAACTATTATAGCCAAGCTAATAAAATGTGTTTATAAAATGGCTTGTGTACACTTACCTTATGATGTGAAAGCAGTGCCAAGTATGAGGCCTTTCTGTTTCAAAAACTGGCGGTTTCCCTAAGTTATGTGTAGAAATAAACTGCTTTCAGTGATGGCTGTGAAATGGAAGGATTGCAAAGGGAAAGCAGACATGGTTGCAAAGATAACATTGAACTGAAAAGGTGACATGTGATGCTTGTAATGGGAGTTTTGATTAATCAGCAGATGGAGTCTTTCCTATTAGATGTTACTTGAAGTAGTCACTTTGACTAGAAAACTTCTTCACAGTAGTAAAAGTGTCAGCACACTTTGATTTTATCCCTCAAAAATTTCTAATACCTGGTATTAGCATCTCTGTGGAGTACAGGCTTGGTCTTAGCCCCATGGGCTGGGAGAGTCAAGCTCTGCCTGCCTGTGGGAGCCAGAGTGCATCAAGGAGAAGTTTATCTGCAGCCTAGTCTGGATCAGGAATTTGATACACTTACTGGCATTGCGTTTTGTGATATAGTGCATGTTCACCTGATGTCATTTGTCTAGAAATTGCGTCCAATGCCTTGAGCTTCCTCTGCAACAGCTCTTCTGAGGATGGTTTGCCCTCTGGAAATGGCTCTCTCTCTACTCTGAAGGCACAGTGTGTCTATCAGACCAGGTTGCAGCAGACACCAAACTTTTAGACATTTAAGAACAGTTGTAAAGAAGTTGTACGCTTAAATAAAATATGAACTGACTTCCAGGACTGTGGATAATAACACCAGTTCTGTTGCTTAACATTTGTCCTTTTCATTAGGAAGCCAGACCCAGAAACCTTTTGATTTGTGCTTGTAGGCTCTGTGATCTGCAGCTTTAGTTAATCTCAGTTTGTTTAGCGGTGGCCAAATCCCATCAGCTGGGTAAAATGTACCCAGACCATGGAGCTGAGCCCAGCTGAGCCCTGGTTTGGAGGCAGGATGGGCAGTACACATAATGGAGCTGATGTGCTGGCAAAATGATGGGAGTAACTGGAATATCGTCCTGGAATTCCTTAACCATCTGGACACAGCAAGATAGATTTAGTGATGATGTGTATCGATCAGCCAGCCCTGAGTGATCGAGGGTCAGCTGTGTCTCCCACCATGTCCAGGTTTGGTGAACTTCCCTGTTATGCTGCCATCTGATTTGAATGAACTTCACCTCTTCTTGTTCACTGTATTTTTCCTTGCCACAATTTTGGATGCAGTATAAGGTCTTAGTTTTATTGTTAGTCTTGGCAAAACATGACTGCAGTTTTACATTTCTGAGATTATAGAAAAAGAAAAATACAATTTCTCTCTCCTTCTCTTTCACCAAGAATCAAGACTGAATGTTGTGAGCTCAAAAAAGGAGCCTTTATTCCTGAAGATTTCAAGATAAGGCCTTGCATTTTCTTCCATAGCAGATTTCAGGTTAAGACACTAATTTAAATGCATTTGAAATCAAAGTATGTTATTTCCTTTTAATTTGAAAGGAAGATGGATTTAAAAGCAAAGCTTATAGGACTGCTTGAATATGTTCTGTAAATTGTTTGTATAAATTATATGAGAATAAATAGCAGAGAGCTTTAACTCTTCCCTTCTAATTTTCCATGGATTTGAACTTGTTTATTCAGAAGTTAGAGAGTATCATTTGTGGCATTTACATTATACTGAAAATCGTCTGCTCTCCATTTTCCTTACTTTTCATGCTGTGAGGTTCCTGGGTTCCTTTATTTCCATGGAGTTTGGACAGTCAGGGCAGATGGAGAATTTGAGAATCCTTTATCCTGGAGTGTTCCCCGTTTTCTTTCACTACCCTTCATTTTTACAGCTTGCTGTATTTTGTCCATCTGGTATTTATAGCAGTTTTAGCAATTTCAGATTTCTTTCCCTCTTATATTCCCTCAGAAAGTAAAATGAAGTAAAGAGGAACACAGATGCCACAGCTTGCAGCTTTAGAATCATAGAATCAGGGACTGTTTGGGGTTGGAAGGGAGCTGCAAGATCCTCTAGTTGCACCCCCTCTGCTGTGAGCTGGGATGCCATTCACCAGATCAGGTTGCTCAGGGCCCCATCCAGCCTGGCCTTGAGCACTTGCAGGATGGGGCATCCCCAGCTTGTCTGTGCAACCTGTGCCAGTGCCTCACCACCCTCAGAGGAAAGAATTTCTTCATAATACCTCATCTAAACCTGCTCTTTTTCCATTGAAAGCTGTTCCCCCTTGATTTTTCACTACATGCCCTTGTGAGAAGTCCTTCTTCCAGCTTTTTAGGTACTGGAAGGCTGTTAGAAGTTCTTCCTGGAGCCTTCCTTCTCTTCTCCAGCCTGAACAACCCCAGCTCTCTCAACCTGCCTTCATAGGAGAGGTGATCCTCTTATCATCTTCATGACCCACCTCTGGGCTTCTCCATCACGTCCATATCCTTCTTTTGCTGAGCTGGACACAGCCCTGCAGGTGGGGTCTCTCCAGATCAGAGCAGAGGGGCACAATCCCCTCCCAGCCCTGCTGCCCACGCTGCTTTGGATGCAGCCCAGGATGAGGTTGGCTTTCATGCTGCAAGCACCTACTGTTGGCTCATCTCCAGCTTTTCATCCATAAGAACCCCCCAAGTCTTTCACCACAAGGCTACTCTCAGTGAACTCTTTTTGCAGTCTGTGCTCATGTCTGGGATTGGCCACACCAGGTCTGCAGCTCCTTGCACTTAGATTTACTGCACTTCCTGAGATTTGAGGGAGGTGCCTGGATTTATGGAGGTCTCCTCCTTGTGCGCGATGGACTAGTCTCATGTCACAGGATTACTTCTGGCAGAATTTACAGAGAGAAATTTGAAGAAATTTGTAAATGTTTATGGCATTGTTGGTGGAAATAGAATATAAATTAAATTATTAATTTATAGCTCTGGGCTGATAACATTGCTGTCTGATGTCAGCATGATAACTTGCAAAAAGTAACTTGAAGGTATCCTGTATTTTAAACCAGATTTTTGAAAGCCATGAAGATTTATCATTATTGATGTTAAGAATTTTGGAAGGGATATTAGATCTTGTGCTTCAGACTTTCATCCAATTTCTGAATTATCTTCTGTTTTGGCCTTGAGTTACTTTAATAATAACCTAAACATCAAATGAGATTGAAGTCTGGATGGCTCGTAACCCATTTGTCACTGTCATAACCGATTTGTGCTTCCTAGGCTGTGGGTTAGACCAGTGTCTGACTTCTGCTGTCCAGACACAGTAATTCAAAAGAGGAGATTATTCCATGTATTTCTGTAGGGACCTGCTGATATATAATTCTTGAGGAAGGTCAGTAAACTGGAAATATTTTGGATCTGGTTCTGTTTAGATGAAAACATTGCGTTTTTTCATTTCTTATTTTTCTTGTTTTGTGTTTACATGCCTTTGGGTTTTCTCTTAATGGTTGAAGATTTAAGTATATAAAATTGTGCAGCTGCTTAAAAATGACAGCTCTTGACTCAGAAATTAAGGTCTAGAGGCTATTTTCAGTGTTCCATGTCACAGGAGGTGTTGCCCACCTTGGTAAGTGCCAGTGCCGAGGGTTTGGTGAGTTTCCATTGGAGCTGCCTGTGTGTGACCCAGCCGCAGATATGACTGCTGGAGTTTCACCTTCTCAGCTTGTAGGAATAGGTAAAAAGCTGGTTGGTTATTTTTTTAAGTGTATTTAACAAGTAGTTTGGAAGTTCTTATATGAAGCTGTTTTAAGAATAAAAAGTTATTTTATTATAACAATTGATTTTAAGGGTGAAAAATAAGTGCACTTGTAATAATGAGATTTTTTCCCGTGAGAATCAGTAAAGAAAATATGTATACAAGCTGAGGACAGATTTGATCGACATGTAAAATGTCTTTTACTAACCAATAGAAAATTTAACAAGAAAGCTATTAACCAATTAAAAGTTGCCCTCAAAGTTTGTAAAAACTGTATAAAAGGCAGCATACAGCCATAATAAAGAAGCCTTCTAAACTTTTAGTGTCACTCTTTGTGTCATGACTGTCGCAACAATAGCAGCTGAGTTAGTGGCCATGTGAGCAGAGAAGCAACAGAAGCAATTCCACTGTAAGGGAATAAAATCTGGTAGTTTTGCTTTAGATTACTCCATAAATTTCATTCTGTTTCCAAGAGAAAGTAGCACTGTCATTTGAGGTAAACAATTTCACAGTCCATTTGGCATCATACAATGAAGGGCTGAGTTCAGAGATAACTCCAGTACACCCTGTAAGACAAGGGAGGGAGCTCTGCTAAGTTTTATTATTATTTTTTCCCTCTGAAGATTCTAGAAGTGGAATGCCAAGCAACTAACAAGAATATTGGTGGTCTACATTTACTTTTCCTCCAAATATGTAGGGACTAGGATCTACAGATGTGTTGTCTTGGTAGGAATTATTTGATCTATGAGTATCTTCTATATTTTGAAGGTTCTTCTTTCTTGAATTGATCCAAAAAGCCCAAACTGAACATTTTCCCAAACCAAGAAACCACGAAATCTAGGTCAAGATTGTCAACTAATTCAGTTCAGCATTTAAATTGTAGTTAACGTTAGATTTTAAGCTGATTTCAAGCTTTTACAATGAACTGAGAAACAGAATTTTTCATTCTGGTTTCCCAAAGTTGAAAAATCTTGTAATTGTTAATGGCTTTAACTTCCCAATTCTAAATTCATTTTATTAGTTGTAGTTTTAGGACACAGGAAAAAAAAGGAGGAAAGGAAAAGAGAAAGAAACAAGGAAAAAGGTATGTCCATTTGCACATCAGTTTTGGAGTAAGATGGAAACTATTTTCAGTTTCTCCACTGAAGGCAGCTCTTCCTGTGGGTAACTGGACAGCAAGAAGCTGCCATACTGAAAGGAGAGTGACTGTTTCACATTGTCATCTCTTAGGCTTGTGAAAACAGTATTCTTGAGATTTTAATGCTAGAAGTTAAAAGTTGTGTTTTGGAGGGGTTCACAGGGAGCTGCTTTCTTCAGGAATTATAATTGAAATGAAATGATTACCTTATAGTAGACTTCCTAATCTTTATACAGTGAAAATAGGATAACTCTCCTCCCTGCTGTTCTGGTTCTAATGCAAAACCCCTGCTCTTTTTATTTACTTTTTAATCACAGTGTTAGCCAAAGAGTAACTGTAGTTAGTGTAGTAGTGTAGTTAGTGAAGTACTGTATTTAGGGTTGTTAGCAGAGGGAAATGATTTCTTTTTTCCTTCCTCTTTCAGGTTGGGTGCAAAGCACTTATTTTGAATGCTGTATTAGTCATAGCCAAAAATAATCTGTCATATCCCGCTCCTTCTCGTCTTGTGTCTTCTGGGGAGCTCTTCTCTTGCTCATTATCTCAGGAGAGTCAAGGGTTTCATGTTTCTGTGATAGACCCGTGCTACAGCTCCACTGCCTGGTGGCATCCTAGAGTTCAGTCTTTAGCAAATATTTATCCCTTACATGAGAAAAAAGGTGGATTTCTTTACTTTCTATCCCAAACTGCCAATGCCTGCTGGTTTACACCATGATGGACAGAGGCCAGGAGGTGCATCCCAGCATCTGTGTGTTGGCTGCATCCCTCTGAAGTGCCTGGTTGAATCATGCCAGTGGTCACCCAGCAGTGGGGACTGGCCTGGCTGCTCCTGGGCACTGACATCTGGATCCTGCTGCAGGAAAGCAGAGCCCCGGGGTGCTGCTCCTGCAGTTCTGCTCCTGGAGTGCCAAGGGAGATTTACTGACCTGACCTTCAAGCTACAGGGTAGGTGATGTACAGCAAGAGTGGCCAGAGGTCTTCCAGCAAGCTCTGGGCTCAGAAGGGACAATTTGGAGACTTGCCAACAAAGTAACTTAGAAAAAGGTATGAATCTAGGACAAAACGAAAAAAGAAAGTGTAAATGAAGGAAGGCAGCAGCTTGTATCGATTGTGTTGGGATTTGGCTTTGGGTTTAAGCCCGTAGAAGTCTTTTCTCAGGTCTTACGGTTTCGAGTTTTTTATGGCACATTTTTCCAAATTAGCATTTAATCATAAGTAGAAGGAAGGAAGTAATCCTCTGGTACTTTGCACTACTGGAGGCTGTAATAGAGCCATCTCTGGGGAAACTTCCCAGAAGTTTTTTACTTCCTGTTGTATTTTCTACTGTTCAGTCTGGTTTAGTTCTAAAACACTTCCTTGTTGTGAATGTCACAGCACTTTCATTGAGATGTATTCAGATAATAATCGCAGGCCAGGTGCAGAATAGAGTGATCTCTCTGAAATGTCTCAGGAATAATAAAAGGCATCTTCATGTTGCTGAATTGCTACACCTTGAGGCATCTAATTTCACTCTGTACCTTTGGAACTGACATGGATATCATGATTTTGCTTCCTCAGAGCATGTGAAACCCTGAGAACCCATGGGAAACTCTGGTGGAATTTTTTGTGGGTTTGGTTTTAATTTTTTCCTGCCTGCAGGAATTACTTTGCAGTTGTAGAATTTAAGTTTGCTTTGTTTAATATGAAGGGCTGCATGTTAATGGGTCAGAGAAAATTTGGCATCTTGAAGTGTCTGTTCTTTAGCAGGGGAGAAATGCAAGGAGAGTGATATAATTATATTTATTCTTCACATGGGAAGAATTTATTCTTCCACACCTTTTGTGCTGCTTATAAAGTACCAGTCCCAACGTAGTTGTCATTTCCCAAACTGCTCATATTTAACACACATTGGCTTGCAAATCCCTCAGAAATAACTTGTGTACACTGCAGGAGTTAGTGGGGAAATGAGACTACCTGGGACATCCAGAAGATGCTGGCCTGGCCTCTCCCAGCAACCTTGAAGGATTTATTTGCAGGTTGCCTGCCCCTGCAGCTACAAGGTCTGGTTTTATGGATGATTTCAAACACCTCTCAGGGGACAGCAACAGGACTAGGATTCAGCATTGTCTCTCCTTTTCAGTGCTGTTGGAGGATATATATGATAAATAAAGATAGAAGAAACAGTCATAAATTTTATGTAAACAGGGAACTCTTGTCAGAAATCAAAGTTCTTCACAAGGGGAAATAGAGGGGGAAGCAATGATCTCTTTTCTGGGCTGACTAGTGACAGAACCCAAGGGATTGGCATGAAGCTGTGTTGGGTAGGGTTTGGGTTGAACATTAGAAAATGCTTCTTTATCCAGAGGGTGCTTGGGCATTGGAACAGGATGCCCAGGGAAGTGGTCACAGCACCAAGCCTGACAGAGTTCAAGAAGAATTTGGACAATGCTCTCAGACACACAGTGTGATTCTTTGGGCTGTCCTGTTCAGGGCAAGGAGTTGGGCTTGATGGTCCTTGTAGATCCTTTCCAGCTCAGGGTATGACTCTATTCTAAGATTCCAAAGTTCTTTGGAGATGCTCTATGGAATGTCAGCCATTTCTTCAGACACATGTTCAGAGTGAGGCGGGATTCATCTCACCTGACTTCAGCCATCTGGAAGTTAGATGAGTATTTTTAGGTAGTTACCTGGGCTCTCACATAAAAGCTATAGAGAGAGTCCTCTGCATAACACAGTGCCACCTCTCCCAAGTGGAATACCTGAGATGGTTGTTTGGATGGTTTAGAGATGGAGTCATGGGTAAGAAGCATACCTTTCTTTGACGAGAATTTATGTTTGAATTTATTTATCTGAGTAGTCTGGTTGGTAAGCAAGAAAGGTCACTTCTAGTTCATCTTCCTTCACAACACAGGGTATTAGGAGAATTTCATAGTTCTCAGATAAAGGCAACCAATACTAGAAGGAAATTATTTCAAGGAATGCAAGATCATTGGTTCAGTTGGAAAGCTATTCCTCTCCATGCAAATCTTGAAACAATCCTTGAAAGACTCTAACAACTGTACCTTCGAGTTGAGGTCATCATCAGTGTCCCCCCTCAGACCCAAGTGCTGGATCCAGATGACTCCAATAGTTTGCCCATTGTATTTTCTCCTGCAATGACATCCTGTCTATATACACTGACTTCAAATAGACGGATGGATTCAGTTTCATACACAAGCTCATTGATTTAATAAACAGATATTATTAAGCATATAAAGATTGAAGGAAAGTTAGATAAAGACACCAGCTAATTAATCATGCAGACTGCATATTCATCCCTGAGCTATATTTGGCTACTGCTGAGAAAGTGAAGGGTGAGTATATGCGTGCTTGATTGTATTGAAAGAACTCTCTGTGTTGGCAAGGGAGTGAAAGGAGGTTTGTATTTACTTTTAGGGACAAAAGCCGCATTCCTTTGACATGCGAGTTGTACTCCTTTACTGCTTACATCCCTGTTTGGAATAACTTACACACAGCTTGCAATTTACCCCACTGCTGGCTCTAAGCGTTTCGCAGGATTTGGCCCCGGCAGATTAACATGCATTTACAAATCCAGCTGGCTGTTTGGAAGCTCCCAAAGGAGTACTTGATTGCCAATTACACTGTTTCTCCTTTCTATCAAATTGCCAAGAAACAGTAACTCAATTGATTTAAAATGATTTCTATCCCACGCAGTCTCTAAGCCTTGGAAGCAGGTTATTTTGCTCAGTTGCATGGTGGTGTTTTACCCCATTGAATTGTGGTTTTAGGATTGCTCATCATGTGCCCTGTTGGACTCCAGTTAATAACTTGTTTGTGCTACATTAGCTGTGTTTTCTATCAGATAATTCTGCCTTCCTGTTAGGAAACAACGTCTCATAGTAAAAGCAAACACAGCTTGTGTCTAGGTTTGGGCAGGTAAATTTACAACCAGTGATATGCACTTATTATTTTGTTTAAATAAAATACAAAGAAAGGTGTCACAGTCATAAAGGAATCAAGTTGCCTGTCACTCGGAGAACAAACCATGTCTTTGCTTATTCTTTGCTAATTCATTCTAAACAATTATGTTAAAAGGAGATTAATAAGGCAGAGAATGCAAGCATTCAGGCTTAAGTGGTTTCAGGGTGAAGACTACCCATGGTACCCTTCCTCTCTTATGCCCTGTATCCCCTGATCTGAATTTAAAGGATCGAGCAGCCGCTTTTACTGCAAATTGATTACCTTATTCTATTCCCTTCTGGAGTGGTGCTTGGGCTTTGAATGACTGTTCAAATTCTTTCTCTTCCACAGTCCAGCTGAATTTGTAGAGCAGCATTTGATTAGAGAATGATTAACATCCCCAAAGGCATCTTTCTGTAGATGATTTTGAGTGTCTGACTTGTCTGAACACATACTCCTAGAAGGCACCAGATAGGTGCTGGAAAAAGCTGATGCCAGCTGGATCTGGTAAGGACCATCACACCTGGAGGTGCCAGGGGTAGGTGGAGGTGTGATGTGTGCAAGCAGAACCTGCCCGTGAAGCCTTTGTTTCAGAATATGTCTGTGACAGAAGGGTTGGGATGCAGTTGCCCGTGAAGCCTTCAGCTGAGCTTCTGTTCTCCTAATGCCCTTTTGTCCTCCCTGCCCACCTTCCAGCTCATGCAGGTGGCATGAGCACCCTCATGATCAAGAAGCCTCCACAGCTCTGTGGTCCTGACTTACCTGAGAGCAGCCTCATTGCCTGCGGGAGAGGAGACAGTGGGGAGAGGAGCTTGGGCTGCTCCTGGGCACACACAACAGCGATTGTTGTTTCAGCATGTAACTTCCTTGGTTGGGAAAGATAAAGTACCCCTGTGTGGCAATGATAAATGGCAAGCCCAATTAGTGACAGACTGTCTAGCATCAGCTGTCATTAGACATGCATGCAATGCACTTTTGATTTTGCAGTTCTTTTCTTTGAAATACTGAGGTGCAGGAATTTTCTCACTGTAGGCTTTGGATAAGAGTTTATTAGGCACAGGCTTTTTCTGCCTATCCTTTGTATAGTTTTTCCATCCTCCTCCCTTCCTTTCTTCTCTGTCCTCTCTTTTGGCTCATCTCTCCTGCCTAGCTGTCCATACTTTCTACTGTCTAGGCTTCTGTTCCATCCTCATATTCTTTGGCAGGGTGTTTGTTGCTTTCCAGACTCCTCCTTGCTGGACCCCATAAGTTCATCCTTTCCCCTCTTTGGCTCTTTTTCACCACTGTTAAGATAACCATCTTCTTGTTTTTGTAGAAATCTCCTTTACTTGCAGGTCCAAATCTCCTCTTTTCTGCTTCTCAGGTTTTCATACCCTGTTTTTTTGCCTCAGCATCATAACCTCGTCTCTCTATCCTTCCCTTTCTTCCCCACCTCCCCATCCTCACTTGCTGGTTGAACTATTTTCAAAATTTAAATTTTTTTAAAAATGTTTCTTTTTTCCTACTGCCTTGGGAGACTGCTGAGAGCACTGACAAGCACAGTGCCTGCACTGATCTCTGGGACAAACAGGTTGCAAAGCCTGGTGCAGCCAGTTACAGCGATTGCATGTGACATCCCGTGATAGGGAGTGGATTATGTCTTTGCAGGGACATTGCACAGATCACCTCTAGTCTTGTAGGAAATGAGCAGCAACTATTCATCAGTGACAGTTTTTTGAAGGCTTGCAATTTGGGAGAGAAAATGGGCAGCATTTACCAGAGAGGAGAAAGAAAATACTGGGACTTAAAGGCTGCTCTCATGCCAGTTCAAAGTCCATCTTACAAATAAGATGGACAGTAGAAATCTTCAGACATCTCTGATGTATTATTAGTCATAAAAAAAGATATGTTCTGTCTTGAGTAGGTTTCACAGGTACTTACCATGGTGCAGGCAATCTGGCCTGGAAAACCTCAGGCAGTTGCAGGTTATGGTCTGGATGAGTAGCAAGTAAGTAATCAAAACCATTTGTGGAAGGCATTTTCAGGCACCATAACAGCAGGTGTTGGTACCAGCAGCTAACCCATGCGGGTTTGTTCATGCACCTGCATAGCACAACCAGTTATTTCCATGCATACTTAATGCAGCTGGCAATCAACAAGATGCTTTTTCGTGTACAGTGCTGAGAATGAAGATCAGAATACCAGCTTGGTTTTGGATAGCTGTTACACTGGAATACTGTAAGCTCTGTGATAGTTAGTGTCTATTCAGGAAGCAGTGTAGAAAAGCAAGACTTGGGTGTCCACAGCATGTTGGGTAGAGCCAGTTCACTCCCTATTGCAGAACATTGCTCAGGCTCACCCTGCCACCAATTTGTGTTTAAGAATAAGACCATTTCAGTGACGTGCAGACTTCTTTATACAAGCAATTTGTAAAGCCTTTGGAAATAGCATTAAATAAACAAGACATTATTATACAGTTGACCAGCTAAGTTGAGCTTTGGCCAGTAATCCTGCTTACTAAGCATATTATCAGGAGGAATACACTAGTCTAGACACTTCTTGTGATTTTTAACTTTGGTATGCAGTTACTCTGAAATAACAGCCTTTGAAAGGAAAATTATCTGAAATGGCGAGTTCTTCACTGCAAGCATTAAGTACATTCAGGGAGAGAAAACATCAAGCACTAAAGGGCTCTTCAGCCTAGTGGAGAAAGAGTACAAAGGGGTGTCTAAAAGCTGGGGCAGACAAATTTGTACAGAAAGTGAGACACATTTTTAACAGAGTTGAAATCCATTGGAAATGTTAGGTTTTTCTTTCTGTTTTCAAATGAAATCTTATTTTAGCCCAACAAAACTGATCAGAAAGAGAAAGTACTGGGATCTGTGAGGGAGTAGCTTGGAGATGTACATTAACCTATAATGTAAAGATCAAGTTACATAATTTGAAAGAGTTTTCTGAACTTGTGTTGCGAATTTAGTGGCAAATGGTTGTCTGTACATTTTCTCAAGGTATCTGCCATGTCTATTCCCTTGATTTCTAGCTAAGTTGTTTATGCATGTTGGTGCACAGACACCCTATTTTTTTTGGTTTGTTTTAGTGGGTTTTGACACAATTCAGTTGACCTGGAGCCTCACAGTGTCTGAGCACAGGAGGCATAAATGTGATGGTTTCTGAAAGGAAGGAAATTACTGCCTCCCTGTAATGCAGATTACTCAGGCAACTCTCAGTGCCCTTATCATGTACTCCGTATCAGCCTCTGGCCTGAAAGGGCTTCTTTTGCTTGTTGATTAATTGGCTGTGAGATGTGGAAACCAACCTGAGCCAGTTCCGAGGAGACCCATATTAATCACACCATCATGCAAACCATATATGGCAAACTGAGTACACAGCTGCTTTCGAAATTTTTGGGAGACTTTAAAGCATAGGGACAAGAGCCATACTTAAATACTTCTGATAGCTAAATAAAGCCTAAGTTCTAAGCATGAAGCTCCAGCAGACAAATGAAATGGAGCATCTGGATTCCCTTAATGTATCCCTCCAAAAAAAGAGGGGAAAAATGTTTATGACTAAAGAATGAATGATCATAGAACCCATATGCTGAACAGGGAGCCTTGTTGGGGGACTGCAAAGGAAACTCTTGGGAACTATCTCTAGGTTCAGGTAAGACCAGGCTCTTGGGATCACACACATGCATTTACCTGACTCCAGTTTAAGTTCAGTTTACACAGACAGTCAAGATCTTGTTGCCTCAGCCTTAATCTTTTAGGTGGCACACACAATGCCATGTGCAAATAGAATCAGGGACTGTTTGGGGTTGGAAGGGAGCTGCAAGATCCTCTAGTTGCACCCCCTCTGCTGTGAGCTGGGATGCCATTCACCAGATCAGGTTGCTCAGGGCCCCATCCAGCCTGGCCTTGAGCACTTGCAGGATGGGGCATCCCCAGCTTGTCTGTGCAACCTGTGCCAGTGCCTCACCACCCTCAGAGGAAAGAATTTCTTCATAATACCTCATCTAAACCTGCTCTTTTTCCATTGGAAGCTGTTCCCCCTTGATTTTTCACTACATGCCCTTGTGAGAAGTCCTTCTTCCAGCTCTTTAGGTACTCTTTAGAGCCTTTTCTTCTCCAGGCTGAACAACCCCAGCTCTCTCAGCCTGCCTTCTATAGGAGAGGTGGTGCAATCCTCTTATCATCTTCATGACCCACCTCTGGCCTCACTCCAACAGGTCCATATCCTTCTTGTGTTGGGGCCCTCAGAGCTGGACACAGCACTCCAGATGGGATCTCACTGGAGGGGAGGAAAGGTGCAGAATCCCCTTGCAGGACACAATTGGCTTTCTGGACTGTGAGGGCCCATTGCCAGGTCATGTCGAGCTGCTCATCCACCAGCATGCCCAGGTCCTTGTCCTCAAGGCCTTGATTGACTTGATGAGGTTCATATGGACCCACCTCTCCAGCATTTCCAAGCCCCTCTAGATAGCAAAGATGTGTTGACCAGCAGTTTTAGTTTGGGAGTCCCTTCCCATTCTGTGGCCCATGAGGGAGTCAGGGCTGTGGAGGAAGTAATGATGTGTGTTAGGCTAATTGTACCTCAAGTCTAAAGGCATAGACACAGGTGACTGCAGACAGCCTGGGCATGCTGAAATTTGGCATTGCTGAGTGTTTGTGACTTGGGCTTTGCAAGGTGCATGGTACTGCACAACAAAGAAATTATATGCAATTAAAATATGCTTCATTATTAATTATTTAAATGAAATTAAATGATGCTTAATAGACTGTGTAAGTTCACGCCTACACCAAACTATGCTGTGACTCTCCATAATGCTCCAATACACCAGCCTTTCTGGAAAGGCAAATCCACTCATTAAGCAGGTGTTTCCTCTCTCACTCTGCTTTATTTTTTTTCACTAACGTTTTGCCCAGGGGGGAACCTGATTATTCACTTGCAATTAGAGGAAATCACAGCCAGTTGGTGTGGGAACACTTTTTACCAGCCTTGGAAGTTGGGTTTTTTGTTTTTTTTCAATTCCATCAGTAAATTAAGCTCTGGGAAGAATTATTCAGAAAGCCTATGCTTTAGGAAGCAATGGGGCTCTGTTCCAGGAGTGTTTGTTTTCTTTAGGATTTCTCACTTCCCCTTACTCTGACTCTGTCTTGTTGCTTTTCTGCTTCCCACCTGTCCCATTCCCTCATTGCTTCATGTTTTTATTTTTCATTTTTTCTATGTACCTGTGTTATGCTCCTCCTTCACACTTTTGTCAGTCATTACTTGCTTCCTATTTCTCATTCTGTCCACTGCTGCCGTGGTTAGCTCCCCCTTCTCTCCTTTCTGTTTTTTTTTCCCACCCTCCCATATCTCCTAAGCATCACATAATGAGGAACAGATTGGATTCCTTACTAGGCTCGTCAGTGAAGAGCACCATGTTGATGCCAGGTTGAGCTGATATGATATGATACTACAGACAGGAGTTGGAAATAAGTAAACGTGGTTATTGTGGCACATTGAGATTCTTGGCTCTGCCCCAAGGGATTAAAAAAAAAAAAAAGGAAGAAAAGTGAAGGGGGGAGTGAGAAACCAGCTGAATAGTCTGTTGCAGCTCACTCAGAGGGAAAAAAACCCATGCAGAGCATCAACTATATTTTGGGGGGCTGGTCTTACAGTAGCTTTGTCAATCATGCTGCTTTATATAGTTGGATTTACACAATAAAAATAATGTGCTTTCTGCACTTCTTGTTTGAAAGGTCTCCCAGCACCACTGGGAACAGAAACTTTGAGGTCTCTGTAAAGTGCTTGCAGTACCGGTGTTGGGATCCTGTCTGGGTGTCACACAGAGTTGATATGTGATATTTCAGTTGACTGCATCCTGTATATGGGTGGTATTTTCAGTTTAGAGGAAGCCTGAGATCTGACAGTCCTGTAGAGGTGCAGTATAAACAGATATTTTTTACTGATGGAGGACTGATAACCTGCCAGGTCCTTCTGCAAATAAGAAAGCTGGAACATGATCCAGACTTAACAACACTTTTAGGTATCTTGGTACCCATAGACAGTATTTTTTCATGGTCTTTCTTTTATTTTTTAACTTTCCTTGGTTTTTACAGGTAAACAGATAATGTAGGAATAAACAACCTATGCCAGATAAGGGTTTTAATTGTGCTATCTGATATTTGTGGGTGTGCCTCAAAAATACATGTTTTCATCTCAAAACTGAGACTTGTTCAACAGAGTATTAGTACTTCTGCATTAAGAAGAGATCTCAGTGTTCAGTTTTCTTCTACTGTGTCCTTGTTTGCACTAGACAGAGCTGTGGTGCTGAAGGAGTGTGAACCAAGATGAGAGGGACGTAACTTCACTGTGCATCTGCATCTGTGCAGCTCTCTGTGTGCTCTGTGTGTCCTGTATGTACATTATTATACCCAAGGATCTGGTGATCCTTATCTTGTGAAAGTGAGAGCAACTTAAAGGAAACAGTGTTGCACCAAAACTGAGCACAAACTGAGCCTCACACATAGGACCTGAGTAACCCATTTTTGCCAGTCAGCTCAGTGTGCTTGATGTACAGTTATAAATAACTCTGTTTCAACTTACAAATGCCATAGCTGTATTTTCTGTTTATACCTTTTAGTGATTTTATATTAAATTCTGCCCTGGCACGGCTGGTCAGGACTGAGCTGGGGGTAATTAAGAAAACTGCCCACATTTGACTCTGGACTCCTGCACTCCTCAGCTGGAATACTGTTCCAGTCTGAAGTTCTCCAGCCTACACATGGGGAAGGAAGACAGTCATGTGTTCTCCAAATAAATAAGGCAGTTTCCATCTCAGCTGGTGGGTGGACCTAACACATCCCTGCCTCT
The DNA here is from genome assembly GCA_013400215.1 of Cisticola juncidis. Classification (NCBI taxonomy): domain Eukaryota; kingdom Metazoa; phylum Chordata; class Aves; order Passeriformes; family Cisticolidae; genus Cisticola; species Cisticola juncidis. The sequence goes on along the minus strand of VXBR01003723.1, from coordinate 2,434,373 downwards.
TGTGATGACTTGCCTGTGGCAGACCTCTTTGATGCCTCTATTCTCTTCACAATTCATGGGCATGGTGGAAAGCATCCGTGGACTGACTGGGGTAGGTTGATGTGATGTGAGCAGTGCTCAGCACCTGGGGACTGCACACTGCAAGTCACCTTTGCCTCCTGCTCATGGGACTGTGTGTCCCCTAGAAAGGATGAGGTGCCACAGGGTGGGGATTTCAAGTCCCTTTTCTTACCTGAAGATGATACATTGGAGGATTTTCAGCAAATCCATAGGTTCAGATCCCCTGACAAGTATATAGGGAGTTCCTCCTGATCGTGGTCGCAGTTGGCTATGGAGTGTTTCCACAGGTTTGTGCTTCTCTCTGTGAGTAGGGGTAAAAGCATTCTTTTACAAAAGTGCTGCTGGTAAATACATTACCTTTCATAAGGTCCTCTAGCACCAGGGAGATGAGAGCCCTCTCAGGTCAAGAGTACTCTTGAGGCTTGATGATGTTTCCATTGTAGTCAATTAGCTGGGACAATGAAACATCAGCTTCCCTGGGGAATACTCATGCAAATTCAGCCTTTCTCCTGCATGTACATTGTCATAACTGTAGGGGTTGATGAGCTTTCAAATTGACTGTCTCTGATTCTATGGATCAGCAGAAAGAAGGGGAGCAGCAGATGTCAACAACTGTGATGCTTATCCCAGGTGCTGTGCTGTACTGCACCGCAGTGCAGACTTAATGTGCTTTTTCGTGGTAAGTATTCAGCTGTTGAGGCTTGAGTCTGCTTCCACTCTCACACATGAGCAACAGGCTTGGCCACACTGTCCAACTGGGATGCTCTGCTTCTAAAAACAGAGTTTGGACATCCTCCTACTCAGGATGACATTGCTTTCACAGTGAGGTGGGAGAGGGCATCCACAGTTCTCAAGGTTTTGAAAGACTTACTTAAGCCATTGGTCAGGATTTCTGAAGAAAATGTTAATCAGGTCTTTCACTTTAAGTATGTTTAGTGTGACTCATCATCCTGGGAAAAACTTAAGTGTGTAAGTGTTTAAAAACTCTCCAGTTATCCTGCTCTAAGAAGCACTGGAGGAAGTGAGAAAGAAATCAACACTGAACCTGCTAAAGTTCAACAAGTTCATCCTAAGGCTGCTTTGTTCTGTAACAGATAATATTAAATGGATCACTGATCACTTAGCAGAAAATTAATATTGGTGTTCTAGGGTTTTTCTTAAAAAAAAAAAAAGAACTAAAACTAGCATACAAAGAAATTGCACCATCAAACTGTTTTTTTCTGTGAAGCATGACATTCATTACATGGATAAACAAGCAAACCTTAAAGGATGAACTGTTTGCCTTCTCACATGAATATTAAAGAGTGAAATCGCTTTTGCTCCAGATGAGATAGTAATATGTTTTTTTTTTCTTGAGGAACAAAGCATTGTCTTTGCTGTCTCAAAGGGGGATGCCCACATGAATCTTTCCTCCATGAAATGCCACTTCTTTGGGCGGTGTATGAAATGATGGCCTTATTGCACAAGCTTCAAAAGAGAACAGCTTTCTAAGAATCTGTTTTTCACATTCCAAGGGATATTTTAGATCTAATCTCTGCCTTGTGATGATACAGCTATTTATATATCTCCAAACACCAAAAGCAATTAGACATCTAAAGAAAAATGCGTGAAACCCTTTTCTCCCCCACAAACCCCTCAATTTGTACACTGTCTGTAAGATGACATTAGTGTGGTCATATAGCATGAAATCATGTACTGCAGAAAGCAGAGCTCCATGGCGTGTTACCCATCATATGTCCTTAGGTTTTCTGTGGTGACAATGCTTTCCCTCCTAAGTACATGTCTGATACGCAGTCCTTTTGTCTTTGCACTAGACCTTGGTGATGTTGCTGTAATGTGGGATTGCATCATCTGGCTCAGCTGCCTCCCTTTCCATAACTATTATCTTGGGCATTAAGTGGGATGGCCAGAAATTCTCTTCTGTGGTTTATTCCCTGCCTGCATGGAGCAGTGTGTGCGTGCTGAAAAGATGTTTTGCTTGGTAAAGGTTTTGCTTGTTGTTTTTAAATATGCATGGCTGCTCCATGCCTGTACTCCTGGAGGAATTAAATTTGTGGTCTTGGGCTGGGCCCCAGGAATGCTTTCACTGTATCAGTCATTGATTTAGCTCTCATGGTAGACACGTCTCCTCTGCTGGTGGGGCAAAAGTGGGATGGAAGGGAGTCATTTGTATTGAGTTCCTCCTCGTACAGTGCTGCTTTATCTATACAGACAGAAAGAGGACATGTTTTCCTCTTTTCCCTAGGGACAAGCCCAGGACTTGGAGGCAGCTGTGAGGAGCAGGATAGTGTGTGGTGAGGTGGGTGAAGAAGCTGCTGCCACCTCTTCACCACACACAACTCATCACGGGTGTTCGGCTGCTGTGAAACTGCTCGGGGCTTTGCCCATCCCGAGTTGGACCTTGGTTCTTCCCAGGCTTTTGACCTTGAGTCAAAGCCTTCAGATCTGCTGTGGCCAAGAAACAGCTCCTGATTGCATTGGGAGGATTCTCAAGGCTGTTGTTCTGTGATGGATTTTTTTTTTCCTTCTTGTGATTTGTTTTGGGGAGATTTGCCCATTTCTAGAGTGTGCTGTGTCACAGAGCAGCAAAGAATACTAGCAGCAGAGAAGGCCTGAGCTTTATTTGTTTGGGGGTTTTATTGTTTTCTTTTGTTTTCCAGTGGTATCCTTTGAGAATTCTTTAAATACAGTATTTCAGCTGATACTAAACCAGGCCTGTTTCTTTTTCATTTCTTAAGGAGGACAGGGTTTAAGGAACAGTTTCAAATTCAAAAAGATTTTGAATCAAAACAAGAAAAAATAAAGATGGACCTCCTAGTACTGTAATAGCATTATATACAGTTGGCCACAGTGGTTGGGAAGGGTGTGGGGTCACCTCCAGAAACATGATTGCCAGGGTGGAAATTAAATAGGAACATATGGGGGAGGGTGTTATCATTTGGGGAAAAATTCATGCATGGAAATTGTCATTTCAATAAATACAAAAATGGGTAAAGCAAACACATACAGTAACTGCAACATAATGTCATCTGCTATTTATTTCTGAAGTCTAAAGCAAACAAATATGATCTAATGGAGAAAATGACTGCTATGAAAGCCAAAAAAAGGGGGAAAAAGGGAAAAAAAAATATGGGGTTGCACTTCAGTCTGTGGATGGTGCCTTTTCTGTTTGTGGTAAAATTAGAAATAATCAAATACATTGGCCAAAGCTTGGAAAATTGGCTTAAAGCTGGGGGGAAAAATGTCTGGAAATATTGTGACATTTAGTGGGAGTTCAAGTGCCTTATGCTTCATTCTCATCCACACTGAGGGCTTCGTGGTGAGACCACATTCCTCTCCTACACAGTGGTTACAGGAGGTGGTGAGCTGTGGGAGTAAGTGCTCAGGCACATCCTGGGGGATGTGCATGACACAAAAATACCTTTTATTCCCCCAGACCCAGGCAGAGGTATCTGTATGTTGTGATCCTGAGGGTAGACCACCAAGCTGTTCGGCTCCCTTTGAGGCAGCATCCCTTGATTCCTGCAGTGGTGGCTGTGGTTGGACCCAGTGCCAGTTGTGTCCTATAGGCATTTTTGTTATCAGTAAGCTTATTAATGATACTCCTCTGCTCACATCTGTTACTAATAGCTTTAAATTTTATCAGTATAGAGCCAGCCCCAAAATGTCACACTAGTAAGGATACAGCTTTCCTGACTCTCAAAAACATTCTGCTCATTTTCAGTGATCCTTGCTCACCTTCTGCATCCAGACTGCAGTTTGCGATCTGTGCATGTTGCTGAATATGTTTGGATTGAGGAATTTTTGGGAATAAATCCAAAAATTTGGCTTGGAAGCAAAGCCCACTTACTGGGCTTTGATCCAGATTGGGAGAAGGTCTCACAGGGCCCAAATATGCTGCCTTTTTGGAAAACTGAGCTGGGAGATAAACTCCTGGTGCACTGCAGTAGCGGGGGTGTGCAGCCACGGGAGCAGGATGGAGCACACCCCGCATGCACAGAGTGTGGCTTGGGCTCCTTAGAACCATTGCTGTGCTGTACAGGCATGCTCGAGTTACATCCTACTGTTGCTGGCAGAGGCAAGGTTTGTTCTGTCTGTTAGAGACAGGGAATTTAAGACCTGAAAGGATCATTCATCTTCTTGAATAATGGAAACAATATATTACTCTATGATTTTTCCGGCTTTAGCACATGTAGCATAGGCAGTTTTGGTCTAGGAAACAATGGAATAATTTACAGAATTATATGCTGGATTTTTTTTTATTCTTACTCTGAGTAAAATACTTAATTATACTCTGGATTTGCTGACATTTCATTCTTCACTCCTGTATTTCTTGACACTTGTTTTTTTGACACCATTCTGGGGGTTTATTACTTCATTTTCTGCATCTTCTTGCATACTTCACTTTTGTTAAGTAAAGCAGAAAGTTTTTGATGTCACTTCATTATGAAGCTACTATATCTGTAAAGATGGTTTCTGCCAATCTGGGATTGAGAGACATGTTTTCTAACATAAAATCTGCTGTTACAGTGTACTTGCATTTCTACAAGGTTTTGGACTTGGTACCACCAGATCTTTTGTTTTGACTTGTGTAGGCATAACAGTACATGGTAGATGGGTTAAAAACTGGTTTAATGACACGTGTCAAAATGTCATTGTTAGGGAGAGGGTATCAGTGGGGAGGTTACTTCTCTCTGTATACTCCTGGGAGCAGTTCTTGTCTGATGCTACTCAGTATTTTTTGGCAGCAACATAGAAAATAGTATGAAATCTTTACAGATGAGATAAAGATAGGTGAAGCTGCTAAAGACGAGGAGGCTGAATGACAGTGAGGGTTAAAACCAGCTAATTCCTGAACCGTAAAAAAATACACTGCCCAGAACGAAATAAAATTAGGGTATCATAATCTGATGCTGGCAGTGGGGTACTGAGCGGAGATGAGAGGAGACGCCAGTCATTGCAAGAAGATACAAAACAAGGAGATCAATATAGTTGTTTTTATCCAAGAAACATTGTTTGGTGTCTTCATCTCTCCATGTAGTTGCACAGAGAACAGTTACTGAAGGCCAGCATCTTTGGTGTTCTCCTGGAAAACTCATTACAAGATCTAATTAGTGAAATTCTTGTGAGAAATCTTTTATTTTGAATTAGGGCCGCTGCTTACTAGTGAAAGTCAGTAGGTACCAGAATGGTTGCAAAGGAAGGTGATATCGCCCTATGGCTTGGAAAAATCTAAAAATAGTTACTTTGAAAAAGAAAAGCTTATATATACACACACACACTCGCTCCATCTGTTCATCCTGACCCTTTATCTCCCTTGACAAGAATTAGGATTACTAGTGTTGTCTCCAAGAAATTTTTAATACTTGAGGCTTTCTGTGCAGCTGAACAAAATCCTTTCTGGGTTTCTTTTCTTAGACTTGTCCACTAGGTTCAGAACAGATGAATCGCTGCTTTATCAATGCATATTATCTGGGGATGTGCTGCATCTCTCTTTGTCTATTTTTCTCTTTGGTTGAGGTGGTGTTTTTTGGTGGTTTTTTTTTTTGTTTGTTTTTTTTGTTGTTGTTTTTTGGTGGGTTGTTTTGTTTTGTTTTTCTCCTTTTCTGTTCCTCTTGGAAAGAGGGACCTCATTTGGAGATAAGAAACTGAACATGATGGACAAGTGCTCAGTCCTACCAGTTTGGCCAGGGAGGGTTGTTTCTGTGGTCAAAATCACAGCAATAGCTATTTGAAGAGAGGAGAGACTTTTCTGCTCGTGATTAACTTGGCAAAAATTCATCTCTGCAGCAGGGCTCATCCATCATGTGGGGCAGTCATTTTTGCCTTTATCTCCCCTAATAATTTCCCTGCCATGTCTCTAGTAGGAGCTGTGAGCACCAGGGCCATTTTTCCCCTTCAGAGTCAGGCAGCCTGAGAGCAGTTCACCTTAAGGCCGGTCTGGGATGTGTCTGAGGACTCACACCTGGTAGTGCCTGCCCCTCCCTGCAGACCTGGCAGGCTGGAAAGGTGAATTCCACACAGAAGTGGCCTTTTCCCTTGGTGAACCATAATGATCTTCGAGGCAAATGTGTTTTAGGTGTCTGTGTTTTGGTGCTGTGAATTTATGGAAAGTACAGCAGAAGCCTTGCTTTGCTTCTGCTTATCAGCTTTATGTATCAGCAGTGAGAAACCAATGGTATTTCACTTGGGGAAGACGAGCCAACCATTATCTGTGAAATAGTTTTTCCCAAATAGTCCATTTGATCATGGGGAGCAGTTACAGACCTCAGGGAAGTCTGACAAAGGAGGATAGAAATAGAGGATGGCTGTGGATCAGTTCACATAGAGAAGGTTATCTCTGCAACCTTTAAAGGCTAGAAGTTTAATTTTTATTTTTAAATGAAAGCTTAAATTCTGCAGATGGCTTTGATAAGATGGCACATAGATTTTTCATCTCCTGTTTGTTATTACTGTGAGGTCGGGAAAAGGTCCTGTGTTAAGGATATCTGGGAGAAAAAAGAAAAAAACAATAATAAGAAAAGAAAAAGTGTAAAATCTTCACAGGCCTGAAGCTAAAAAGGGAAGAAAGCCAGTCTTCCAGGAATGGCACATCAAAGCAGCTTAGGAGGAAAGTATCTGTTTGTATTCCCACTGTAGTTCCTCTTTGCCACTACCACCCCTGGAGGGTGTTCTTGACCTCAGCAGCAAATTATTACAGTAAATGCTTTTGTTTTTATTTTTTTAAAAATTTTATTTTCAGGAATGAAAAAAAGTTGGTGCAGGCAGGGGGCTGGGCAGACCAGTAGAGAAAGTAATGTTTGTCTTTCCTTGTGATGGAATAGAGCAGTCTATAATTATGATTTATTTAGTTCTGATGTGCAGCACACTGAACTTCCCTCTCTGCATTTCTTGCTTCTATGGATCAGACATAAAAATATATCTACTTTTAACAACTGTAATTATTCAGGTATTTGCAAAACCCCTTGAAAATAGCTAAGTGACTTGTAGGTTGATGGACTTGTTTGGGGTTTTCTTAATATATTTTCTCCCTCATGGAGAGGATTTTGTGCAGTTTGAAGTCTGGCAACGAGTTTGTTCCCTCTTTGTTCCTGTTTCTTCCTTCTGGAAAGGTAAGATAAATTCTTGCCAGTCTCAGCTAGAGAGGGCTCAGATTGGGAGGGAACAGGGAGGTTGCCCACTCCTGTTCACATCTCAGTGTTCCATCTTTGGAGTTTTCATCTGATTCTTGGGCTTCACCAAAGCAACTCTCTTCAACCCAAATTATTAATCCTGCCTAGGCTTTAATTTTTGCCCTCTGTTAGGTGCAAAGGAGCAGATGATTTAAGTACAGATATTTAAAATTCATGTGTTACACTTCTACAAAGCAATGTTGGCAATGTTACAGTGCTTTTTTTTTTTTTTTTTTTTTTTTTTACCTTTCTGAGATGTAGTCAGCAGAGGATGGTCAGCGAATTTTGACTGCTGTTGTGTGTGTTGGCTGCCGTTCAGAAACCCTCTGTGCCTGGCTGTGGTTCTCCCTGTTGCCAGTCTATCTTAGGAGGAGGTGTTTGCTTTTCATGACTTGTGCCTGGCAGCAGGGCTGGCAGCTGGGATGCCACCCCATCCCTGAGTGACAGCTCTGCTCCCAGCTCCTGCTGCAGAGATTAATATGAGCAGTTGCCTCTAAAACATTTTAATTTCACTTATGGTCGTTTTGAGAAATGGGTAATCAAACCACATAAATCATCACTTACAGGCAGCAAACAATGTTTAAAAGTGTTCAACACCAGCCATGGATTGCACCTCGACCTTAAATCATCTCTGACCAGCACCCTGGCAAGCTCATCACTTAGTGATGTGGCATCTTGGGAAGGTGCCCCATGGGCAAAGCTGGGGAGTTCTGTGTGCTCCTGTCTGGCTGAGCTCTGTGTCAGCTGTGCTGGGAGGGTTGGTGCCTTCCATCACCTGGCACTGGGTGCAGGTCTTCCCTCACGGGCTGTTGGTGTGGAGGGAAGAGAGGTTTGGGGTCTTTGCAAAGACCCTCACGGAGGCTTGAATTGTCCAAGCATCTCCAACTGGATTTAGTGGCTCTTTCTACAAGTGTTCTGGGATTTAGGTTGAAGTGCACATGCTCTATAACTCTCAAAACCATCTGGCTGTGGAAGTTTGTCAGTAAAAACTGGATTGGTCTCCTGTAGGAATAATCTGTCTGCCCTGGTTTTACATGATGGTTATGAACTGTTACAACAACATTAGAAAAAATTAATGCAAAAGAATGTTTTTCATTCCTAAAAATGACCTTTCCCTTTCTTTGTCCAGCGCTTGGGCACTTGTCAGATAATGCCAGTAACTGCAATTCCTGTAATGCATTTGCTGCTGATCTGTGAAAACCTCTGAGGCAGATGCTTATGCACAGGCAACACACTCAGGCACCTTGTACAGCTGAACTTTGTTAAACTAAATGAAAGTTCTGTCTTGGTAAATGAAACAGCCCAAAAATCTCTAAAACTGCTGCCAGCATGTGAGCATCATTGTTTGTGAGATAACAGAAAGTTGGAACAATAGAGAAAGAGGCCATATGATACTGTGTAAGTAAAGTTTCATTAAATACAGCTTCATCAAGTCCTTCATTTTTAGTAATAGCAGGGCATGGTGCTGTGGGTGTCACCTGGACCCCACCAGCCAGGATATGGCCAGGGCTGCCTGGAGCGTTGGCCTGGAGGAGCTGTGGGTCTGCAGGGGCAGAAAGTGTCTGTCCAGGAGACCACTGGAGTATATAACTGAGACTTAAAACTTTTGTCTACTGTCTTCATATTTGAAGGAAATTGCAAGCTCAAAGGAAATGTGAAAACCTTAGCAAGAGCATATTAGCCCAGGTTTTTCCCATGTTCCTGATCCTGTCTGACTACTGAGAATTGAGAGGGGCCCTCCAGAGGCAGGGAAGGATTGGCATGGCTGAAGGCATGCAGGTCCAGACTTGAGGTCAGTGGAGGCAGCAGCATTGCCTGGAGAGCCAAAAATTGGTCTTGCTTGAATATGCTTCCTGGGGATGAATTTAGGCAATGTATTCTAGGCTTCAAATAATTTTCCTTTATTCAATCCCATTTAAAAATCATGGAAAGACCTGTTACTCATCTGGTAGGATGGGATACTGTTTTGCTTATATTTTTGATTCTTTTTTTATTGTATTGATGCTTTTTATTTGGGTGAATTTAATATTCTGGAGTTTTGCAGATTTTAGATAGACATTTTCTAATTCTTACAAGTAAATGTATCATTGGGAGTATATCAGAGGGCTGATCAGTAGGTAAATAAAAGAATTATTAGTAGTGTTCTTATCACTGTCCTCAACCTTTTTATAGTGCTTAAATATGCAGCAATTTAAAGATGTGGACAGCTGATTATGTGGTTGTGGATGACATTAGATTTCAAACCACATTTTTCAGCTAAGTTCTCTTTCACATGAAAGATTGGACCAGATGGTCTTTTGAGGTCCTTCCAACCTGAGCTGTTTCACATTTCTAACATCTCGTGAAATGTGTGTGTTATTAGCATCTTTCAACAGTCCTCCCTCCTGCTTACAAAGAAGTCTTGCCACTTGCAAAGAAATCTTTAAAGTACCAAGCTTTTCCCACACCAATATGTAACCAGTCGATTGTGCCATTGGAAAGAGGGATACCCAAGCCACTATCAAGGTGGTGACATGTGAGCCATTGTCATTACAAGCTGTGCTCGTGCTCCGGCTGCACTCTGCTTGGATGATACCAACACAGCCTGCCCTTTGGGATCATTTCCTGTGAAGCAGTGAAGCCTTGCAAGCCTTACATAGCCTCCAAATCTACAGGAAAAAAACCCCAAAACAACGAGAAAAAAGCTCTCACATCCTTAAATAACCTACTTTAGCAGCCCCAGGGAGATTTATGGAGATACTTCTGCCAGGTGAGCAGCTGTGACATCGATTTAATGACAGATTTCAGAGTTTTAGTCTTTTTGCAGAGGGTTCAGTGCATGGCCATGTAGAACTATGCACTGGAGGGTGGAAGGAATCTTGTTGCTATCAATAATTTTGATACCATTATCCTCACTTCCAAATACTGGGAGGTACTACTTGCTGAGCGTGCCACATTGATGCAAATACTAAAATCCAGATTGCATAAAAATACTACTTTTACTTAAAACCTCCTTTTAAACATAGGTGTAGCAAAGATTAAATAATTTGATTTAAGGATCTGGGAAGCACAGCTAACAGGCTGATCAGGTAGTGGAGAGAGACTGGGGAGGGGCATGGCAGGGAGAAGCCACAAAGAGTAACATGAGGTCTCTTGAAAGCTTTTGTGGTAAAATCATTCCCCAAAGTGTTTGAAAGGGGGATGGCAAGTGATATTCCCAGAAATGAGTGACAAAGGCATCTGCTGAGAAAATGCATGGAAGTTTAGTGTATCTAGGTGCAGATTCTAACATTTCATTGTGTGTGCAATTTCCTTTTGTTCTTTGATATATATTTAAAAGCAAATTTGTAATCAAAAGGAAAAGGACAGTTCAGCTCACAGAATTTCTCTTCCATGGACAGGCCCATGTCATCAAAGCAGAATAAATGTTTTTATTGCTTCCTAACAAAAACTGGGTGTGATAGGATAGCCTGCAGAAAGCACAGTATTCCAGCTTAGGCCTGTGCTGATGCTGTCACCTGTGCCCTGTGAGAGCTGTGTTTCCTGTTGCTGCTAACCTGGGGTTTGCACTAGGAGGCTGAAAGATGAAAGGCTAATACTAATACTTTCACACATTTCACAGAGTGAACGTTTCATATTCATTCATTCTCCCCAGAGCTGGCTGCAAAATGCGCCTGCTCCTTGTTGTCCTGATGAGGTTTAATGGTGAATATGCATTTTCAGGTGCTTAGGGTTTTGTTGTTTTGGGTTTTTTTCTGCAGCACATGCAAACTCAAGATACTGTCAGCTGTCTTCATGTCCTTCACAACTCCTCCTATGGTTGTGTATTGTGCATATTCAAGGAGCTCTTTCATTTTGATTAGCTAAGGCGCTTTACAAACTTAATTATGCCTAGTAGGCTTTTCTGATGAGCCCTGTGAAGGAGCCAAATGTAAGGAAAAAAAAATAAGAAAGGAGAAAGGTCAAAGATACATGATTCTCTCCAAGAGATAACCAGACAACAGCTGCGGGTGCATTTAGTGATCAATGCTGCCCTTCCTCAAAACAAAAGGAATTCTGGGGTAAATGAAATTAAAAGCCAACACTTAGGAGAAAATAGCCCTAGTTTTGTGGGAAGAGAGAGACTAAGTCAGTAACACAGCTGGCTTGTTTTTTTTTTCTGAAATTGCCTTTTTTTTCCTATAGGTATTGACATAGGCATCCCTAATGCTGACTATTAGATGATTCTGTTCACATCCTGAAGGTTTCAGTGTAGACATCCTTAAGGGGCCTTGTAGGATTGGTCTTCAAAGATGCATCTTCTACCCCAAGAATGTCTGGAAGCTTTTGAGGCTTCTGTTGTGGCATTGCTGGGTCACTCAGGACTGGATCTATAATCCCTGAATTTGAGGATGGTGCTACTCTCTACTGTCTCTACTGACACTAGAGGTAGTAATTACAAGTTGTGGGTTTTAAGGGATAATTGGATTCCTTGAGACCCTTTTGCTTTTGCTGGGCAGAAAGAAGGACTGCCAGTGTGGGAACACGCCGTGTGCAGAACCTTCCCAGCATCCCATGGCATCCTAGGGCAGGAAGAAGAACATAACCTTGTACTCCTTGTGAAGGAGCACATCAGTTCCCCTTCACCACCTGCAGCACTGTGAGTGGGAAAGGTTTGGCCTGCTTGATTGTCCCCATGGGTAACACTTAAAAAAAAAGAGTAGTTCTTGAAATATGAGGACTTGGCTTGTCAGGAGCAAGGTAATGATAGTCTGTCATGTATAAAACATCATATTTCCAGCTTCTTCATTTCTCTGAGAGTATTACAGTCCTGGGGAGGGAAGTAATTGTCAAGAAGACTAATAGGATGAAGGTGTTGCAGAGATGTGATTTCCTGGAGAACAATTTCCCAAATTTCCTAGAATTTCCAAAGCTGTATGAAACACTTTGGTTTCTGTGTTTTTTTCCGGGGAAAGCCAAAATTTTCCAGCTGAACTCTGACTGACATAAAGATTGCCTCTGTCTTCCTTTCTGAGAGCTTTAACAACCAGTTGATACATACAGCTTCCTACAGTAAATTATGTTGTAAAGGGGAGTCTTTACTGAAAAATAGATAGAAATAAACTCAAAACAACTTGGAGATGTGTGCAGCACGATTTTGCCATTTTTCAGCAATCCACTTTTCATAGCAGCAATTGGTGGCTAAGCTGTTTACTTCTGCTTCTGCATGTGTATATGTGTCTATATATAAAAATATGTATGTCATACTGTTGTGGTTTAGCAATGGTATTCTCCAGTTTATAGTTTCCACTGAAACCACTCCAAACTCCACTGCCACTCACTCACTCCCACCCTTCCCCATGCCCTTCCCTGCCCCCTGCATAGGATGGAGAGGAGAGCTGGAAGCACAAAACATAAAGATCCCAGCTTGGGAAAAGAATAATTTACTGGAAACAGCAATGAGATAAGAGAACAGTAATAACAATGCAAATGACACAGGGTACAAGAAGGAGGCAAATGGTTGATGTGGAAACACTGCCCGACTGCTGCCTCTGCCATGTTGTGCCACCCAGGAGGGAGTTCTTCCTCCATCCCTGGAAAATGATGTAGATTGGTGTAGCATAACCTCTGGGTCTTGGCCATAACCCCTCCTGGCTACTGCAGCCATTAACCCTGTCCTGGTGGAACCAGGACACAGACCTACCTCTCTGTGGGCCTGATTGTGGTGACTGCCAGTCGTGGGCCCGTGTTGGAGATGTTCTGTCTCACAGTGGAGGTCCTTCCCCAAATGATGGCAACTCCCTGCAGGTGCCAGCAGTTGCTGAGAATGTGGTTCTCTTGACAATGTGGATTCTGTATTATTAATATTTTAAATGAGTGTAACACAATGAAGTAGCAGTTTGTTAAAGCCAGTTTTCAGCCCAGGCAGTTTAAATAATAGCAGGACACAGCTGCTGTAAGCTTTTCATGCTGGGATTTGTACAGGTTGCTTCCCAGGTTATCTGCTTCTCATGACTTGTCCTTTTCATCTTCTGCTGTCAGTAACTTCAGTGCATAAATGAACTGCAGATCAACCATCCAGGCTGGAACGTTTTGCTTTGCATTTGAAATGCAGATTACCAGCATGAGGAGCTTGCACTCTATGGCTGCCTTTGCTCCAGAGAGTGTCACGGAGATTCAGACCTTAGAGCCACTTGCAGCACTAAATAGTGCTTTCTCAGAGGCTACTCAGTCTTCAGGCATGATATTTTAAATTATTTTTGAGTCAAAGGTTAGATTTATGTCATCATCTCAAACATGGAGTATATTAAGATAGGTCAGTCATTCATATAGTTAACTTGTGAGCTTTCTTTTTTTGTTTTAAAGGACATTGATTTTGTAATTACCCCAGAGATAGTCAGTGAAAACCCCAAGAATGCACTACTTAATTGAAATCCAAATATTGAAAGCTGTAGGAATATAGCTGTGGGAGCCCTGTGATGGGCTCTGCCATCTAGTGACACGCACAAGAAAAAATGAAATCTTCACAAAAACAAGGCAAACCCCTCATACGATTATTTTTGAAACCTCCTTGCTGTGACTGGTAAACCAATAAAATGCCTCAGGCACAGCAGTGTTGTCATTGTCTGATGGCACAGCTCAACTCAGTCCAGCTTTTGCCTCCTTAGGCCTGTCAGGAGATCCATGCAGATTAAAACTATGATGTCTTTTTACTGTTTTGAGTATTTACTCTGCCAAGACAGCTGAACCCCTATGGTGATTAACTCCATAGGGGCTCTGTTCTGTACATCTGGGAAGCAGAACCGAACAGCAGTGCCTTATCCATGGGGAGGCACGCACCTAACCAAGTCTTCAAATGCACAGTCTTGAAAAATGTATGTGAAATTTTAAAATACAGGTCTTACAGTGTCTGGGAGTGCATCTCATCCCTTCTTCCAAAGCTGTTTCTTTCCTGTTCTTTTATCTTCGGAAGGCTGTTGCGGCAGGAATGCGTGTTGTGCTTGTGCTGCTTGTTTGCAGTCTCTGGTGCTTCCCAGGGAGAGCCTGACCAGGCTCCTGTGCAGCTGGATCATGCAGGGAGCAGGACACTGTCTCCACTGGAAACCCTGGATGCAAGAGTTGACCACTACATTAAATGGCCATGAAGGGCCAAGCAGGATGGTCATGGGCATGCTTACTACTTGTTAGCCCTGTGAAAATGCAAAAGCCTGTCTGGACTCAGAGGCTGGCCAAGGGATCTACCAGTATATAAGATGCCCTACCAGTATATAAGAAGAGTAGTAATAACCCCATATCCTCACTCATAACTGTGCACAGCAATGAAAACGATAATGCTTGTATAAGCTTCACTCATTCAGCAAAGATCAGGGGCTTTAATCTTCATTTTCTTTTTCCTTCTCCAGCTATGTTGATATCTCACTTAAAAGTGAGATAATACAAATAAATACAAAAGACCTTCTCAGTCTCATAGTAGAAGATAGCCAAGAGGCAAGGGAAAAGGAAGGGGGGAAATGATACATATTTTAGATGTCACTGAGGAGGTAGATTTTGAAGCAGGAGCTGATCCATGTGATGAGCCAGTGTGGTCTGACCCAAGCCCTTTATTCTGGGGTGGGCTCACAGGCTCAAATTCAGTCTTTGTCGATACAGTGGAGTTTTACAAAAGTTTGGCTCTGGGAGGACTCTGGCAACTCCTTTAAAGGACAGTGTTGGCTGTGATGCAGGGGAGTTGGGGTCTAAGTGGGCTATAGATGCCATCTCCACACATTGTGTGTTATGCGGGCTGAGGCGAGGGAACATCTGGTCAGCATCCTCCACCTGAAAGCCTCTGATTCCTTTTTGCTAAACAGAAATTCTTGATAAATATTGACACCGTGGAATTAGGAACAAATTTAAATAAATCAGGATTTCACTCCCATCTCCACATTTTAAGTGCTGAAGGTTTGGTGTCATAAGCTCTGGAAGGTCCATCCTGTGGGTGATGACACTCTATGGGCAGAGATGCAGAGAGGTTGGGTTGATGTGAGGGCATCTGACTGTGCCTCTCAACAGCATCAGGCTTCGTCAGGGTCTTTTGAAGAGCCAGCAGTGGAAAATAGGGAGAACTCAGGTGGTTGCTTTGATGTGGGCATCTGTTGGATTAATGGCCTGGTGACCAAGCTGTGGTGCAGAGCCTGCAGGAAGAAAGAGTTAGCACATGGGGCAGGGCAGCCACAGGAGTCCCTTTGTCTGGCTGGTGTCTTAATCTGGGTTTGTGAAGGCTGGCAGAGCTGGAAGCTGGGACTCCCGGAGATTGCTTTGCTGTCATTGTGGTGGCTGCCTCTAACAGGAAACCTCTGTTTGTGCTGGCATCTGAACAGGCGCCAGAGTCTTGTGCTGTTTCAAGACATGACACTGCCATGTGCTATTTCTCCTGCTGCTGTGCTGTATTTTATGTAGTACTGCCTGTCAGTGTGCCTAGCATTGGGAAGTAACAAAAAGAAATTACTCAGATGCTTTGAAAATAGATAGAAATATCAGTTGAAAATAGATAATTTTATCTTTCAATTACTAAGGTCTAAGACATGTTCATTTGTTAATGTTTAAACAGTAGCTATTAACCTTTTTGTCCCTACCACTTACTCTCTCCTTAGGTTTTTCTGCTTGCAAGTTTTGCAGCCCTGATGAATATTGAATGACTGTTTTTAATAAATTATTTCTTTCTCTTTCTGAAGCTGAGTCAAGGAGCATCAATGTCGATGCCCCGATTTATATTAAGGAGACTGTAGATAATTAAGCACTTGCAAGGGTCTGGGCAGTTTGTTGTTGTGTTTTTTAATTTTCCAGTGAGTGAGTGATGTTCTTTGAATAGCAGTCATTGGGGAAATCAGAGCTTACTGAAGCTGTCACCTTCACTGCAAGTTTAGCAGTATTATGGCAAAGCTTATGGGCAGAGATAACTATGCGTCTCTCAGATGCACTGACAAATGCTGCTCTTTGCATCCCTGTGTTAAACTTGTGAAAATTGTGTCAGCTGTTTGGATTTCAGGTTTCTTTCACGATAACGTACCCTGTTGTGAGTTGTAGTTGCTTTGTGCACCATTTATAATCTATAACTGTAAATCTGTAATACCAAATCAAGAGTTGTTGGTGGGCTGATGCTGCCTGGACATCAGCTGCCCACCAAACCTGCTCTATCACTCCCTTCCTCAGCTGGACAGAGGAAATACAACAAAATTCCTGTGGGTCAAGATAAGGACAGGAAGAGGTCATTTGCCAATACAACGCATCAAGTGCAAAACAGACTAAGCTTGGAGAATTACTGTAATTTATTACCAATCAAATCAGAGTAGAATAATGATAAATAAAAATGAAATCTTACAACACCTTCCCTCCACCTTTCCCTTCTTCCTGGGCTCAGCTTCACTCCCGGTGGTACAGAGGGACAGGGAATGGTGGCTGCAGTCAGTTCATCACACTCTGTTTCTGCATCTCCCTCCTCAGGCAGGACTCCTCACACCTTTCTCCTTCAGCCTGGGCTCCCTCCCACTGGAGGCAGTCCTCCACGAATGTATCCAGTATGAGTACTGACCACTGGCTGCAGTTCTTCACAAACTGCTCCAGCGTGGATCCTTCATGGGCACAGTCCTTCAGGAGCAGGCTGCTTGAGTGTGGGTTCCCCATGGGCTCACAAGTCCTGCCAGCAAACCTGCTGCAGTTGAGCTGCTCTCTCCCAAGTTCCACAGGTCCTGCCAGGAGCCTGCTCCACTGTGGGCTTCCCAGAGGGCAAAAGCCTCCTTTGGGCATCCCCCTGCTCTGGAACGGGATCCTCCAGGGGCTGCAGGGAGATCCCTGAATCCCTGTGGTCCTCCATGGACTGCAGGGGCACAGCTCTCTCACCATGGGCTGCAGGGAAATCTCTGCTCTGGTGCCTGGAGCACCTCCTGCCCCTCCTTCTGCACTGACCTTGGGTCTGTGGGGCTGGAAGTTCACTGGTGGTTTCAGTGGGACCAGTCCTTTGGCTGTCCTTGCATTTGCTGCCAGGGCATGGCTTACTTCCCTAAAGTTACAAGAGGTTGCAAAAACAAGTCCTTGCAAATGCTGCTCATCTCTTCTTGGCACCTGTGGTCTTGAGTCAGACTGTGTGCTGGGGCTCTGCACATGCAGGGACATTTCTGACAGCTGGTTCAGGGTGCAGTCTCATCCAAATCAAAATTTCATCTTATTTTGAATAAGGAGCACAGACTTTTCTTCTGAGCAATTTCTATGAGATACAGGCTGCTCCCTGCAAACAGAGAGAGACGCTCAAGCACAGTCACCCGCTTGGAGAGGACAATGCCATTTAAAGCCCTGAGTTAATGAGAAGTCCAGAGCACACATTTGATAAGCTTTGTCATTCTTTTGTCTGCAGATCATAGACCCTGCATTTTAATTTACCATACATAATGCTTTCTTAATGAGTTCCAGTGGATAGCCATTGAAACATGGCACTGCAGCTGCCAGCACGATTATGAAAAAGAGGCAGTTATTTGATTTACGTGATATTCTGTTATGGTAACTAATATTTGCAGACAGGATACAATAGAGGAAGAAAAACCCCTCCATTTAGATTTTGGTATCTCAGGACGAAGGTGCTAAATCATTTATTTTGTATGAACGTGGACTAACTACTAATTGAAAATTAATGGAATTATGTTTGAGTCTTGAAAGTCTAGAGAGACTCCTGTTTGCTTTGCACCACAAAGTTCAAGCAAACCCAGTAACACTAACAGGATTTTTAAAGTGCAAATGAGCTTCTTAACATAGTACACAGAAGCATTTTACAGAAGAGGTCCCTCATCTATTCCCTCTGTTTCAAAACAGAAGTGAAAAAACCCAGAACATGGGAAACAACAAAGTTGTAGTGCTGTAGTAGTAGTGCTGGAAGAAATGATACATTGCTGCTGGTAAGGTTTTGTTTTGTAAGTAGTTACTTCCATGGCCCCCTTTCCTTTTCTTCACCGTGAGCCTGTGTGCAAGCCTTTATCTAGAGCTCTGTGTGTGTGAGCAGACTTATCCACAGCCCTGCTTGTGGAGCACCACACTGGTGTATTCTTACATGGAGGCACTATTTTAAAGGCTTGCAAGGTTTTTCTGTTTTCTTCCTAGGATTTTGTTTTGTTTTGGTTGACTTTGGGGTTTTTTTGAGGTTTTTTTGTTATAGTAGGAATAGGAGCCATGATGCCTTTGTGTAGGCAGTACTAGTACTAGGCAGTAAACAAGGTGATAATTTTCTTTGTGCTGGTAATTTCAACTGAGTTCATATGTGGTAGGGAAAGGTGTATGTTTATGGTGGGATTGTATTGTGGGACCCAAGTCAAGGATCAGATGCAACTTCTGGTCTCTAATACAAATAAAAACTACTAGGAAAAAAAAAAAAAGAAAGTTTTAAGCGGGGATGAATTAAATTTGGTAGGATTGCAACTTCTGGTATTTTTTAAGTTAGACTGCTTGACTTTACAGTTGTAATTCTTAGCATTGATGGTGATGATGATGATGGTAGTGGTGGTTGTTGTTACATATGCCTGGAAAGCCCCACAGGGCTAGCAGGGGGTAAGGCCTGCCTGTGGGTTTCGCAGAAACTCTGAAGTGAGTCTGAGGTATGGGTAGGGGGGTTGTCACAATCATTCACTGTCCCAATCTCATTTGTCTGTCCTAATCCATCTCTACCCAATCCAATGCTACCAAGCTTTCCCTTTCCTGATCTAGCACAGAAGCAGACTGCCCAGGGAAGTGATTGAGTTGCCATCCCTGCAGGTATTTAAAAGATGTGTAGAGATGGTTCTTGGGGACATGGTTCATTGGCACCTTGGCAGTGCTGGGTTAACAGTTCAACCCAATAATCTTAGAGTTCTTTTCCAACCTGAAAAATTCCGTGATTCTATGAATCATACAGTACTTAACATACCATATAAAAATACCACCGTTCCCCTGCACAGTGACCAGCATGGCTACAGCCAGAGCAGCTGCTACAGGAACATCTCACCCTGGATCTGCAGCTCATGCACCAAAACCATCCCAAAGAGTCATGCACAAATGTATATCTACTTAGCCCATGAAATCTGGGAGACCACACGTAGCCTCACCTCACCACATTTACAAAGCAAAAGTGTTCCAGTCAAAAAACTGGTAGCTGATTTTGCTGTGCCCTGCAATAAAGAATGATGGTAATTAATCTGATGACACAGATCTGCAGTATGAAAGTTTAAATACTGAGTCATTTAAGTTTGGCAAAGTGTGGCGGAGCAAAGTCCCACAGCCAAAAGCTTCTGCATTACTGGTGAATGGACTTGAAGTGCACATTCCCCTTCTGCAGCATGTGAGCAAATGCATACGTCTGTGTGTGCACCGTGCGAGGCTGAGTCATCAGTATCACCCTTTGCCAAGGCATGGAGACTGAAAAAATGAGAGAGACATGTAAAAATACACCCGTTGCTAGATCAAAAGGATGTGCCATGGGGAAGCTGCAGCAAGGCGAGAGTGACGCTCGTGTTCGTCAAACGCCTTTTGTGCGAGAGGAAATTAAATGGAGAGAGACTGTGGCGTGTGGAGATGCCATTTCCTGGGGCTGAGAGAAGGTAGGAAGAAGCGATTTTTCACGGGTATGCCTGCTGAAAGGTGTAGGTGTGTCAGATGAAATAACTGGGCAGCAAGTTCAGAGCAAAAAAAGGGGACCCCACTTTTGCCCAGCACCATGGGTTGGGGTTGTGTGGTTCTGCACCCCTGGCTGCTCTGCCTGCCGGTGCCAAAAGGGGCACACAAAAGGGCTACAGAAAGGCATGGGTGAAGAGCCTTTGTGGAGCTGTTACTAACCAAGGAACAGTTATTCCTCATGGCTCAGGAATCCTCCTAATTTTAGGTTGCCAGAAGCTTGCAAGGCCTGCCCATGGAGATCTCCCTGTTCTCATGCCATAGGCTTACATCTGGCTTCAAGCAACAGCAAAAATGAGCTCATGGTTTGGTTCAGTCCAGATCTCCTTGTGCCTGTTGGTTTTCTGAGCTTTTAAATTAGTCCTTTTTAATATTTTTGGAAGCTTCTGAGGAGGCATTACTGTAATATAACTGTAATTAAACTGCAGAACTCTTTAAAACTCTCATTTAGAAGTAGGTCAGTTTGCACTTCTTGTCTTGAAGGGGTTTTTTTTTTTTTTTCATGTCTTAGTTGTAGGCTGACTTGCCATCTGCCTTTCCTTGGCAAAGCAAAGAAGCGGAAGATAAAAATTTGTAAGATATAATTGGGCTAATATTAATCATTTATCTCACATGAGGTGAGTCACTGGAAATTATCCATGACTGTATTTCTCAGTTCTCTTCACGGTCTTTTATGCTAGACTTCAAGTTCAGAAAACCTTTCCAGTAAAAAAAAATCCCAAATAAAAGACTCAGTCTGCACAGAGGGTGCTAGGATATTTGAAAGCCATGTGTGGAGAGCTGGGAGTTTCTTGTTGTGCAGTAATTGGGTTTTGCATGGTTTGGAAATCCCGGGGTGAGCCCGGGCAGGATGTGGGATTGGTGCTCACCCCAGGGGATTGCAGAGCAGGTTGGGCTCCCTTCCCCATTGTTCCGCCAGGCTGGCAGTGAGCAAACAGCAAAAGAGTTGTGTATAGTACACACAGACTTCTACAGATACAATTATTTATTATAGTTTTACTGTAACAAGTCTCCACAGTCAATGTGTGAGTTTATAGACAATGTTTGTCAATTCGCACACATAAGCAAGTTCACTAACCTCCCCAATTTTGCTAAAAAATTTCAATAAAAAGGCTAAAAAATGGACATCTCCTACAACATCCCAAAAGTAATTTTGCTTTTTGGTCCAGTCATTGAATTTCTTTCCCTCCAGCAACTGGAGGCTAAATGGGCAGCATCACCTTCCCTCCTTGGGGAAGCAAGACCAAAGGAAAGCGCTGCTTCTAATGTCAGTGTACTCCCTTGGATTAATGGCTGTGCCCTTCAGCTAGCAACTGCTAACCCCCTTTTTAAATAAATATATAAGAAATATGTATTTGAATCTAAGGTATCAAAAGAAAAAAAATAAGAGGATACTTTTTCCTTTGCTGTTGGTTCTTCGAAGCCTCTGCCACATTTTTTACTGGCTTTAATAAAAGCTGTTCTTATTGTAGCTTTCAAATGGTTTCTTTATTTTATCTGTGTGTGTGCGTGCACATGGGCTTTTTAAAGCTTGCAGATGGTTTTTCCTCACCTCAGCATTATGGCTAGCCAGGGATTTTTTTTATTGTTTTGGTTTGGATTTTGTCTGAAAAGTAAGGCCTGCCAGAACAGGAGACTGTTGCTCATCCCAAGGAAGGGGTGAGGTGTACTTTTGGAAGCAGATGGCAGCATGAAGGGATTTCAGTATTGGAGGGGCAGAAAAAAAATGCCCCAGACTATTAAGACTATTTGAAATAAGATGCATGTATAATTCTACATTTACAGCTTAAAAGCAAGCAACATACCATAAGTATAAACTCACCTTTTTTCTCCTTATCCTTCTCTACTGACAATTACTGTTATAGTGTTCAATACAGACATCAAATAAAACAATTTACAGCAGTACAGTGTCCTTTGTCTCCCCATGGGTTTCATAGTGCTGAACACTGCCTTTGGTTGGTTGGTTAGTTGACTGGTTGGTTGGTGAGTAATACTCAAAAGGGAAAATAAAGTTTACAAGCATTAATGCTAGTAGCACCCAGTGTGGTGTTGGGTGAATGGAAACAGTTCAGCCTTTTTGGCTCAGCTCTCACAGGAGTTTAAGCCTGCTTATTGTTTCTCTAGACCTATTTGTTTATTTTAACTAGTTTTATATAGTTCAGAACTGAATAATTTAAATTTTGGGTTGGTTAAAACCCTAATGAAATAATTCATCTTTGACTGGCAGTGTAAGGAAATACGAGGAAAAAGAAAATTCAGTGACTTCTTCTATGGTCCACAAAGACTAGAAGGGAATCTGTGCCCCCACCAGAATCAGAAAACCTGGTAAGCAAACAGAAAAGTGACTGGAGTCATGGAAGTAACAGAGACTGTTTTTCAGTGAGAGGTCTTAAAACTGTAGAATGTTTTCTGCTTAGCTTATCTAAACAGCTGAAGTATTGATTGGCATGATAGAAGCCTTCACCCAGAGACAGTGCCAGGTGCTCTGAGACTCCATCTCCCCATGTTGTCAGGAAAATAAGCCTTAAGCAAATACATAAGCAGCACAATGCAGATTTTGAAGTCCACTCAAGGTTCAGATCAGTGAAATGATGATGTCTGTGTTGTATGAGAGATAAGATTATGTGATCTTTTTACCTTAAAGGCTATTATTGCATGTCATTTTCTGTTTTAGATATGGATAACCCA
Source organism: Cisticola juncidis (assembly GCA_013400215.1). NCBI lineage: Eukaryota > Metazoa > Chordata > Aves > Passeriformes > Cisticolidae > Cisticola > Cisticola juncidis. The sequence continues at coordinate 2,411,826 of VXBR01003723.1, read as the reverse complement.
CACCTGTTACATGCAGTTCATGTTATGATACTATTTATATGCAGGAAAAAAAGTCAAAATTCACGAGGAGAATCTGAGTTTTATGTCTGCACCAGATTTCTTTGGGGAAATTTCCCATAGTCTTTTATTTTTAATATTGATTGATTTGGTGATTTGTCGTGCTGCCAGATAAAGTTTGTAGAAAGGACTGTAGTGATTAATGGCAAGGACATTTTAAAGTTCTTGTGAGATGGACTAGGATTATTATTTTCCTTCCTTGAGTTTTGCCATGCAATGCCTGCTGTCAGAAGATAAGCACTATGTGACTTGATCAGCACTTGGGAGGAGCCCATTTGTGTTGAGTCCAGGTACTACAGGTGATCATGTAGATGACTGAATAGTGTTGTTCTTTCATTTTGTTCTTTATTGCACAAATATTTTGATGTTCAGTTCAGTTGCTGGAAATAGAATGAGTACTATATAGGTATTATGTAGTACTCATTCTACAGGAGAGAGAAGTTGGCATAGGAAGCAGATGGTGTGAGCAGGAACAGTAGAGTTTTCAGCAGAAGAAATTATTTTGGTTGGATGCTCTTAAGCTGTTTAAGTGAGGTGCTTTTAGCAAAGCAAAATAGACATGAATGGGCACATTGAACAGTGTTTCAGCTTCAAATGAAGGTTTCTGAAGAGTCACAGAGTCAAAATAAACTTGAATTTCCTTTGTGTTTTGCAAAGGAATAATTTAAAACATATTACAAAATTAAAATTTTAATAAAATGCAGATAAGGATTAAGAGTGTCTGAAAGCAATTTAGGGCTGGGCACATTACAGGAATACTGAAAATATTCTAAAATAAACCTAATAGATGCAATGTATATAACATTAGGATTAACCTTAAAATAAATCAAAGATGTTCAGGAATAGAAATGCACAGTCACTTCACCCAAATCATATTGACTTTGTTCTGTACTGAGGTTATGTAATAGCTGTATAATTATTGTGAGTGAATAATAGGGTTTTATTTCTTTTCAAGTCCTGAAACAGATTAAATTGGGTTTTTAAATTATGTTTTCCTCTTAAGTTGTGCCTGGGGGATGAAGATATGGTTAAGAGTAGTGCCTAAGAAGGTTCCTACCAATGCATTTTCACATTTTTGTTCACAAAATGACAAATGACCCTATTTGTGAGTTCTTGGAAAATACTGTCTGAACTGTCTATTGTACAGAGAAGATGTGCTGCATTGTGTGTCGCTAAGTCTTTGCTTTCAGTGCAGGACTCAAACTAGTTCAGGGAAACTAAGTGGCACTTCTGCTGTGAAAGATGTGTAAAATGTTGGAAAAGTGACTATGGGGAACTCTGAACATGAGAAAAATGTTATAGACAGAATTACTGAGGAAATGGAATGAAAATAAGTGTTTGTCTGAATGTGATATTGACTTGAACCCTGCAACGAGATTAGAAAAAAAAAGGGCAGAAATAAGAGCTGCATCAAGAATTGGCCAGAGAAATTGAGTGGTTTGCTTCTATCCTGAATGCAAATGCAGGGAAAGCTAATGCAGAGCAGTGGCTCACACAGGACTGAGGGTGATTGCCAAGTGAAGGCAAGGGATCTGTTTGAATACAGGCAATTTGTTGGGTAGGTGAGGAGCCTGAGTACCACTCTGAGAGCCTTCAGTAAGACAGCACTGGAAAGAAGCCATGGGAAACACCTCCTCAGCTGCAGCTCAGGGGGGATATCTTTCTGTAAGGAGACTTTCTCATGTTACTGAGCCAGTGCAAATCCATATCCCTGGTGGATTCTGAGGTCTGTGAATTGTGTAGTGGCCCAGATACAAGAACACTGGCATATCTGCTACGTAGAATGCAGGTCCAGTGGTATATCCAGAGCCTGGCATGTGCCAGGACATAGAGAAAACAAATGTCTCATTGGTGGGACTGTCACCATTTCACCAGAGCTGTTGCTGGAAATAAAGCATCTTTCCTTGGGATGAAAGAGGATTTTGGCTTGGTGTGAGGCTGCCTTAGTGGGTTTAGCAGAAGCAAGGCACTTCATAACCCTTCAGTAAGAGCAGAAACAGCACAGGATGCCGAGTCCACCATATGTTCATGTTTAATAGAAGTTTATAAGTCTGTGAATTTCGCCTACAGGATGCCTAAAGACTCAGGGGTCATGTAAATTGAAACAATGCAAAGTTTATTGTGCATTTAACTTAATTTAAATACCTAGAAACAAGCACAGGGGGATTCTTACCAGTTGCAGTTATTGGTTTTAATAAATACCGTTGTAATTGAATGTGATTTAATAAAAACAGTGTACTTCCAGCCTTTTGGAGTGGGCACACAACTCCCCTAAGAGAAGACAACAGAGGGGGTTAATCAGAATAACTTCTTTTAACTCAGTCAGTGTTACTGAGTCACTCCAAGGAGCCAGTGGGTATTCAGTTTCACTTACACCAACCTGAGACTCTGTGTTTAATCTTGGTGGTGGTGAAAAGGTCTGCACCAGGGTGGCTGCTTCACTCTGAAGGTCCCCTGTGAATTGACCCCTAGGAGGATGGAATAGGCTACATTTTGACCAATATCATGGTCTTTTCCCAAGGAGTTAATTGTGGAGATTGGTGACCCAGTTTGACCCTGTGGGATTTCAGAGCTCAGAAGAAGCTGCCCATGTGGCTGCATGTCCATGGCTTTGCCCATCAGTTGTCTCCTTTCTGTTTTACTCACCTCAGTGTGGTCTTTGATCTGCTGTGATCTAATGTGATCTCATCTAACATAATCTGTTTATGTTCAGAATCCCAGCTGAAGTTGGTGGCAAGATTGATGCTAATTTCAGGAAGCCTAGGATTTCTCCTGGTATGGATATTTGCACACCAAAACACCTGCAGAGACACCATTTCTGTGCAAATCACAGTCACAGTAATCCTGCAGCATTCAAATACATGCAAAAATTAACGTAGTTAAAAATTCCTCTTCCTGTTTGTGGATTTCCTGGTAGATTACAAACCTGCAGATACACGTGCAATTCCTGTGTGTTGTTTTAATAGCAAATTCCCTAAAGCCATCACCAGATTCAGCAAGTCTGTGTTGCATTACTTTTATCCAGCTTGTTTTATTGAAAACACCTGTGTGAACCTTAACAGTTATCTGGCATCAATTCGATATTCAGCATCTAAAAAATATTCCCTTATTTATGTAGTATTTAGGGATCAGAGTAATTGCTTTCAGCATAGTATCAGTGCTGAGAAAATCAGTTTTTTGGGTATGACTCTAAGGTCACTAGTAAATTTTGAGTCTTAGAGTTGCCTCCAGAAAAGCAAAAGGAGTCTGTGATGCAGTATTTGAAATATTATTCTGCTTTGGATATTAAGCCAGAATATTTATTTAGCTTAAAATCAAGTAGGTGCATCAGAGATGGGTTTTATGTTTGATATTATCAGATACCCCCTGTAAGCCTGTTCAAAATCACAGCAAGAAATGGTATCCCTGTATTTGGGGTAAGGTTATGAGGGATCTTTTAGCTCCGTGCCATCAGAATGTTACCTTTTTCCCAGCCCTGGAAAGTGATGTGTTCAGTTTGTAAAGTGTAATGGTAATTTCTTCTTTGATGAAGGCTCCAATTACAGTGATTTTATCTTACGATGTTTGATTGTGTAATCTTTAGAAAACCATTTAGACATGCTGAAGCATTAGCACCAGGTGTATGGTACCATGAAATCTGTTATAAAGCAGCTGTTAGCAATGCATTCGCCAAGTATCTCTAAATAATTGAAAGACTCAGTTAAGAAAATACTTGTTATTTATGCAGTATCACCTTGTGCGTGCTGCGTGTGGTAGCACAGCAGGAGTGGTGTAACCAGCCTGTTGCAGCATCACTGAGAAGTCTAATATGCTCACAGGCAGGAAACTTGGTATTTTGTGGTATTTATAAGACAGTAATTCACTGGATCTGGTGCCACTGTTTTTGTGAGTTTGACTGTCAGCAAAATGGAGACTGTGGAGGCGGTGTTGTGGCATCACTGGAGCATGTGATCCTGCCAGCACAGGTAGCAATCAATGATATAACAGCATAAGCAATTATAGAATGCTAAATCAAATAAAATAATCAATACCATAACAACAATGCTATAATAATAAATTACGTTATGATGATTGCTGTAAGAAGTATGTCTGAGCCACCATCCTCCACTAAGGTCTGGGAGGTGGCTGTGTGCCATTGTTCTCCATTGTGTGTGCTGACAGTGAACAAACAACCTGCCAGCTGCAATGCTTCTTAGAAAAGTACAAAATTTGATACAAGATTTGAAACACCACAGAACATGAATAGGGTAATATTGGATAATATCTTAATAAATGCTGTCCTTTTATAAAGCTCTTAGCCCTTAGCTGGCCTCTGAATACTTTATTATCCTAGAATGAAAATAAGATTCAAGATAAAAACAAAGAAACAAAGGCTCTGTTAACACTAAAGGGCCTCTGCAGGTTTCCCTATCTGGGCCAACCTCTTTGTATTTTCCTCCCTCAATGAGTTCCTGTCGGTTTATATTTCATCAGACGATATAGATTTAAGTCCTTACAATGTTCGCCCTCTCACTTCTCTCCTATCATTTATTATTTAACCCTCTAAAGGGTTTTTTGTCTTGCAAGGTGTCAAAAAGAATAAAGTTGATTGGTATAAATCTTGCATTAGGAAATTTCTATGTTTGTGACCTGGTTTTTGTTGCCCTGCACCATAGAATGCTAAATATTAGTTTATGTTTAGTGCCTGTGTGGTGTAACATTATGTACCTGTGTGCACTTTAATTCAACTATACATCTAATGAAGTTTAAAAACTCTCAGTGTGATACTATGTTTTCTGTACACTGGTGTGTGTGCATTGCAAGTTGGGCTGACTTTTTGTTGGCACATTATTATTTCCCGTGGCATCAGAAATTCTCCAGAGTGATGAGATTTTTAATTTTAAAAGAAAAAAATAGAATCATATAGTTGAAAATGTAGTTTTTCAAAAACTGTCCATCTGGTTTCGTAGCTTTCTGTGGCATCCAGTTCTCTATTTATCACTTGACTTACCTGTTTCAGTTAGTTGAAATAGTAGAAATAAAGCATGAAATAAATTCAATTTGTGTAAAATTTATCCATTTCTTCTGGATGTCAGTTTTTACCGGGTTTGATCCCCAAACTGCTAAATTTATAATGTTTTATCTGTGGTGTTTTACTGAGGTGTGGGAACCTGACAGAGTTGTGATTTCTGTCTTTCTGCCTTGAATATGGAAATACTTCATCACTGTAACTTTTCACCAAGGCTGAGATGACCAGCATCAGTAAGAGAGCAAGAGGTCCTTGTGATTGACATGAAACATGGTCTAGGCAGACTGTGCTGTGTGGGGACCTCTGTTATCTGGAGTGCCAGGTAGACAGAACTCTGTATTTATAACTGAAAGCATAAAATGGATTATACTGGAAAAATGTGGTGTGTAGGAGAGAGAGTAGAAAGTAAAGATTACTTTAGGTGCTTGGAATGAATCTTTCATCAGAGCCCTTGAATGAAAATCCAAAGATTTAAAAGGTAGTGTGGATTGAGGCCAATAACAACAGTTTATCGGGTTTAGTGGTCTTAAATTAATCTTAATGCAGAAAGAGAATTTCCAATAAATTAATCTTAAAGTAGCAAAACATAACCCAGCACTATGGCTCACTTTATGTAAGATAAATAATAGGAAGGAAAGCATTTCTTCTGATAAAATGACAAGTATAGAATAATCCTGAAGATACCTTTATGCACAGTTCTTTGGTTAAGCAGCCTAAATGCTTATGGAAATCACAGGCAGTGGGACTTCCAAGCTGCATTGTTTTCAGATGAATGACATTGGAGTTATCAAAAGAAGAACATTAAACAAGGGTGGGTTTTTTTACAGAACTGATTAAAGCTGTTAGGTGACCAATATACCATTCATGGGTGGGTCTGAGTGACCATGGTGGTGTGATTTTTCAGGGTATGTTCTTCATCAGAGGCAAATACCTTTGTACTATGATTCTTTCTCGCAGAACAATGTTTCATAGGTCTTTGTAAGCTTTATCTTCCCTCAGAATTCCCAACTGTGCAGCGTATGCACAAGGATTTGGGAGAGGTTGATAGACACTTTGGTTCCTCCCTGTCTTCTGCATCAGTGAGGAATTGGAGATATGGTTGAAAAACAAAAATTTAGGAAAAAAAAATCTTTCTGATAGTTTTTCCCCAAACCTCATTTTATTGTCCTCAGAAATGTCTGGCTTTAATCAGGCTGGTTTTACTCATGGTGAGCAATCCCAAGTTTTCACAGCAGTTATATTGAAAGTGTTTTTCCTCAGTATGTGGAATAACTGCAATTCAAATACAAGAGGGTAGTTCATGGCTCAGAGGTATTGCAGTCAGGTTTATTGCAAACATAGCCAGGAATTGCAAACTGAGGACACCCAGCTCAGTCTTGAAGGTTTTTATAAGGGTAACATGTCTTAGGGAGGTCAGGGAAGTCTTCTCCCATATCTCAAAGCTTCCTTTCTGCATGCTTGCTGGGAGACCATTAGCTTTGAAAAACATTGCTGGAAGCACTTACCTCTTATTTTTGCTCCCAGTCTGGGGAAGGTTTCATCAAGAAAGCTTTTTCTTCTGTGCAGGTTCTCTTTATCTTATGAATATTTCAGCAGAATCTGTGCAGAAGAAAGGGGCTTTTTAGCTGAAAAGCATTCTTTGCTCTTCTGAGCTGCGCACCGTCTTCCTATTGTCTGAGCTGTAATTGTTCCGTGCCGCTGTTGTTTGGGGAGTAGGTTGCACACTCAGCATCCTCAGAGTTACAGATCTCTCCTTTCTCTCCTTTCCCCAGCAGCTCAACTTTTCTGACGCAGCTGATTTTTGACTACAGCAGAGCCCATTATTTCAAAGCCACATTGTCCACAAGATCTCTGGTATGGCTGAGCACATGATTTTGTGGTCCTCTTATTTTTGCTGAAATATCTGTATGGTAGAGTATGTTTGTGTATCTGTGTCTCTAGGGACTGTCTATTAAGGGAAAAGTGTAGAAGAGCCAAAAAGAGAGACTGAGTATCTGGCATGGTGTCTCTAGAGATTCCCTCCTCTTCTATTAACCTTTCCACCACAACCACTTTTGTATTTCTGTTCTTAATTAGAATTTCGAGTGGAGCTATGGAAGGAGCGTATCTATCCCCCAGTTGATTCCTCCATCTGATTTGGCATCCAGAAATACGTTTCTTAGGAATTAATTATAATTGCTTTTGATGGAAAGCCAACTTTTTTTTTTTGTGTTAACTGTTAATTCTTAGCTTGTTTAACATGTGATTAAGTAACGATGATAATCCTGAGTGCAGGCTTTCTGTGTGCTTGTGATTTGGATGGTTGTGTTTTGTGTTCCAGGCTCAGTGTGCCTTGGTGGCTGTGGCACCTTAGTAGTCAGCACAGAGACACGTGTTTTGAAGGGGTGAAGACAAGACTGTACCAGGAGAGGGTTTCAGAGCTGGAGGAGCTGAGGGGTTGATTAATGAAAGGTTAAAACTACTATTTTTAGGACTGCCTGGCTCATTTGCAGTTCACTCCAAAGCATGCCTCTTCCTAGCTGTATTCAGGTTGGAAAGTTTAATGCTGTGGGTCACTTCTTGACAGCTCACATGGCTGATGTGGGGACATGAGCACCTCGCTTCTTACGGGATTTCTTTGTCCTGGGGCAATGAGTAGGACCCAACTCCTGGGTTGGAGCAGCCTGTTGCTGTAGCCTCTGCTTCAAGAACACATCATGGCAGGTTCCCAGAGCTGCAGGGGTTGTTTGTCTGCTTTTTTTCTGTATATCTTTTTAGACTGCCTGCTATTCTAGTTTCCAAGACTAACCCCTCATGCTTGTAACTGTGTTTTTATTCGTTCTCTTTCTCATGACAGCCAAAGATATACAGGTTCTTCAAGACAGGTTAAAACATCTTTTAGACACTTTATAACTATGCTGCTGGAATTATATGTGACTGTCAGTGAAAAGCCTTTACTGGGTTATTTTATTCTGAAAACTGACTTTGTAAAAGGAGACTTGTAGCTGTCCAAGCACATTTCTTTGTCAAAATCATGAGGTTAAGGTGGAGAAGTGCTTATCCTCCTGCCAGCCTTAAACCCCATCTCAGTGCCAATCAATACAAGGATTGTTTTCAGTTGAGACAGACAGTTTGACAAAGTTTGATGATTGTGAGTAAAGAAGACAGAGGCTTTTCTCCAGCTCAGTCAGTGAAGCTGCACATAAGCTTTACATCAGAGAAGGTAGGGTCCCCCAACCAACCTCATTGCAAATGGGCAAAAGGTAGGTAGAAGATGTCCTGTTTATGTGAAACACCCGTTTGTGCTATTAAATTAGGTGACAGGATTTCTAGAGACACCTTACGGTGCAGCCTGAAATGTGGGAGTCCCAGCAATGCTGTGCGGGTAAGTGCTTTGTGCCTGTATCAGTGGCAGGTCTTTAGGAGGGGATGCTGCTGGGGGGCAGGCAGTGAGAGGGGAATGCTGCACACCCGACTCCGACAGGAGAGCGTTTGCCAAAAGCTCCAGCACGACCAGACAGCTGCGATTCCGCCAGGGCATAGAGAGGGGCAGTGAGGGGCTGAGGGATTGTCACTTGAACTACCACCTTTTCAGTCCAAAGGGGTTTCTTTTCAGCTGAGCATGAGCCTGTCCTGTTTTATCTCACAAACACTAAGCAGCCAAAGGAAGAGCCAGTACATAAAGAAGAGACTTAAATGAGTAGAGAAATCAAAGAGGTTTGCAGATTTGTTTAGCTACTTCCAGGGAAGCCATGAAGTTAAAAATGCTTTCAGTTTGCATTCCATGATCAACCATGCCAAAAAGGATTAAAATTATGGATTCTGAATAAAATAAGTATTCTTAATAATTATTAATTCTTTAAACTTCATATTCCCACTGGGAAACGTTGTCCAGAGTGCCTGGGGTCATCCTCAGCTTCAGCCCTGACCTGAGACCTCCTGAACTTAAGATAGAGATACAGATGGCAGGTTTTTTTGTCTCATGTTGCTATGGTTTGTGCCTAGGTTTTACTGAAAGAGGAAGACCTGGTTGTTTTTTATCAACTTTTAACCTATCCAGGCAAGAAGTGTGCTCTTGGTGGAAGAGGTGAGGCCTAGGAATGGTGAGCTGTGCAGTGCTACCAGCCAGAGCAGGTGATGACATTGCCAGAGTGTATGTGGAGTTTGAGTCCAGCTGAAAATATGAGTTAAGGTTTGGTAATATTAGATAATCTATGAAAGTAGCCATATTCCATGAGACAAAACTCATGTTTTACTGTGGCTGGTAGCAAATACATAGTCAGGAATCCATCTATAGGACATGGGTCATCTCGAGTCTTTCCCAGCTATAAAGAGTGAGGCAAGGACCACATTTCAGGAGGAAGGTTTATGGTATTGCATCTGTTTGTGCTTTTACAATAATGTTTGAGAGATGGTTAGAAAGCTATGCAAAATTACTGGAACCAGGATGTGACTAATTGCTAGATCCGATTAAACAGAAGTGGACTGATTTTTATAATCAGCAGCCTGAACTAAGTGTGTGCATAACTTCGCAGGTTATCTTCAAGGCAGTGAGAAAAAGAATTGAAAACTTCCTTTTTTTGTCCCCAATTTAGGCATTTGACATTTTTATCTGCCTGCAGCAGGTTAGCAGAGGAAGGGCTGTGCAGGGCAGCACTTGCTTCGTTCTGCCTGTGCTGGGGACAGCATCCCTGTTGCACCCTTGGGACCCCTCAAATATCGACTCTCCTGGCAATTGCTGTATCTGCTGTGCACACTCTTAGATGCCTCATTTGCACCTGTGCTGCTGGTATATTTATTGTGGTGTAATTGCTTGCTGTGTTTGTACTGTTTTTCAAAGCTCCCGTAAATGATCCCACTCCACTCAGTCTGCCACAGTAAATACCTATTCCAGTGTATTGTCTCTCACCTTGAATGTTCTCTCTCTCACCTAAGCAATTTGATTCCTGGCTCTGCTTTTCTTGATAATCTTGACCACTTCAGCCCAGTAAGCCTTCCCCCTTTGGGAAGCTTATTTTTTTGTGCTTATCTTGTGCTTTACCCAGTACCTAGTGTCTCTTCACCCCCAAAGAGAAAAGCCTTCTCTTTGTCTCTCTGCCAATTCTGCCTCTTTTTTTCCTTCAGTTTTACTCCTTAAAAACCCCCAAATACGTGTTATATTATATTACAATTATAATAAGATAATATTTCTCTATCTGTTTGGTATCCCTTCCTCTCCTTCCAGTGCAAGAGAGACATTATAAAGGAACCCCACATGTAAAATGGTATTTTAAGAGTTTCAGCGCTGAGAGCACTGCTGATTATGTTTTAATCATAACTTTAGCTGTGTCACATTCTGCCTCTTCCAGCTGACCAGCCTTGGTCCCACAGATCTCCTCTGACATCTGACCTGGGAAATCTCTGTTATTTTTTTCTCCTCTTCTCCCATCATGTTTCTCTTTCCTGTCTGATTCCTGCTCTGGTGACATACTTTACTTCACCACTCCTACACTGAGTTAAGTTTTATTTGTAATCACATATCTAGCACATCCCTTCGAGTCCCTCAAATAGGTGAATGATTTTCTATTTTTTTTCTGTCTCTTCCTTGTCACTGAAGGTACTAGTCAGGTCACTAATAAAGTTTCCCTTCATCCCTTCATCTCAAGTAACATCTTGCCAATCTGCCCAACATCTTCATCTCTTCCTGTCTGAACTTCAGAATCTGGTGTTCTCCTGGTTTTACAGCTTACTTTTCCAACTCCTTTCATCATTCCCTATTGCCTAACCTCCTGTCCTAATACTCGCTGGCATTTTAAATATTGTCCTTTGCTAAAAGTATTTTTTAAAACAAAAGTGCTTTTTCTTTTATGTGCTCTCCCTCTGACTATCTTAGCTGCAGCTATCATTTCTATAAGTGGCTCCAAAGCATGCATGGTCCAAGGCTTGGTGCATCACAGCTTGGCCCCTGTTATTTGCTTTTTTAAAATTACAAAAGTGGGCATGGTACATAGGTGTTTATTATCAGTGTAGGTACAAAATCTTGCAGAAGGCAGTATGTGATCTTTTTTTTTTTGTCTGAAGCACACTTCACATGAACAGAAAGCTGGGGCAGGGCAAAAGTTCAGTCTAATTTGCCACTAGGTACCTGAGCTACAGTGTGCTGTAGTGATGATTCTGTGAAACAGCTTAATAACAAAATAAAAGGCATTTTTGTTCTAAATGTCTGTTGATGATAAGGAGATAGTTTCTCTCAAGTTAATAAATTTTAATTAAAACTGCACAGAGTGATGTAAAAATAGCGTTTTACTCGTAGTCATTGTCAGCTCTAAGTCAAGGAGAGAAGCTAGTTGAGATGGGATGGAATTTTTCTTTTGAGTCTCCAAATTCATTACAGAAAAATTGAACTGAGACCTTTGGTTGAGGCTGATACGATGCAATAAGGAATTGCAGTAAAATTAAGAAAAGTCCAGCTTTCATTCAGCATCCTCCAGACAGGAGATGCTTTTTATTGGCTCTTTCCTTTGGGAATGTGCTCATTACAGTAACCATCAAAATAGGAATTCTTCATCTGGAGGCACTGCTTATGTTTGCTATCTGGCTGTTTGGGGAATGAGATCTTTAATTAGTTCCGGATATAAAATATTACACAGAATTTCCCTCCAACTCCTCCTTTGTTGCTGGGGTCAGTAAGTGCAGCTTTGTTGTAATTGTGGTTGTAATGGTGTTGTCCTTGTCTAATCATAACACTCTTTTTCCCCCATTAACTGTCAGGACGTATTTTTCTATTCTGTAAATAGCATAGAAATTGTATCCCAAGGTTGATAATAAATATGTCCCCTGAAAACAGGGATCTGGTTGACACGTATATGATGATATGACCAGTGAAGAAGTTTTATAGCTGTCCTTACGGGAGACTTTTAAAACTAGAGGGTGAGATCTGGATATTTTTCAGAGGCACGAGAGGTTCAGCATTGATGTGAATGGTGTTGTGATTTCATGCAACATTTGCTTAGAGGTTATTGCTGTGCTCTTAATGGAAAATGAGGTAAATAGACTTCTCAGGACTGGTACGTGTTACACCGCTGAGTGTGCTAAGTGCAGATGAATGCAAATCGAAGTCATTGCTTCTTATAGCCTGACAGAGCTTAAACTAGAAGGGATAGGGAGAGAGGAGTATATTGTACCTTGTTTAACCCAGATGCTATACAAATCTAGTTTATATTTTAAAACAGAAGATATGAAAGGATGCCATTTCTCTCTGAGACATTCTGGTCCCCCTTTTCCCAAACTGCAGGCGCACATGAGCCTCAGAGGAGCAGCTGAGGAATATGCAGTGGGAGGGCACAGCTCTTCCTCATGGCCAAGGAGCAGCAACCGCTGGTGCTTTGGGATAGAAATCCCTTTTTTTAGCTCTTTCATGTGAGACCCACGATAGACAAACATCATTCTCCCTGCTTTTGACTTGCTTTTCCTTTAATCTCTAGTGACCTTTATTCACTGTTCTTTGTGCCACCTCACTTAACCCTATTTTCTTTCTTGGCATCCCTTCAACTTTCAGTTCTACCTTTGTGTCCCTGCACAGGGAAAACCCCGCGATTCTCCAAGCATATCTGCTGCTGCCAGGCGCCCCTTCGCCTTTTCTCTCCTGCCCAAGCTCCTTATTACTCCTCTGTATTGTAGCTGCCTTCATCTTTCCACTGCCAACTCTCTCTTTCAGAGTTTTTGCCCTCTCTACTCCACTGAGATTGCAGTTGACTAAACCCACAAATTATCACCTCCTGGCCAAATCCCAAAGCGTCATGCCTGTCCTTGGCCTTGACTTGTTTTCGTATTCACTGCAGTTGACCTCTCTATCCCCTTCAATTCACTCTTTTCTCAATAGCTCTTGGCAGCTACAATTACTCCGAAGAATGGCTGGTGTCTCTTATCTCTGAAGTGTGTTGTTCAGCGACTGCCTTGGCAGCTGCATCTTCTCTGTATCCCCCTCATCTTAGCACTTAGCAAGACTGCATCCTCAGTTGCTTCTCTTCTCTCTTCCTGGTCCCAATCGCTTAGAAATTTCATGGTTTTTATTGCACCAGCTTCCTCCTCCATCCTGGCTCATCAGAAGTAATACCCTTTAACATAGAAATTTCCATCCCGTTTGGAATGAAAATTGCTGTCTGTTCCCAGATACCCCCTGCTAGTTTATTTGCAAGTTGCTGCAATCAGCTTGTGTATTATCCCTTCATGAAATTCCTATTTATTTCATCATGGGGGTGTGGGGGAGGAAGCAAAACCTGACGCTTTCTCTTTGACTGAGAATAAATAGGTCATTAAGGGTTACTGTAGGATTTTCCTTCTGCAGCATTTCCAGATGCCTTTGTGCCAGATTGGCCCAGTGATCTCTGGAGTTGATGTAGAATGTCTTTTGTCCTTTCACTTGGTTTCTGATTATTTTGGTCATACAAAATGCTGCTTGAAAATCAGTAACAGGGCACAGAGGTGAGGTTATATTCTAAGAGGGTTCATTCAGGCTAAACACAGCCTCTGCTTGCAAAGTCTTACTGTAGAGGATTAAAAAAAAAGACAAATTCCAAGGAAGATGGACAACAAGTTTGTGCAAGAGAGAAGGCAAAGATAAACAAAATTGCTAATAAGATTTATTTTATTATTAAGGCGAAACACTTCAAGAAATGTCATCACAGACGTGTGGGTTACATTCACTGGCAGGGGGGTTGAACTGTGTATGTGAAATGTTGCTGGTGTAAAAAATGGTGTAAAAGATTGCAGAACTGAGTCCATGAACAGTGTCCCTGCTGTATTTTCAGGAGCCTAAAATGTTCAGAAAATGGGGCCATCTGAAGTTCTTCTTAAATACTTGATTTTGCTAAGGGCTCACCTCCATGGTGTTACTTACAGACTTGCAGCAATTCTCAGAATCTAATAATTTTACTGCTGCGGTAACAACGCATATTGTAGAGATTGTTGGATAATAATGACAATAAAAAGTAATTTCAGCATTGTATTCAGTTTATGAATGGCTGTAACGTAGTAGCTTAATATTGCTTCTCTGCTGGAAACCATGTAAATGCCTGATTATGTATACCTATTAAAAACCCCTGGAATTATTTATAGCAGAAATAAAAACAAAGCATCTGTTTGTCACTGGGGAAAACACTCCCTGCACTGTGCTGTAATAGGCCATCCATGTATTGAGGTTTCTGCAGTCCCCAGTCCTTTAATCACCTGAGTTAATAGCCTGCACCATTAGAGGGAGGGAGCTCGAGGGAGGCTTCCCCTCCGCAGAGCGATGCTGTGCAGTGAGCCGTGTTTGCCCACTTTTGTAAAACTTGATCCAGTTTTGCCCACTGAGCAGCTGAACATGTGTTGTAGTAAATTTGCACAGTCAGTCAGTTAAACTGAAGATGCACTGGTTAATAATGTGGGAATTTTATATGGTTCTTATGTTCAGTGGGGATGTCAGTGCCAAAGTTAGTAATGTGTGTGCGTGTTTGTTTTGCCTTTTTCAGGCTTGTTTTGTCTGGCTGTTGTAAGAATTAGCAGATGTTCCATTTGATTCATGGTGCTGGATGTCTCGTCCTGGAACTGGTGTTTTAATTAGGTGGCACCAGATGCTTGTTTGGTTGTGAGTGAGTAGAGGCACGCTCATGCTGGGAATGCCAATGTCATTGCAATACCATTGCTGCTTCCCCTCTCATTTCGTCCTCAAAGTGGTGCCTTCTGCAATGAACATCCACAGTCTCTCCTCATTCTCAGCCTCTGCTTTACTTCCAGGCTGTGCCTTCAAGCCCCTTGCAAGGAACATTCCTTCAGAGCTTGCTTTGTGTGCCCCAGTGCATTTCTTAAAACTTACTGACCAGCCAGAGTAATGCTTTTGTGTCTTCCCAGGACCTTCTCTGGCAGCATTTGGGATCGGAAACCTTGATACCCCAGTTCCTGTTGGCATTACAAATCGAGATGGAAGGAAAGTCTGTTCTGTTGTTTGGCATGGTCACAGTTCCAGTTAATAGGGATCCTTTCAGCCAGCTTGATCCTGTGACAGCAGCTATTCAGACATAAACTTTTGAGTGTCACTTTGGGCATACAGGCAGTGGGTGACAGAGTCTTGAGGTAGGATTCATTGTGGCCATGACACATCCAGATACAAGGAGACAGCAGCAGTAATTCCAGCATACTGCGTATCTTATAAATGGCTGTAATATAAAGTTTAATATTCTGCTCAGCTGGGTGCCATATAGATACCTGATTGTTGTTCTCTGTGGAAATGGCACCTGTACATAGCAAAATACTCTTCAGTTCTGTTTGGGGAGACCGTACTGCAAAATGGAGAAGAGCAGGTTTGCCTGTCACCTTCTTTCAAAAAGTAAGAGCAGCCCATATTTCTTGCCCCTGACTGCCTCAAGACATTCCTTGAAATGCTGCAACCTCATTAGATACCTTTTTCAACATTGGACTGACCCTAGGAGTGTTTGGGGAGATGCCTGGCACTCACTCACACAGCAGTGTGGCTGTGGTGCTGCTGGGCAGCCTTTGGGCACAGCCAGCCCAGTGCTGCCCAGTTAGCCTGCTCCCAGCCTGGCTGGCACCACTATCAGCCTGTCATTGACATGGAATTGAAGATACCTGGGTGTGTCAGCACCATTTGCAGTTCACACCCCTGGAGTGTAAAGTAGGAGCGTGCTCCACTCAGGCATTTTAGCTGTGGAGCTTTCCAGCCCAGTCCTTGGTGTGATGGTTTTGAATGACAAATTTTCCTCTTGTTTGCTTTCAGGATCTCAGTGAATCTGTGTTTTACTTAATATCACTGGTGCAAATGTTTAATCGTTTAGAATAAGTATGAAGTGATTCATCTATTTATTTTGAGAGGTTGAATGCCTGACCACAGTATGTTTTCTTACATTTTACAATTTAATAGTAGCCTGGGGTGCTGTATTAATTTTACTTTACTGCTCCAAGAGGCTAAGGTATGGCTGTTTGGTTCTCTCCTGCTTTAGCTTGGCAGTGCTCTGTGAGATGATGATGACTGCTTGCTAGCTGGAGCTTTACTCTTTCCCTCCTGTTGTATTTCTGACTGATGCTGGGCTTACCCCTCCGTTAAATAAGTGGGAAGCAGAAGCATCTGGCTACTGGTAGTTTATTAATGTTTGCCAAGAGCTCCTGAAGTGATGTTGTATAAAGTCTAACTATTTTCTAAAGAATGCCATCCTTCAAAAATTGTTGTACACTGGGTCTTGAGGGAGAGAGTTTGATTGCTACCATCACATGTAAAACTGAAAGTAAAGAATGACTGACTGGTGAAAGCTGCTTTATATGTTTTCTTCCCACTGGCCCTGTTACTCTGTACCTTCCCAGGGTCAAGACAAATATAATTCCATCCTGTAGCAGTAAAAGCAAATAAAACCAAAGATATTATTATTTTTTATCAAGGTTTTCGTCCTCACCATGGTATGTTTATAAGGTAAACTCAAGTTTAATGGAACAGACTTACCTGTTCAAGAATCAAGTTTTGAACTGCACTTTCCCAAGCAAGCTTTCCTGAGGAAGCCAGTACCTATCAAGCATGCTGTCAGAGTTTTACTGCTCAGCACTGGACATGTGGACATGTTGCATCTCAATTAAGAATGGAAGATAGATGGATGGCAGTAAATGGAGGTCATGGGTTAGAAGCATTTAATGGAAGAAATGGAAATGAAAATTGGAAAACAATCTAAGGGATCTTGAGAAGATAAGAGTAAAGGAAACTCAATTAGAGGGAGCCATGCTTCCGCTCTTGGATCAGGGATAATTTCCTGGGTTTTGTTTGATAGGGTTTATTGCTTTCACAGTCAGCAAAGTTGCATTATAAATAAATAATTACATTCTATTTTATGATTTGCTCAAACTGATGCATTTCAAACAATGAAAATATAATCTCCATTTCAGAATGGTGTATAAATACACAAATAGACTTTTTGTAAGTGCAGCCTATCAGTTATCTCTGGGCAAAGCCCACACTGGTATTACTGAGTGTTTAAGTATTTAAAGTATAAAATACAAGTATATTTTTAAAAGCTGAACTGCTCACAAATCAGATTCAAAAGCTAACTGTTTATGAAATCTTACAATGATCGATTTAACTGCATACAGTGATGAATTTGAGAGTCAATCCATGCAGAGAAAGCATCTTATGCATTTATATCTGGCCATTTACAGAAAAGAAATTGAATCACCTTTCCCTTTCCCCTCTTACTTTTGGAATATATGTATCTGTGAGTGTGTGTGTACATGTGTTTTTATACACCTCATACCTGCCTGTTTGTATATACAGCATTTCATCGTGATGATTAAGTGTGATAAAGTGATAGAAGTCGCTGTGGTGCATAATGAGCACTTAAGTGTTGTGTCCACAGCAAAGCCCTCATTTTCTGTGTCTTATTTCATTAGGGCTCCTGCTTGTGGTTTCCCTCAGGGGATCACACAGTGTATATTGGTACTGCAACATTTCATTATTTACTTTATCAGGACGCTCACTTTCCCTGTCTCTTTAGGGAGCTTAGTTCGCCTCATCATAAAACACTTTAAAATTGAGCTGCTGCAGTTTATGTCCATGTACATATACATTACCTGGGGAAGGCAATGCTTACTCCTACAGACTGCATCTGGGCCTTGCCCTGAATAGCAAGGGAACATCTGGGTGGATGCTGCAGTCTCAGCACCCCTTTAATGCCAGGCTGCCTACTTTGCTTTCCAGTGATGTGAGTAGAGCCGTAACATGTCCTGGAACCATGAGCAGGTAAAGCTGGTAGGAAGTGCCATGACTTTGGAAGACTGTGGTGGCATAAGGGCTGACCTTCATGTCTTACATGAAAGGTTATACTTTGGAGTTCAGCAGCCAGAGCACATCTGTTTGCTTTTCTCTCTTCGGAGCCAAAAGGAAGCACCCACAGAGTCCCTGGCACTGTTCCCAGTAATCACGATAGAGTTGTCTGAGTCAAGGCTTTTACTGTATTGCTCTCACTTGCCACAGTCCCTTGTGTATCTCAGCTTTCTTCTCCCTTCTGTTCCCTTGTCCAAAGAAGAATATCCTACCCATGGAAGATTTTTGAAGGTAAATATAAGACTTGTGCTTTACCAACATTAAAGAAACTGGTGCTTTCCACCAGTATACTCTGGCATATTTCCATATACTCTTTGAACCTTGGATTTATTATCACATAGAGTATGGAGAGGGAAACAGAAGTGTAATTATGGTCTGGTTGTGCAGGGTCTGTGCTAGGTTTGATGTTATAACTCCAGCTCCATTTCCTGTATGAAAGGTAGAAAATTAAACTTCTGACTATCTCAATGATCATGTGCAGTTTTTTCCTGTGTAGGTACTGCAGGGTTGCTCAAGGGGATTTGGAAAAAATCCAACATGGAAATGAATCTTAGTTGTTTCACTTTTTGCAGTCACAAATAGGGCTGTAGGTGAGATGCCTTCTGTACAAAGCTTGTAGCTGTCTCCAAGATTTTACTATCAGAAAGATGCTTAGAAGCATCTGGAGTTGCACTTTGCAATTTTTGTGGATATTTGTTTCATACTAAGAGAGAGTCAGCTTAATTGTGAGAAATCTTTGAAGACTAGTGGGAGTTTTTGGTGAAAGGTGTATGCTGGTGGGGTAGTTATTGGGAAATCAGAAAAGGAACTTCAAGAGAGTTGAGGGGTCATCATGCCATCCTCACACAAAATAAGAACATTTTAAAAAAACCAACAAAACAAACCCCACAGACTTTTAAGGAAGGTGGGTTTTGGTATGAATTGGTGGGTATCAGCTTTTCAGCTATCAGGTGCCAGCTATCCACAGGGGATCGTGGCTCTACTTGGTTAAATGCAGAATGACAGTGTGAGTCAAAACATGATGCTAGTGTGGTTTCCCTCCAGAGGTTCAGCATCTATGCACGAGGTGTCTCCTGGGGGCTGCTTTGTGAAGGTTAATTTCCCATTAGTGAAATAGGTCTGGGGTGTTAGAATCATTCTTGTTCTTAGAAGTGCTACTGCAGACAGTCCTGTGTATGTTCAACAAGGAAAACAGATCTCCTGTCCTTTCTGAAGCAAACAAAAGAAATGCTCCTAATCTTCTCAGTGGCAGCAGGTGATGTGAACAAATCTGTGGCCTCCAGGCAACCCTCTTGAATTTTCTTCAGCTGCAGTCACTGAAACTTCTGCCCAAGGCAGAAGCAGCAGCTTGAGGTGTTTTTATACACTCTGGGTAAGAATGATGAAAGGTGGTTAGTCTCTTGCTCAGCCTCTCTAGAGAAGAGAGAATAGAGTACACCTAAAAGCATACTTTGCTTCTGGGCAATTTAAAGCAGTAGTACTGATCAAAAAAAAGGTCACCTTTTTTTTTTTTTTTTTTTTTCTTGTTGTTGTTGTTGTTGTTGTTGTTTTTGTTTTGTTTTGTTTTGTTTTTTTGTTTTTGTTTTTTTGACATGCTTACCGTGGAGTACCTTGGCGTCTGGTACGCAAAACCAGTGTGATATAGAGGAAGAACTTTCATTTTATGGACCTGAGTAAAATTCTGAAAATGGGTCTAGATATAACTTCAGGTATCAATGAGTCCATTCTGCATTTCATGTTGAAATGCAAAGTGTCTTCTTTTCAGAACAGAAATTTTCTTGTTTAATTGTTGTTGTTGTTGATGCTACAATATTGATGAAGTATATACTGCCCTTACCACTGGAAATTTCACTCCGAGGAACAAAGAGACAATTGATTCTTCTCACAAAGCCACAAAGTTGCCTCTCTGAGAGCATCTTCCAATCTGAGACCAAGCTGTTCACTGTCTGCCATCCCTGCAGTGCCTCCCAGCATCCCTGGTGCTCTGTCCGGACAGGAGCAGTGGGCATTGCTCCAGGCTCACCCGTGGTCACAGCCAGCACTTGTGCTGCTTCTGATGCATATTTCTAGAACAAGCTCTGCAGTTTCTTGCATGCCCTCATACGTGAAGCAAGAAGATACCAGGAGCTTCATTTTTTCATTAAATGTGTTTTCTCCCTTTTGGAGAAATGAGGATTTTCTTTTTATTTCTGCATAGGGGAGAAATGGCGTTGGCAATAAAGGTGTTGGGGCAGCATAAAATGGCCATGGGAGTGGAGCTGGGCATGTTGGGAGCACTGCAGCAGCCCAGCATCACCCAGTGAACTTCTTCTTTACCAAGCTCCTTGGAGAAAACTGCAGGACAGTGTTCATAGATGTGTAGTGCTTAAAACCAGAAAAAAACCAGATAATTTGATCTCATCCCTTTTGTATCTGTCTATTAGATATCACTTTTAGACATCTTTACTAAATGAGCTTTCTCTAACTAAACCATAGCATACATTTACCATGAAATGTTTTTCCCTAACAGTTTGTAGCTCTCATTTGCAGATGTCTGAGATTATTCCAGGAATTAATCATCCGCTTAAAAAAAAAATACAGAGTATCAAGCTGATTGCTAATTTTATTTTTCCTGGCTTCAGTTTCCAATCATTAGATGTTGCTCCACCTTATTTTGTTAGATTAAAGAGCCCTTTGCTTCCCAGTAATATTTCCCCATGAACCTTACATGGATTTTTCTAATCAAGTTAGCTCTTCATCTTCTTTTTAATAAGCTTAGCAGATTGAAATCTTAAACTCCCTTACCATAAATCATTGTCTCTGCTCCTTAGACTGTTTTTGAAGCCTTTTTTTGTTCCTCTTCTCCAATTTTTTTTGCATACTTTGCAAACAGACTCCAGAGTCATGCATGATATGTCCGAGAAAAGGAAACATAGACAGGTTAAATGGTGCTCCTGTGCTGGCTTTGTGCATCACACTCCTCTTTCTTGCTGTGTTTGTGTTCAGGGGCAGCATGGCTATTAAGCCATTTCAGAGGTACTCTTTCTCTCCTTTTTGACTGCTCCTCTGGGTTAATGTTTGGATAGAGAGATAAAGGCAGATTCCAGGGAAATGTTACTATTTTTTTCATAGGGTTGCTCATTTGCTGTGGGGCAAAAAAAACAAGTAAGAGGGACAGAGTGGGGGAGAGAGTGGGAAGATGACTCCTTTTACAGTAAAATATAAATACTCTTGTTCTCAGTATAATGTACATAACTGAAAAGAGAAAGACAATTCGTAGCTGGAATATCCCAATATTTCCTTGTCTGCTCTGGCCAGCCATCCTGGGCCAGCACTGCTCAGTATGCAGGATGACCAGGGCAGCCTGCCCCAGCAACCAGGCTCCCCTGCAAGGCTGCCTCTGCCTCCCTCCACCTCCCTCACCATTGGTACAAAGCACCTGAAGCAGATTGGCACAGGGTTTGCAGAAGGGCTCCCAAAGCAATGTCTTGTACTGTAGGGAGTACAAAAGATGCAGATCTTTGTGTAAAGGAAGAGGACCCCATGCAGAAGTCCCTTGCCAGGGCTTTTATCAGAATCCTTTTGAGCATCCTTTGCCTTTTTTCTCCTTCCTTTCTTTCTGCTTCAGCTTTGCTGCACTTCTGATCTTATTTCTGAAATAACCAGGAGCAAACCCTTCTTTTTAAAATAGCTTCCCAGTCCTCCAGGCAGAGGACACATGGGTCGGACTTTGATCTCTTTATTAATCTACTAAAGAGGATGTGTGAAAAATCTGGGTTACTCTGGGCATTTGCCAGACCCTTTAAGAAAAAAATTCCTCCATTCAAACAGATTATTATTGAGAGTTAACAGCTTTCATCCTTGGTGAGGATTTCTGCTGGTACCATTTCTACATTTGGTTTAGTTGGGAAGGCTGTTGAAGTGGGCACAAGGCATGCAGGGGTTTTGAAATCCCAGAAGTGCTCAGAAAATAAGGCAGAACTTGCCATTTACTGTAGGGACAAACAGACTCAGGGGAAAAAATTACATATGGAGAGGCTATAGTAGTGAAGAGATTTCCCAGTTTGTAATTCATGTGTAGCTAGAAATGCAGTACCCACAAGTGCTTTAAAAAAGTAAAAAAAAAGCATAGTCAGTAGAGTGAAGTTATACCATCAACTGTTGTTCTTCTGAGTTACATTAGGAATGTATTCACACAGTAGATCTTCTTGCAAGATTGTGTGAAAATCTGAGGTATCTGAATTTTACACGACACCTGCCACAGACACAAACTTGCACTTTTTCTTTGTTTTTCTTGCCTTTTTGTCTGAAAAGTTGAGCCTGTGCATATCCAGGGAATAGCATAAGTTCACTCAGTACATAGGCATTGTATTTTGCTGTGCCTCTGAGAAAGATGGGTCTACTACCACTACAGGGATGCCAATAGCAGCCCAGATTCCTAAAAGTTGAGCTATACGGCTCAAGCCATGCAGGGTGGCAACAAATCTCTTTTATCAGAGCAGCATCACAGTTTGCCCCGTTGTTCTCAACACTTGCAGCAAGTAGGGAATGGAACGTGGCAGCAGTTTAGCCTTCAGTGGGGCTTCATGACTTCTCTCAGCCTGGTTTTACTGCTCAGTTTTATTGCATTGTCTGGCAGTGATGGAGTGTGTTAAGCTTTGACAGAGGTTATTCATAAATGAGAGGTTCCTTTCCTGTATTCGTGCTTTTCAAGGCATTCTGTTTCTTCCAGAATTGTCCATTCTGTAATTCTCATTTAACCATATAAGATTTTTTTTTCCCCAAGCAAAAGATATCAAAGCAAGATGAATATGGATAATTCTTTAAATAAGTAGTGGGATGTGATGGAAGACACAAAAATGGTAATAAAGCCTAGTCAGGTAAAAATGTTGGCACATTTTATTTCATTTAATTCATAAGTGAGAGAAGATAGAGAATTTATTTGACTGAGCCTCTGGTTCAGTGTCTTGATGATATGTTTGGAAAATTGCTCTGAAATTGATGTGTAAGTGACCTTGAAGATGTCATATTTAAGTGATAGCTCATTTTGATATGAGGTTGTAAGCCGCCCCCTGGCCTCAAATAAAGCAAGCAGAGGAACTCAGCATTGAATTTAAGTCATTTCAAGGTAAAGAGGGAAGAAACTCAGCTCAAAACTCAAAATATAAATAGATTGGAAGGTCAAGCACCCAATCTGAGATGTGCCTCTATTTCAGTGCCATTAAGGTGCTGCTTCATGGGGAAGTTTGCCCTTGTGGCAGCAGTCCCCCAACCCTGGTGTTAGCCTTGGGATACCTGGGGAGATGTGATCTGACTCTGGAGAAAACTCAGTCCTTATGGTGGGTGGCACTGCTGATTCAGTATGCAAAATTCACCCTTGGAATCACATCATTCCTGTATGGAAGGATGGATAGAATATAAATGCTGATGCATTCTTAAATATTAATGTATTCATATATGATTATTAAAAAATTAAAATGCATTTTAATTTTTTTGAGAGGATAGTGGCCAGAACTGAATTCAACTATTGTCTTAGGTTTGAACTTCTTCTCCACCAGTAGTAAATGAAGTTACTTTTATATTTTGCAGCCTGAGGTGGGGTTGGCCAGAATTCGTGCTCAGGCAGGACACCCTGCCCAGCCTGGTGTCGAGGTCATGCGGGTATAAGCTGTGCTGATGGGCTGTACCTGATGTAATGGTCCTGAAGGAACACAACTGCAGCTGCACTTAAGTCACACGAGTATCCCTGACTTTGGCTGGTCTGTTGGCTGGCCCAGCACCTCAGAGGAATCACAGAATCATCGAGGTTGGAAAAGACCATCAGCTCCAACCATTAAAAGCTGGGAGTTCCCATATGTACCTGAGCTGGATTTCAGCCCAGCTGGCCATGTTTGGTCTAAGGCTTTGCCTGGTGGTGGGTTCCTCTGTGAGCAGGAGTGGTTTACAGCCTCTCTGTGCACTGGTGCTCACCCACAGCAGCAGCGGTGCTCCCTCCTATAGGAAAGGCAAACTGCTTGAACTTGCCTCTGAAGCAGGTGGTGGCTTGTCATGTCCATTGAGAGTTGTAAATTGTACATATTTTACCTACTTACCTATTGCATGCAGATATATTACATTTATAATGTTAAGCACTCTGATGTATTTGCCACGATCCTGGCTGGATGTGATGGTCATGATATTGTGTGTAATATCATGGTAAAAGGTTTATTAGCAGACTAAATTAGTGTTGTTGGAAACAGCATTGCTTAGGATTGGCTTTCTAATTCTCTTTTACTGCTGTGGGAACTCAGATGTGATATTCACCTCAGAAACTGCACTTTAAAGTAACGGTAAATTTGTACATTCAAAACATCAGTAAAAAAAAAGAGAAAATTAGAAGTTAAATCCTAGACAGGAAAGTAACCTGTCTTTCATTGTCTGACAAGAGTGGTTAATGGTATATGTTTTGTATTTGAACCAGACATAAGAATATTAGGAAGTTGTAGGTATGTATAGCCTCACAAAGTTAATATTGCTTTTGGACTCGTTCCTGGGCATGATGTAATCTCCACTTAAGTCAGTGGAGATTTTTCTTCTTTCGTTAGTAGGAATTGGGTTTGTGTTTTAATATGCAGTAAAGCCTACAAAATTTGTGCAATAAAATAAAAACAGGAGGGCACACTTTGCACAATGGGGGGCCTTAAATGAAGGTGTTGAAATAGCGTTTAATCACCAGAGTAAGGAGGCAGATTTTCAAAGCTGCCGGCTGTGAGCGGTGGGGGGGATGAGCCAAAGGTCTCCTTCATGCTCGGGTTGAGTTTGTGGCTGATGTGATACTGCTGCCTGCATTCAGAGCTGACCCTGCTTATTTATGGCTTGAGAAGACTTGAAAAAGGGGTGAATATAATCTATGGTTCATTCTGATTCCCACTGGCTTTGGTGGCCCCAGTCTGGCACTGGCGCTCAGGCTCATGTCTTCCTCATGCTTAAACTGTTTAATCCTTTGGGCTATATTTACAAATTTACCCTTTAATGGAAGTAATGAATAAAATATCTCCCAAAATTTGTATGCACTCTGCTTTCATGCACACAGAACTGTTCTATGTGAAGGACCTAAATAAGACAAAACAAAACAAAAACAATGGGTTGGGTATAATGTTAGTTTTCGTAAAATCATAAATATTCTTCCTTAATTGGGTGTGAAATTCCTGTCGATAAATCATGACTTTTTGGTTGATCTTGCATTCACTGGTTTGATGAATAATGGGCTTACAACACTTTTTAAACTTTTCCTGCCTACAGTAGCTCTCCACTAAGTGTCCTTCAAAAATCACATCTCTGCTCAGTTGCAAGGAATCTGAATTTGCTCTGACATTTGCATTTATACCCACAAATCTTTCCATGCTTCCCCTGTGCACTGATGTGTGGGGAAAGGATCCAGCCAGATCTTGGGGGCAGGAGCGCAGGTAGGCAGATGTAAAGCCTTCATCTTGGTGCAGCCAGATGAGGTGTTTAAGTTCGTTCTACCCTCTCTGTATTTTAGACAGAAAAAAAATGAAAAACTCATTATTCAGCTGTTTCCTTCTCAAGCTACTTTTATTTATTGCTTTTTTCCCAGCAAGGCAATGTAAACGAGGACCTTTGGCTGACAGCTCGGTGACAACCAAGGTGTTGTGTTTACTGCCAGGAGACTCACAGAGTCTTTGATAAAGGATCATGAATAATTAGTAGCATTTTGGAATCAGTGATTTTTCTATTTCTTCCTTTGAGGGTTGTAACAGCCCCTCAGTACTTTACTGTTGGTTGGCATTCCTGACGGCCTCATTTCTGTCATTTTAATTTGGGGACAAACCAGCTTCTGCTTTGTAGCTGGTTTGCACTGAGCCCTTTTGTTTGGAAGCTGGAGGAGGGATGGGGGCACTGGAAATGTGTTTTTCTAGCATTTCGTGGCAGAAGCTGACGTGGCCCTTGGACATATTGAGTGAGTTTGCTGGAGTCTGGAGTCAGGAAAATGCGTGCATTACCCTCAGTCCTTCAGTCACCCTGAAGGTTATATATTTTTATAATGACTTTTAACCACTAAACCTTGCATTTGCCCTAGCAAGGAACTGGCTTTGGGTGGGAATGGGCATGTTGAATTCTGGTAGGTGGGAGTATCTGGGAGTGTGTTCCTGTAATGTTGCTTCCATTCTGTGCTGCAGCTTGTGATGAGGGCATGTTCTGCCTTTGCTGCCTCCCACTCCTCCTGCCCACCTTTATGGCCACTTCTGGGCCAGGCTCTGAAAATAAATGGGCCATTCACCTTATCTAACCTTTCCTGATTTCCAGTCTGAGATGCACATTTGTGCAATTAGCTCATACCCCTGAGACTCTTCTCAATTGATAGCTGATGCAGTATGTCCCCCTGCAAAACCACTGCGGTATTTTGAAAAGGAGAGAACTAAGTATTTTTGTATGGTATTTCTGTGTGATAGTTTTAGGAAGAGTAGCAGATACTTCCTAGTCAGTCTTCTTTCCCCATATCTTGTTCATTGTTTGCTGAGGGAATGGCTGCTTCTACTGGCAACTTTTATAACGTGGGCTACTGAATCACTCAGCAAAATCACCTTCTGCATTAGTTTCTGCAGCTAAGCCAATAACTTGGGTAGAAGAATAAGTTCTATTGTCTTGTCTAAGTACCAAGGTGCCAAATGATGGGAGATTCTGGCCTGTCCCTGACAAGCAGTTGCTCCTGCCAGATATCCTCCTTGTTGAGTATTTGCTCTCTCCTTTTTCTGCCATTGACTTCCAGCCATCAGACCTCAGTTTGCTTTTCTCAGCTAGATTAAAGAGCTTTGTTACTCTCTTTTGACTTTTCCCTGCACAGCTTCTTACAGACCACCAAGTTGTCTTTTAATCTTGCCTTGAAAAACTAAACAGAATTGAACTCTTTTCAATGTTTGTGCTATTGAGGGTATTCATGAAGGATGATCTGACTTTTAGGAGGAATGTATGTGTGTAGCAGATATCCATGGCGATGGGCACCTATGTAAACAGCCAGGCTGACAGCTCCAGTAAACATTTTCTTAAAGAGCTGTGGCAGGTCCATCCATCACACTACCTATATACACAGCACTGTCAAATATGTAAAGTAAACAAACGGGGGGCAAAAAAGAGGTGATGAAGGAAATAATGCTTTTCTCTAATCCCTTTTTGTTTTAAGAGCCTCTCAGGTTTCTTATCATGATAGTAAATACATGACTTTCAGATAATTTTTGGGTGGACCACATAATTTGAAGTGGTCTGGTTACAGATGTACAAATCAGTGGGAGAGGAAAGAGAAAAAACCAGTTTGCCAATTCTTCATCCACTTTAATAGGTTTTTTTT